>JAGFNQ010007455.1:61213-494257 GCA_024364735.1 Boesenbergia rotunda
CTTCTTTTCGTTTGGATTTCTCCTCCTTCTTCTTATGCTTTGGACATTCATTCTTGAAATGCCCTTTCCTACCACACTCAAAACAAGATGCATTATTCTTATCAAGTTTGGATTCACTAGTGTTATCTCTACTTTTGAAACGTTGATCCCTTCGCATCATCCTCCTCACAAAGCTTGTCATCTCAGATGAGGAGGAGCCACTGCCATCTTCCTCAGAATTGGACTCGGATTCAGAAGAGGATGAAGATGATGAGACCTCTTTCTTCTCCTTCTTCTCCTTCTTCTTCTTGTTGGTTCAGTCCCCTGCAACTAAGACAATCCCCTTCTCCTTGGGGCCTTTGTTAGCCATTTCATGCAACTCCATCTCACAAAATAAATCATCTAATTTTACAATAGATAAATCCTTGGATACTTTGTAGGCATCCACCATAGATGACCACAAAGCATTCCTTGGAAATGCTTTCAAAACATACCTCACAAGGTCGCGGTTCTCTACCTTTTCATCAATTGAATGAAGCCCATTGAGGACTTCCTTGAAACGACTATGCAGCTCACTTACCGACTCATTCTCCTTCATGGAGAGATTTTGAAGTTGGTTGAGGAACAAATCCCTCTTTGCGATTCTAGAGTCCCGGGTGCCTTCGCGAAGCTCAATCAGTTTGTTCCACAGGTCCTTGGCACTTGTGAAAGGACCAACTTTGATGAGTTGATCTTTGTTCATGCCACATTGTAGAGTGACCACCGCCTTCGCGTCGGCTTCACTCTTTCGTGTTTGTTCAGCAGTCCACCGTGAAGACTCGAGTTCTTTACCTTCGTCATCCTTAGGAGGAATGAATCCCTCCTTCACCGCGAACCAAGTATGGATATCCATCTTCAAATAGTATTCCATCTTTGATCTCCAATATTGGAAGTCAGCGCCATCAAAGAATCGAGGTCGGGTGGTGGAGAAGTCTTCTCTCAACGCCATCTTGTTGATAACTCTTGGATGTTAAGCCGTAAACAGAGCCCCAAGCTCTGATACCACTTGTTGGTGACGAAATGGCTAGAGAGGGGGGTGAATATAGCCAACACTTTCTCTTTGAGAACTTAGAAAGTTTTCTGCACTTAGCTTATCAGTAGCACAGCGGAAGAAGCAAAGGAAAACCAAAACAGTGCAGTAAACTAAAAACAAAGATGAAAGCTAACAACCACAGCTACCAAGATCGCTAACAAGAGGGTTTACAAGGTTCGGGGATAACTTGCCCCTACTCCTTGGCGTGCCCTTAAGGTGGGCGATCCCTTGATCGTCGGCAGATCAAGCCCCGGTGATTACCGGATATAAAGCAACCTCCTTCTCGGTGGAGAAACCTCTCCACAGCGTTTCAATCAGATAAATGTTTAAGCTCAATGAAACAACAAGAAAGATCTTACTCAAACACCTAGCAAAGAGAAGAACGCAGCAAGCTTCCCTGAGCTCCACCCAGTAGCGATCTCACGCAAGAACCCTTCTTCGTGTCTTCCCACTGTCGGACTCCAAGCCTCTCGTTCTCTCCTTCAAGTGCTCGAGTAATGGATGATTGCTTCTCGATAGCTTGCTCAGAATGATGGAAACTTTAAGAACACAGCAAGCTTGATGTGGAGAACTCAAGGCACAGGAACTCAAGAACACAAGCTGTAAGCTTTCGAATGTTTCTCTACTTCCACCAAGCTGTCTCCCGTTCCTTTTTGTTTCTCCACCAAGCATCAAGTGACCTCATCTCCAGCAGCCTCAAGCTGCCTCACTGCCAACGCCAGCTACACTGAACCCTTACTGAACTTCCTGAGCTCCCTCAGCCAAGCTTCAGTCAGCGGCTTCAGTCCTGCAGCTCCAGCCGTTGCAACTTGAGATGAGAAATGGACAAACCTGCTCCAAGGAAAGCCTCCATTGACTTCTCCTTGAGTGTTTGAATCCTCCCCTGTCACCTGCAGCTTAGTCAGAATATTAGAGCAGTATATCACACAGTAAATCAAGTATCAGAGGCAACCATCAGCGAATCGGATACGGTCAGACGCGATCAGAGCGTCTAACAGTGCAATTTGAATTAAAGTGATCGGTCACTCGACCGATCAGAGCGACTCCTGATCGGTCACCAGACCGATCAGGCTAGGTCCAGATCGATCAGGCTAGAGCCTGATCGGTCCCCAACGCTCAATCAGAAATCGCGATTTCTTTGTGACTTCTCCTGGATCGATCACCGGACCGATCCCAGGTTGTGGATCGATCACCCGAACGATCCACTCCTTTCTTGGGCGATTTCTGAGCTTCGCAGTCCAGACCTCCTGATCGGTCATCAGACCGATCAGACAGCCTCCTGATCGGTCACCAGACCGATCAGATCATGACCAGACCGATCAGGCTCCGTCCTGATCGATCATAGAGAGGAACCTGCGACGCTTGATCGTTCTCCGGAACGATCTGCACAGTGATCCTGATCGGTCACCCGACCGATCAGGAGCAGTTCAGCAGGGAAACTCAACCTCACTGCTCGCTCCCTGATCGGTCACCAGACCGATCAGGAGCCAGTCAATGGGTGAAACGCATACTCCCTGATCGGTCACCAGATCGATCAGGAGCAGCACAGTAGGTTCCCAACCTCACTGTGTGCTCCCTGATCGGTCACCCGACCGATCAGTCATCGCTAGAACGGTCACCAGACCGATCCACGAAGGAGCAGCGTGCCAGAATCCCTGATCGATCACCAGACCGATCCAGGGACTCAAACTCAACCCTCCAAGCTAAGTTTTCATCCACCTTAGCCCTCCAAGCTAAGGATTTTCCATCTAACTCTCCAAGTTGGGAATTTGCACCTAACCCTCCAATTTAGGACTTTTCACCTAGCCCTCCAAGCTAGGACTTTTCACCCAACCCTTCCGAGTTAGAACTTCATCCAACCTAGCCCTCCAAGCTAGGCACCTGACCCTCCAAGCCAGGACTTTTTCACCTAATTCTCCAGGATGGGAATTTGCACCTAACCCTCCAAGTTAGGACTTTTCACCTAGCCCTCCAAGCTAGGACTTTTCACCCAACCTTTCCGAATTAGGACTTTTCCAACACCTAGCCCTCCAAGCTAGGACTTTTCAACACCTAACCCTCCAGGTTAGGATTTTCCAGCACCTAGCCCTCCAGACTAGGATTTTCAACACCTAACCCACCAGGTTAGGATTTTCCAACACCTAGCCCTCCAGACTAGGATTTTCCATACCATGCCTGATCCCCGATCAGGACTTAATCATAATCAATAATCATCCACCTAAACTTAAATCGGTGTCAACACCAAAACAACAATCAGGGCCAGACTGCATCAACAATCAATTACCTCATCCTTAGAGGTTTTTAAATGTTCTACTTCCAATTTCAATGACTTAACCTTATCCTTTGATTTCTTTAACAATTTGGTTAAACATGCGATAGCTCCATAGCACTTATCTAACTCGGGAGTGATTACCTCTTCATCATCCGAGGATGATGAAGGCGCGGTTGAGGATCTACTTGATTCATCATCACTTTCCTCCTTTGACTCCTCTAGTGCCATGAAAGCAAAGTGATGGGTGCGCTTCTCCTCCTTTCCTGCCACAAAAGCAACCCCTTTCTCTTCGGAGCCTTGGTTAGAGATCTCATGTAATTCCATTTCACAAAATAGATCTTCTAACTTAACTAAGGAAAGATCCTTGGAAACCTTGTAGGCATCCACCATGGATGACCACAATGTATTCCTTGGAAAAGCTTTTAGAACTAACCTTATTAGATCCCGATTTTCTACCTTTTCATTGACGGAGTGGAGGTCATTGAGGATCTCTTTGAATCTTCCATGGAGTTCAGTTACCTTTTCATTTTCTTCCATGGACAGATTTTGGAGTTGACTGTGAAGGAGGTCCTTCTTGGCTATTCGGGTGTCTTGAGTTCCTTCGTGGAGCTCAATGATTTTGTTTCAAAGATCTTTAGCACTTGTAAAAGGACCCACCTTGATCAATTCCTCCTTGGTCAACCCGCATTGCAAAGTGACCACCGCTTTGGCATTTGCTTCACACTTTCTTATTTGCTCAGCCGACCAACTTGAGAAATCGAGATCTTTTCCTTCAATATCTCTTGGAGGGATGAAACCTTCTTTGACCGAGAACCATATGCTCATGTTTGTCTTCAAATAAAACTCCATATTTGATTTCCAATATTGAAAATCTGTGCCGTCGAAGAGTGGAGGTCGGTTTGTGCTCATTCCTTCTCTTCCAGCCATCTTGTTGATAACTCTTGGATGTTAAGCCGCTTGTACATAGTCCCAAGCTCTAATACCACTTGTTGGAACTTGGATGACTAGAGAGGGGGGGTGAATGTAGCCAGACACTTAAACTTTAGCACTTATCGATTTTCTACACCTCAAATGTTAGTAGCACAGCCGAAGCTAAAGGAAAACAGAGTATGCAGAAATAAAACCTAGCTAAGCACAAATGTAAAACGCTAACAAGAGGATTTACAAGGTTTGGGGATAACTTGCCCTTACTCCTTAGCGTGCCCGTGAGATGGGTGATCCCTTGATCGTCGGCAGATCAAGCCCCGGTGACCCGGATAAAACAACGCCTCCTTCTCGGTGGAGAAACCTCTCCACAAGCGTCTCAATAGGATACAAGGTAAGTACACGAGACTAAGGAGGAACCTCTCACAAGACAGTAGCAAGAAAGCTCAAGAGAAAAGCTACACAAGGAGCACAACAACAACAGCGAAACCCACAGCCACACTTGCTTGTTTTCTTGTTCGTTCTGCTTGCCTCCTCTGCTTCTTATCTTCCTCTTAAGCTCTTGCTTCATCGCCAAGCTCCATCAGCATCCCCTGAGCCAGCCTGAACCCACTGACCTCCCTGAGCACTCAGTCCACTGAAGACCTCCTCTCCAGCTGAGTCTCCGTCAGTCGCCAGCTGCTCCAGTTGCCGTTGAAACCTGAGAAGGAGAAACAAACAAACCTGCTCCAAGGAAAGCCTCCCATTGACCCTTCTTGAGTGTTTGAATCACCTGCTATCACCTGTACACTCCAACAGAGGCTCAGCAAATCGATATCAAATGAAATTAGCAAGTAGCAGAGAATCGGTAGTGAAAACAGACGCGATCAGAAACTTCTGACAGCGTATTTGAATTAAAGTTCTGCTCCTGATCGGTCCCCAGACCGATCAGAGAGGACCCTGATCGGTCACCAGACCGATCTAGCAGTCTTCTGCACACTCCTGATTGGTCCCCAGACCTATCCAGCAGTCTGCTGCATACTCCAGATCGGTCCCTAGACCAATCAGGCTGTGGCCTGATCGGTCACCAGACCAATCAGGACATGCTTAGACCGATCATGACCCACCCTGATCGGTCATAGTGAGAAACTCGCTACATTTTATCATTCACCAGAACGATCCGAACAGTAAACCTGATCGGTCACCAGACCGATCATGAGTCGATCAGTAAGGTTTGCCAAAGTCACCGTATGTACCTTGATCGGTCATCAGACCGATCAGACATCGCTGGATCGGTCACCAGACCGATCCATGAGGGAACTCCATGCCAACTTCCCTGATCGGTCACCAGACCAATCCAGGTAAGGCCAAACCCACTCTAAGTCACGAGAACAAGCCTCCAACCCTTCTCTAACTCCAGGCAAGGTGATAGCTCTTCATGAGAATTCTACACAAGGATAAGAAATGGAGGAGCCCAATGACAAGGGCTCATTGGTCCAAGAGAAGGAGAAGGACCAATCGAAAGTTGAATCGAGCTTAACATCCGAAGAGGAGGAGGAAGTGGAATCATCCACATCCTCAAGCAAGGAAGAAGAAGAGCAATCCAAGGTGGAGGAGATCTTGGAAGTTCAACCCTCAACCTCAATTACCAAGAAGAGTGGGAAATCTCACATCAAGTGTTTTGAGTGTCAGGAAATGGGACACTACAAGAGTAGGTGCCCTTCACTCAAGAAGGTAAAGGAGGTAAACCCAAAACCCGGCAAAGTTCTTTTAAAAACTAATGTGGATTGTAGGGATGAGGTCAAGGAGAAGAAGCATATAATTTGCTTCACGTGTGGTGAGCGGGGCCACTACCACACAAAATGCCCAAGGAAAGGAGAGCTCAAGAAGCTAAGACATTTGAAGAAATTGGAGAAAAAGAGAAGCTCAAGTCAAGGGGGAGCTTCAAAGGTAAAAGAGAAGGTAAACCCTTATTTAAAATTTAATTCAATTTCAAATTTCTATATGTTTGTTAAAAATAATGTAGATTATTTACCCAAGCATAATCATGGATTTAGGTATAATGATAGGAATAGGGTTAACAAGGTAGATAACCCTAGGAAATCATTACCCAAGGCTAGATCTAATAAGACCAAAACTACCATGCCTAACGTGAGGAAGGTAGTTAATGATCAAGACATTAATCCAAGAAGGGGAGACATATACCTAGGAAGGTGGGTAGATCTAGAAATGTCCAAGATGGACATGTTGACTCTAGGGTTAGAACCTTAGAATTGGAAAATCAAATCTTGAAGGTAAGACTTGAGGAAATGGAGAGAGTCCTAGATAGGTTCATTATTAGACCTAGGGGACTTGACATGTGTTTGGGAGGTCAAACATCCAAAAATATCAAATTGGGTACATCTAAGGCAAATGAAAGGAAATATGCTAGGGTAGCATATAACTATGCCGAGGATGGAAAATTAAAAAATGTCAAGGATAAGCCATTTAAAGTTAAGGGAAAGAAGAAGTTAACCAAGGATAAGATGTCCAAGGTTAAGGAAATTAAGCTTGCAGGTCAAGAATTACCGAAAGAACATCGGTGTGGTCTTGTATTTGTTGAGTCACCTAGGGAGGTGGCTAAGGTTAAGAGCTCAAGAGGAAGCTCTAAGTGTTAATTTGGGACCTATGGTAAATTAGGGGTGTCAAAAATCAACACGACCCGACGACCCAACCCGAATCGACCCGAAAAAATCGGGTTCGGGTTGAAAATTTTTGGGTTCGGGTCGGGTTCGGGTTGGGGGGTTTCGGGTTGAAAATTTTCGGGTTGGGTTCGGGTCGGGTTCGGGTTGACCCGAATTTAATATTTTATGGATTTTTTAGGTTAAATCAAATTTTATTTTGAAAATTAAGATATTTTTATGTATATTAATATCAATATAGTATGATTATGATGAAGTATTGAGATAAAAGTGAAGAATTATAGGGAAAATGACGAAAAAGGACGTTTTGAATCGATTTTTTCGGGTTATTCGGGTCGGGTCGGGTTGGTCGGGTTCGGGTTTGGGGGTTTCGGGTTGAAATCGGGTTCGGGTCGGGTTCGGGTTGGGTGTTAAAATTTTTTTTTTCCCAACCCGACCCGAACCCGTCCCGACCCACCCGAATTGACACCCCTATGGTAAATGGATCTCGGGAGGATTTCTTCCGGAAGCCTAGATAAACCATAGAGTGTGCCAAAAGGTTTGGAGAAGAATTTGAGTCTTAATCCTTATGTTTTGGTACATTGGGGTTGAGTCACATGCATAAAAATATGACATTGGGTCATATAGCATGAAAATTAATTTTTGATATATAGATACCATATAAACCAATACTAGGGATGCATTGTGGTTTGGTATGAGCAGATACATCAAGAGGAAGCCAAAACTAGGACTTTAGGTCAAGGTTCAATTGAACCATTTAGATAGTTTTGGATTGTGTGTCAATCATGGGATCCGAGATATATACATTTTTAAATATATTTTTTTTCAAGTAGACACGGGTACTATAAACCTCTCCATAAATTTTGAGAATTTTTGGAAACTTGTGGAATTTCTTGTGCATTTCTGAAATTGGGTCAGAAATATAAAAATAGGCTGATATTAGGGTATCAGTAAATTGATAATTCTATGAAGTTGGTTTTTCGACTAGGTCAGTTGACTGGTAACTATCCCAGTCGACTGATACAAGCTGAAAATTTTTTCAGCAAAGTCGAAAAGTGGCTTGATGATATTAGACTTGCGTATAACCTCATAGGGGTTAATACACAATGTTTGTGGTCTTTTAATGTTAAAGAATTCAATAATTGAGATATTGTTGGAGCTCTTTTTGATGTGTGGCAAAGGGGAAGAAGTGTTGGGTTTATGTGGTAAACCAACACACCTTTGTAAGAAATCCAAGCTCAAAGGGGAGCGTAGGTGAAAGGGTAGCATTTGTTGGCAAACGGGGAGAAGTACCTTTGCAAGGAAAACCTACTCAAGGGGGAGTTTAGATAAAGGGGGACCCTAAGGTTAGGTTCTATGATTTATGAATTATTATTTACTTTGTTGTTGTTTCCCTAACTTAAATGGGTTGCCAAACATCAAAAAGGGGGAGATTGTTGGAGCAATCTTGGTACATTGTATTTTGATGTTTGGGCAAAAGTTTAAGTTAGGATTATGGTTGTATTTGATAAGCATTGTGAGTATATAGGATATAGGTACAACAAAGAAAAAAAGTCCAAGTGTAATCTTGGCAATTGAGGAAGATCCAACAACAAGGATCGAGGTCCAAGGAAGCTCCAAAAGGTAAGGCGTGAAGGATAGAGAGACATCCGAGGGACGCAAGGCTGATGGAGGAGGCTAGAAGGCTAGGTCTAAGTTGGTCAAGTGAGGACGAGTGCTGAGTGACTGTACTCAGGGTTGAAACCCTACGTTTAGAGTTTGGGCAGTCGACTGCTGCTTGGAGCAGTCGACTGATGTTGGGCATAGAAAGATCAGTCGACTGATCCTCTGTGCAGTCGACTAGTGTCAGCTGGAATTCAAACGTTGGGCTGTAACGTTCGAGTTCAGCTGGACCAGTCGACTGGTGTTGACACTAGTCGACTGGTAATGGCTATTTCAGGGTCGAGCTCTATTTAAGATAACTCGGTTTGACTGCGTAAAGGTTGACGAAATAGGCTTGGGTAAAGGTTATTAGTAGTCTACCAAGCTTAGGTGTGTATGCAAGTGTTGTGGTGAGGTTTCTCCACCCACAAGGAGCGACACGAGTTAGCCGGAGGCTTTCCAGGGAGTCATCCACCGACGGATCATGATCGTCTACCTTACGGGCAGTCGTGGAGTAGGAGTATTATCTCCGAACCACGTAAAAGTTTGGTGTTAGCGTTTGTATTGTTATTTGTAGTTTATAATTTCGCTTGTGCACGCTAGCACGTGTAAGAAATGAAACATTGGGGGCAACGGGCTATTTACCCCCTCTAGCCGGCACACCGATCCCCAACAGGCATCCCCTTAATCAACCCTTGGCCTGTGTGGGCTGAAAAGTAGAAAACCCCCTCCTCTACCCGCTTAGGATAGAAGAAACTATAGAAGTAGCTAGGGGAGAGAGGGAGGCAATACAAATGAAAGAGTATAATCATCCCAAAAAGACTACAAAAAGAATTTGGGCCTAACTAAGAGAGAGGGACACACAAATAGGCAGAGACATCTAGGAAGAAGGGATGAATAGAGAAGTGGAGGCCGCTAAGCAAATAGCTCCAGAAGAAGATTACACAACCCCACGGAGGTCTATCCAGGCTATCGTTCCCGTTGGGTACAATAAGAACGTTATCCTCCGACAACTGATAAGTCAGACACAATCTCTCTAGAGAGGTACTCGTAAAACTCATGTTTACGGTGCGGTACCACAGAAGAGACGAGGATCCCGCGACCATTTTTCCAGTAGAAACATAGACACATAGATTCTATCCGAGGGGAAGACAGACCAACGGCTTACTTGCAAACTTGAAATGCAGACACTTCAAAGAAGACGAAGACTATGACGCTCGAAAGGCTTCTTAGCAAAAGACAGATGAAATCGAAAAATCATTATTCCCTGGAGTTATATACCCTAGTGGAGCACAGGATAACTGTTGGATCCAGGTTCTCCTCCTAAGGTTAACGATCACAGCTGCCCGATCGGAGACAAAAAAATGTACCAACTTCTATATAATCATTATACCTCTAGATGATATCTCGTATTCTGACTCGTGGTCTTATCATCATTAAGGAAACATGACCTCGAAAAGGATGAAGCATACCTCGAGCACAGTAAACAAGGGTAGCAGATCACCCAGTCATTAATGAAGACGTGGGCAGCTATTAACGCATAAATCCTAACAAAATCCAGCCTGCATAAACAAGAGACACGTGACCACTCTTCCCTGGTTGTATTTCAAAAGTCTAGTCAGTCAGACTCTTCGAGCCTCCTTCGACTAGACTAAAGGGGGAAGACTAGTGATGTTGCGGTAATGTGCACTAAGCCAACTAAGGAGACCACGTCAACCAGGATAGGGACGCTTCGCCCACTTCATGGCCTGAGCTTGGATCACTCCAAATAACAGCCTCGCCAAGGTTCAAGGACTCAGGTCAGAAGCTCGGGTCGGGATCTTAATCTGAGCCTAGGGGCCAAACTCCTGACTTGCAAACAAGACTAAGTCATAGTTCAGTTCTTCAGGATGACCCCCGAATTCAACTCTTGAGCTGGGATTCCTCCTACTAGCAAAAGCATCACTACTTGCATTTGGCAGAGAGCCCAAGTAATCTTACGCCCCCGAAGAACGTGGGCAAAACGGTTCTAGAAAACATGTCCACTAAGAAACGTGTGTTGCAAACTCATTTAAATGCGCCATAAAACTCACCCTTGCAGAATAATGTGTGTGAAGCCTACGGGATCGTGGGGGCAGGTGTCCTCCATCGACCCCTTATAAAAAAGTATTTACCTCAAAGGGGAGAGGTACGTGCGAAAAATCCTAATCCGCTCCTACTGCATTTTCTCTTAATCTCCACCTCTAACTTGGCGAGTAGATGACCGGTCTGACCATTTTGTTGTTGCTTTAGATGGCGATTAGTCCTTTTGGAGCGTTCGTGCTCTGATACCAATTGAGGGTGATCGAAGGTCGGCAAGGGGGGGGGGTAAATTGCCCCTGAAATTAAAAATTACTATCTTTTGTTTCGACTTAACAAAGATGTTAGTTAGATTAAAGATAATATAAATAAATGAAGCAAACAGTAAATAAACAAATAAAGAGGCAGCCGGATTTTACTTGGTTTGCAATTGAGGAGGTTACTAATCCAATGCTGAATATGACTCGATTCTCCTGAATAAAATTTCTTCGAGCAGAGAAGCCTTTTACACGTGAAAAGCTCAGAAAAAGGAAGAAAGATTATACAAAACTTGTTTGTTAATGCTTTGAATGCATGGACTGAATGAAACTGAGCTCCATGGGTCTATTTATAACCCTGGTAGGAGTTATCCTTTTACTGACGTGACACTTATAGGATGCCCGAGAGCTCGTGGGCACCTGACATGTGGCCTGACGCTTATCCAGAAAGCAACGTTCGCAAACAGCTAGAATTAGCCTCTCGGGCGCCTGATAGCACTGGGGCGCCCGAGTGCTCGAGCGCCTGACAGCCCAGGCGCCCGTATGCTCACGGGCGCCCAACAGGGGCTGCTTTGGTCAACAATCGCTGACCACTCTCCAGCCTTCCAGTCTTCTTGGGTGATTTCTGGCCAACCAGAGTTAGGCTCATCCGAACCCGACTCTGGTTTTTCGCCCCTCGAGTGTCCTTCCTCCCGGCTTCTCGTCCCTCGGATGCCACACACGTCCTTCTCGCTCCACTGGCGTACTCTTCCACAGAGTTCTGCGTCTCTCGAATGCACCGAGCCCGTCGACTCTCTTTCCGTGCCATCCTTCTCGATCGCTGCGTCTTCCGCTCGACTTCCTGCACTCCTAAGTTCCTGTACACTTAGACACAGGAATTAAAAATACTAGGACCTAATTTAAATCGGTTGATCACATCAAAATCAACCTGGGGTACTTACAGTTGCGTGACAAAGAATGCTCAATTGGAAACTCAAAAATAGTTAACTGAATTAATGCAAAGAAGATATTTAATGGATCAATGGTATATAGGGGATTAAAGGCCTGCAAAATGATTAATCCAAGTGTTTATGCTCTATTGCTTCCTCAAGTCTCCACTCTTTTCTATTTGTAATGCTTCTCTTGTGCGCATAGTTTCACTTATGAAAGAAGGTTCTGTAAGGGATTTCTTCAACGTATCTAAGAAACAGAAAATTAATAAATTTTCAAAGAGTAACCTGCCAAAAGGTTATACGCCACGGGGTAAGAGCCAGGGCTATTGAACCATGTAATTACTCTGGTTGACATTTATGATTTGATCACTCCTAGAAAGACTACTATTTTATACGGTGTTCTAGATTGAGACGGCAACATAAGTGGAGTTGGACATCAACCGTACTATTTTGATGGTACTCTAAGCGATAACTCATTTCTTTTTGTCATCGTCATCGTCTCACCATCGTGACTAATCTGGACGCGTCACCATGGGCTTGGTGACAACTTTGGGCATGTCACACGAGTTCGCACGCTTCTTCAGAGCTCATCGATGGACCCAGAGGTGTCGCCCAAGACTATGTGACGACTCCAGATACGCAAATAAATTACGATTTAATTAAATAATTTTATATTAATAATTTTAATCAAATATTAATTATGATTGAGATAATTTAAATATACTTAATTAAAAGTCTATTAAATTATCTCATTAATTATATATTTTAAAAAATTATATTTTTTATTTTTTATTTTTTATTTTCAATATTGAAATTAAAATTTTAATTAATATATTTTATTAAAAATAAATATTATAAAAAATAATGATTATTTATAATATTATATATAAAATAATAAAATAATTTAAACGCTTAGATGGACAATAAGCGATCACGGCCCATCCTACAATCACCTTTCCACCATTTTTAAACTATTCCATAGTTTATACTCAAATCTATAAGCTATTATAGTATATATCATTCATAATATATGTCACACATCCACACACATGGCCAAATATTCACCTTAATAATGAAAGTACAACACAATATTATTTTTTACTATTCTCCTCTTATACTCTTTCTATATAGCATACTCCATGACTTGTCGGAATTAGAATATGAATATGTAATAAATTTAAAGTACCAATCCTAGTATACGGTAAATAGATATATTTAATAGTACATTTAAGATATGTTAATATTATTTTTACAACTATACTAATTGAGATTCTTTTGAAAATGATTGATATCTAATTACACATAGTATTCTAGTTTACAATAAATTAGAAAGAATAGGCTAATAATTATTTTATTATCAACTTTATATCAATTTCTTTTCCATTAAGGTCGCCATTTAACATAATGTTTGTTGTCATTGGAACTAATATCTTCTTGGCATTCTCCATTATAAACCTTTTTACTAATTCCTAAATGTATTTAGAGTAGTGAATATGTAGGGTGGGCAAAAATATCAAACTTCTAGTATACCATAGATACCATATCGAAATATACCAAATTATATTAATATTATTGGTATATTAAAAATTTCGATACGATATTATACTGTATTAATTTTTTTGTTCAGTATTAATATAAGATTTAATATTTCAGTACAGTATATGTCATACCAATATTAAAATTTTACTATAAACAATATGAAATTTATACCATATCCAAAATTTAGTATATTAAAAATTTGGTATATTAAAATTTCAGTACGGTATCGGATGAATTTTTTATATTAAATTTTTTGATATGGTATACAATATACAAATTTAAAGTTTAGTATATGAATATGTATTCCCTCTTTATTTTCTTAATTTATTGTTTAGAAAGAAATTTAACTTACCAGCTACTTATCTCATTTCAAATTTCATTTTTAATTTCACAAGAGTTATAAAGGTATTAATTAGCTCTTTATGTGCTGATCCAAATATTTTGTCATCCACATGAACCTGTGAAATGAACATTTCCTTTTGATATGTCTTAATAAATAGAGTAGACTTAATTTAACCACTTTTAAATTCTTTAGACATAAGATATATATTAATATCTCATAACAAACATGAGCGGCTTATTTTAATCACCTTCCTTAGTTAATATATATGATTGCCCCCGGGATTATGGTACATAGAAGGATGACTAATTATCTCTCAAGTACATCTACGACGAATTTTATAGGAATTTTTCTTCTAAATGGGACGTGAAATCGTGAGATATTAGATTTCTGGACCATCCGTCACGAGCGCTTCCCGATTTATCTTGGCGGTCGGTGAAAAGTTTTTGTGGGACCAGACCGGTTATCTCAAGTTCAACGTTATCCAACCTGATTAATTATTTGCTGATTAACATAAACTTCTTTTCCAATAAAACCATTAAGCTGATTTAACATTCATTTCATATAATTTAAAGCCCTTATACGAAACTTGACTAAAAACAATCATATGGATTCTAAACGAGCATTGTAATTTGACTCCACTATTTGACTAAATCCTTGAATCACTAGTCTTTTAAGTCAATTCTAAGATTTACTCCATGTCTAATTCACCCACGTAAATCCCATTTGATAAATGAAATTTACTTAAGAGTATCTTCCTTCGGGGCATCAAATGGATCAAGCTTTCCTCTTTTGGATCTTCCTCTCCTGCTGCACATGTGACCAACCTTAGTGCATATGGACATTCACTTGCCAAATACTACGTCATTCTTGACCCAATACCACCAGGACTTCCAATATTACACGTGAAATATTTGTGTTAACATTTGTACACCAAGCATTACATATTCTAAGTTAAACATTTATTCAAACATCAAAATGCATCTACAGATACGATTGCAGGGATATTATATTTACAGCTTATAAGGGAAATACTTCTTGCAACATGATTAAGCAGGCATACAAGGGGGGCCGTACAAAGAATTTAAATGAAATTTAACCAACCAACAATGACATTCAAGGGGGGAAAACCCCACGAGAACCAGATATCCAACACACATGCTACATTTCAGTTAAAAAATAAGCCTACTAACATATTGTTTATGATATGTTTCTTCATTTCAGTAGAAACAATGTTCTTGAGAACGCTTATGGAGCTGTCCAAAGAGTTCCGAGGTGATACAGCTGACAGAAATTCAACTAAAGAAGTCGTAGCACAATCATCAATGGGAATAATGCCCTGTGACTTATCGCAAGAATTTTATACACTCAACAATTTGTAGGATGGCAAATCTTTTATACTGGAAATGCCTTCCAATGAAAGCTCTTGCTCCAGCTGCACTCTAGTGGATTTCATTACTTCCTGGAGAGAGTTTACCAAAGAAAAATATATGTAATTTTTTTTTTAAAAAACAGATATCAAGATAGATTGATAAGTCCTATTAGCAGTGTATAATAAGCTAACTAGATTTACATTGAATTCCATATAAGTAGCTCGTTTTTCCAACCATTGAATGTCCAATATCTGAAATGCCACACAATAAAGCATATCAAATGCCATCTCATCTTCTTCAAGAAGCTGTAAGAAGCAAGATCCAGTTCTTGAAGTTCTGTTTCCTGTCAAATAAATCAGGAACCTCTGACGATCATGATCTGGAATACTGGCAGTTAAACTAAATATTGTTTGTTAGTGATTTACCTGATTGCAAATCCAACATTTGCATCAACATATGGGTAATGTTTACTCCAGCTACAGCAAATGGGTATTCCCACTCGGCTCTCCTTCCATCTTCCTTGTGTAATAGCCTCCAAAAAGAATTCTGAACGAGAAATGAAAAGAATATCAGATAAAAAGTCCCTCTTAATTTATGCAGTAAATGAGAAATGTAAATATAAGTTACAGGGTAGTTCTTGGCTAAATAGATAAGATTTTCCAACGCCATAAATCCACCAGCCCTGAGAAAAGAAAATAATCTCATATAAAAAACCACTTCTAACTTTGTACAATGGAATAATTCTCCATTAAGTTAAGCTTGATCATAGAGGAATTAAGAGGACCTGAAATCTGTTGAAGGATCTGAACCTTGCCAGCCCATCTCCTTCCACAATTCTGATTTAAGAGATGGAAGTTCTCTGTTAGGATAAGCCAGTCTCCAGAGTTCTCTAAGAGCGTCCTGCAAAAAACTTTCTAACATTTGATTCATATACAGGTAATTCAAACCAGTGTTATAAAAAGCGCTAGGCGGGTCACCCGTTGCCTAGCGCCTAGGCGGAATTGAGCCAATCGATTAGCCGATCGATTGACAGTGGTCAATCGATCGGCTAATCTATTCGGTAACTTTTTGTTTCTCGCAAAAACTCATGCCAATCGATTGGCCGATCGATTGACAGTGTTCAATCGATCGGCCAATCGATTTACAGTTCAAATTGATTGATTAATGAATTAATCAATTTAGCAGCATTCTATTTCTCGCGGAAAAGCCTGCCCAATCGATTGGGCAGGCTTTTTTGCGAGAAAAAAAGACGGCTGCCCCACAACTAAACGACGCCTAGCCGCCTAGGCGGCTGACTAATTCGGCGACGCCCACCACCTAGGCGCCTAGGCGGTCCTAGGCGCCGCCTTTTAGAACACTAATTCAAACTCTCAACTAGATAAAACAAGAAAAAGCAATCTTATGGGCATGAAAATGGTTATACATGCCACCTATGAAGAGAATTACTGTAACATCAACGAGCATCAACACTAGTGAAATACCTGGTGATCCACACTAGAGCCATCAAAAGGGACATCCAATCTCTGCCTTAAATTTCTCAACTTCTCTTCCTACATGTTGCAGAACTAATAAGAGACAATATGCAGAAAACATTAATGCAGTTTCCAATTCTGAATTTGTTGAACATCAACAACAATAATAATAATTTGAGATAACAACAATAATAGCAACTGAGGATTCAGGTTTCACAGAATTACATGCAAACTCAACCAAATTTAAACGATCACAAAGATGCACCTAAACACCAGGTGTTCATACTGAGTTTCTCAAGTTGACAGGCACTTGTCTCGTTCATTTCCCTTTCCTAAATTGAGTTAATATACAAGGGCTCAAAAGTGTTTGCACTGACATTGTGTTGGCCATTTTCAGAACTGCACACACCATGTAGTTATTAATCTACAATGTCACGTTGTAGCTTGTTTGCTCAGAATTTAGCTCTCAATATCTCATTCTTTTTATAGAGCTGCAAAAGTTACAGTTAATTTGTTCATGTCTAGGTAATCAATTTATATATTAAAATTGTGATAAAAGTACTTCTTGATGGATTGTTCCCCAGTCCAGTAGAGACAAATGCTCATACAAATTAATCTTACTTCCATTCTCCACATCTCTTGATAATTCTTTGAACCAACAATCATTCTCTCAGTAGCTTGTTAATCAATTTATATATTCAAATTGTGACAAAAGTACTTCTTGATGGGTTGTTCTCCAGTCCAGTCCAAATAAATGATCATACAAATTAATCATACTTGGCCATTTTCTACTTCTCTTGATAATTCTTTGAACCAATAATCATTGTGTCAGTAATGTGATTATTCCAAATTTTGAATTTGGAGTTTTGAGTGATTCCTTGAATTGGAAAGTGTCCATTATACACAAATAAACAAAATACTATATATTCAATTATTTAGTGTTGCCCCAATTTATCCTAAATTTAGTAACAAGCCCTTGAAAGAATACAGTTTAGGTTGCATTTAATAAGAACAGCTTGTCACTATAGCAGTTTGCATATATGATTAGAAAATACCATTGAGGAATTTGCCGTATAATCCCCCAGCAAAAGTTATGACAAACAAAAGTTAGACAAGTCCATAATAATCACCAAATTCCATATGTTTGGTTAATGATTCCCATCAGATTACGACGAAAAAACAATTTGGATACATTCACACAAAAAAGGAGGCATGTGCAATCCATCACTCAATGAAGACTGTGATGATGAAATGACAAGGAATGATAGCTGCCTGGTAATAAACTGGATTTCTTTCCACCCTTCCATTAATTTTGTTGTAGAGGTATATGAGAAGGGGCTACAAGAGTTTGTAAGAGTGTTAACTCACAAGAAGTTATAACTCTTCTTCTTTTTTTTTTGGCATAAAGTTTACTCATCTATCTAAGTTTCCATCTCCTCAAAATGTCAAAAATGAAGCGAAATTCATCAAGGTAAAATAAAAATGAGAATAGTTTAGGCTTCTTGGTGCAAGAACAGTGCATTCAAACATTAAGGCTACCCTGAATTATCTATAATTGATTTATTATTATGAAATATAGATTAAAAAGAGTACTTAAATATACAATAGATCAAATGTTTGCCTCAACACAGTTATTGCTACCAGCAAGAAAAGACTCAAATAGTAAACATTCTATTTAATGTGCTAAATAAAAGAGAATAGAAAGAAGCAATAAGAGCTACCTGCAAGGGATTAAGAATTACTGAAATTCTTTTTTCGCCCTTTATTTGGTGTCCCATAGTAGACTGATGAAAGAATCTCTTTACAAGTGCACGAAAGCCAAAAACAACATTTGCTGCAATATATGATGAGATTCAAAAAAAAATGCATAGGCATACAATATTATGTGACTCAAATACGTACCAAAGAGTCCCATCACTAAAGATGTCAACTGATGCATGATTTTACTATAGTTTTATTCTAAAACCAATAAAAATTGTATCCATGGAAACAAACTAAATATTCAGTTTACAATAAGCAAGTTTGATATTAGCTTCGAAAAAAATAATGATAGATGTTTGAATTTGGATAAGCAATTAAAGAAATTAGTCAACATACACATCAAATGAAGTTTCTACTCCAACAACAACCATTTAAAAGCAAGAACCTAGTGCAGTACTTAAAGTTAACTTTGGCTATCAATCTTTTGGTACAAAGTTAAACTAACATGATAAATCCTTTTTTTTTTGGGTGAACAAATGGGGCACTCAAGCTCAATGAAATAAAATTAGAGAAATCATGAAATGCTACAAAATTGGACCATGGTTTCCAATGCTAATCACACCACAGAACTTTGACATCTCTCTATCTGTATGAGGTAGTAAATACTACTATTTTACACATCTCCTTAGGTAACAAAGAATCACACAGCACAGAAACAATGTGGTATTTCTACAACACAATAAGCCTGTAGTCTCTGAAACTTTTTTTTTGTGGGGACAAAAGAAGTACCCCAACTCTCTCCAGTCAGTGTACTACTGATGCAGCATCAACTTTGTTCGTTTCAGTGTTGGTTATTTTATTCTTATCATATGACAGTGCACTTTGTTTAGGCATTAGTGGTATTAAACCTCAATGGGATGTCTTGTACTCTGTAATAATGGTTAATTGTCATCTAATGGGTATCTAAAACATCAACATAAATTATTTTGCATAATGTTATGGAAGATTCAATTTCCAGTTGAATTCCTTCTTCTCATCTCTTCCTCCTCTTCTTTTGTCTACCTTGTTTTGCATCTGTTTTAGCTAACTAAAACAAAATATACTATAATTGATTCACTTTTTAAGTTTCAGCTTACTTGAGTAAGAAAATCAGGCAAGTAAAAACATGCACTTTCATCTGTAAAATTGTAACATAAATAAGAATTAAGAACCATTAAGCATAAAGCACTAATACATTACATAGCTTATAACAACTACCTAACCAGTGTGCCCAATGAGAAATGGATTGTGACAAGAAGTATGTCCAACACTGGCATTTTCCCTTCCTGCCATCAGTGACATCTTGCTGGCTTGTCCAGCATTTCATCTAGAGTTTTCAGGAAGTGATACATAATAAAACAGTGGCAATAGTTATTTCATATTACTGATACTTGAATTTCTTTAAATCCCAGAGATTACCTCAGAATAACCATCATATTGATTATGTTTTTCAAGAAGAGGTTCATTCAGGTTATCAGATATTGATGTTTCTGCATCCTCATCTCTTTCTTCATCTACACCAGCATCTCTTATCCGTCTTC
The DNA here is from genome assembly GCA_024364735.1 of Boesenbergia rotunda. Taxonomy (NCBI): domain Eukaryota; kingdom Viridiplantae; phylum Streptophyta; class Magnoliopsida; order Zingiberales; family Zingiberaceae; genus Boesenbergia; species Boesenbergia rotunda. The sequence goes on from JAGFNQ010007455.1 coordinate 81,014, forward strand.
TAATAGCTTTTGCTGCCATCGTCAGGCCTACCTAAAATATTTAATCCAACTGTATATAAGGGATAACTGCAATATTCTATTAGCTAAAAAATATGAAAAAAAAGATCAAATCGACATTTTTATAATTCTTATTGACTTTCCATAATCCCTGAGCAGGAAAAAAAGAAAAGAAAATAACAGGGTCTTGTTTATAACTTAAGTGACACGGATTATAATTGATGAAAAGTAACATGTGAATTCATAGATCTAAAACCTGATAAGGATGTAAGCAACTAGGAAGGAGATGTTGGCTTGAGTGACTACATCAACAGCTTTGATTAAAGTTTTTTGAGCTATATAGTGGTAGAATAAGGGAGAGTTTCTTGGAATTGTAGAATATCATGAAGTATCCCTCTTAAACATTCTTGATCAGTAACATGAGGAAGCGGTACTATGTTAAAATTTGCAAGCATACTCCTCTGTAACTTAGATCTGGGAAAAATGTAAACGAACTAAATATAAATTCCATAACATGAACTACTAAAGATTTCCACAAAAAGAGTCAACTCATTAGACAAGTTCTTCATCAATTAGATGCGGTTTAATGTTAAATAAATAAATTAAAAGCCTTCTAGCTTGATTGTTGCTTGGAAAGCAACGACAGAGACTGGTATCACATTTCAAGCAATCCCTAACAATCTCATGTACCGGACCACAGGAGGCCGATGTCACTGACAAAAATATATCCAACTTTAAAGAACAAAACGGCACTAATTCCTAAAACACGCAAAGAATCGCCACCAGATTCATGGGAGGTAGAAATTGTAGATTAACATAGCAAACTCGAATTACGACGAACTGCCCCAAACAACCATAATTTGGTCAGAGGGAGGTTCGGCAGAAAAGCGATGCGAGAGTTATCCGATCCCGAGATCCCAGCGGCAGCAGATCCAAAGAGGATGAGAAGAGAAGGAAGAGAGACGATAGGGGGAATTCACCCGAGTGTTCCGATGTAGCAGCAAAGTTACGGCACCTTTAGCGAACGGGAGGAGCAGCTTCCCTTCAACCCTAGCAAGAATCTGGAGAAGGGAGGAGAATGAAGAACCCACGCAAAGCAAGGTGATCGAAAGAAAAGAAGAACCAAATTTGCTGGTGCTTACGTCAATTAATGATAAACACCCACGAATTCAAAGTAGAAACGTGGGGGAGTCCACCTGTTATGCCATGAATGAATGCTTTTAAAGAGTAGCTGCATGTAACCATCCCAATTTTACATGTATATTTAGATCGAATATCAATTTTCATAAATAAAAGAATAATTTTTTAAATAAATGATTAATTTAAAAATTCTATATTAATATCTGTAAATTATCTTTAAATCCCTAATTTAATCTTAAACTTTATCCTCAATCCCTATGTTAGAAAAAACTCAGTTTCACTCCCTACATGTAAAGTTTTATTTGTTTTAACTCTCTAATAAATATTACTTTATCTAATTGTCCTTATTATTTTTAAGTACAAAAAGTCCAAAATGAGGTATAGTTCTTCCTAAATTCAGTATCACATAATTAAAATCTAGTATATTTTCTATCAAATTAAGTACCACACTTTTATACGTATAAAAATTCCAAGAATTGGTATAATTCTTCCTAAATTTAGTATATTTCAATTAGAATTTAGTATATGTTCCATCAAATTGAGCACAATTCTTTTTTCACCGGACCAATTGATTAGGAGTTCATACCTAATTGCCTTTATTATTTTTTGGTATAAAAAGTCTAAAATGAGATATAGTTCCTCCCAAATTTAGTATCATATAATTAAAATTTAGTATATTTTCTATCAAATTAAGTACCACATTTTTTATACGTATAAAAAGTTCAGGAAGAAGTATAATTCTTCCTAAATTCAGTATATTTCATTTAGAATTTAGTGTTAAATATCGGATTTTTAAAATGGTTGCAAAGGTAAATATTTTTTTTTAAAATAAAGGGCCTAGTTGCGAATAGTGAAAGTTGGAGGGTTTAATTACAAAATGCCAAAAACAAATATAAAAGCCCTAAAAACCTCCTCCCGATTCAGTTTTTCCACTGTTCCTTCTCTGCCTCGACGTCGCAACCCTAGCCGCCGAGCTTTAGCCGTTCTTTCTCGCCCGATGCCGCCGCTGTCGCCTCTCCCCGACACCGCCGCCGTCGCCTCTCCCCGACGCTGTCCCTCTCCCCTTCACCCTCTTCTCCTTCTTCTCCGGTGCGCACGAGTAGAGCGCCGCCGCCTCACGCGGGTCGCCAATCAGCCACCGTAGGAAAACCCCTAGCCTACCTCTGTTCCTCGCCGTCCGGTTGCTTGCGTCGGCCATCCATCAGGTAAAAGAATTATAATTACGTCTTTGATTAGGGATTTCTTTGTGCTAAGTTTGTGCCTCTAATTTTTGTCAAGAAGTAGGTTAGGGAATTTGATTTGGGTTTCAAATCTGAAATTTGCTTTGATTGTTGGTTTTAGGGTTTCCCGATCACCGCCCTTGTTACCGACGATTTCTTTTTCCTGCCGATTCAGGTAAGGCTTGGTTGTGTGTTAGGGTTTCCTTGAATACATTGATGATTAGAGGTTAGGTTTTTACTTCTTTTGTTGATTCTCATTAAGTTTTAGATGTATGTCTGAGTAGAAAAAAAAATCAATATTATACTCGGTGAAGAACAAGATCAAGTTGTATGATAACACTGTGAGTAGATTAATGAAGGTGTAGACGCAATAGTAGCAATGCTATGATCAAGAAAGATTAAGTAAGTATCAGATGCAGAGAGGTGAGAACAGAGTTTGTGAAAGTACTAGTACTATAAGATTCAGTGTTTGATTGTTGATTTGTTTAACTTTTAATGCACTTCTTAACTTTGTGAAGTAATGGCATATGAAAGTATGAAGATGAATGTGGCTATGTTTCTCATATTAGAGGTTGACCTATATAAACAAACCCTTTTATTGTGCATTTGGTCCATGCAAAGAATTGAGAATATATATATATACTTCATTGATTAAATCGAGTATTTAACTTGATTAATTAAATGAATATAATAATTAGGATAATCCTAATTACATAAGAAAGTTTGTTTAGCTAAATTCCACATATTATTAGCTAAACAGTATGTCTTTGATACAGGTCCTTGAGTTAGACTCGCACGGTTGATCGTGGGAAATTTATTTCGGTCACGTTCTTCAATAAAAGATAAGTACTTCTCCTTTGTACTCGAGTAGTTTCTTTTACCTTTAAGCATGACTATTTTATATCTAGTAGGTTGCTTGACCTTATTCCTTGTTATTTGTTATTTTAACATCGCCGTTGATACTTATTCTTCATTGATCTTCGAGTATTCAAAATTCGTATCCGTACAGTCCCCTATTGGTTTTCTGTTCTGTAAAGTGACGCTTGTACGCGAGTACTTAGAAGTCCATTAAACACAGATAGGTTTATTTGACATTAGAAATATCCTACTTAGTAGTGTAGGTGCATAATCGTTGGTTTTCGATTTCTGGTTGGTTGTATTGATGCATCGTATACTTGTTGGATTTTGTTGCATCGTTATTTCTCCGGTTGTTCGTGCATCTTGTAGCATGCACCATATTTGCATGTTGCATACTAACGACTGTTGGGCTTCCATATAGTTAAGCCGTTGTTAGTCATTTAGTTACTCAGTTCACTCAACCACTTGTTGTCGTGGTAGTTGCTAGAGTGTGAGCAACCGTCCTGTTATTCCACACATGTTGTAGCTGTAGGCAAACAGTGATACCCTCACCATTATTTTATAGGGATATTGTAGCTGTTGATAGCTCCCCCTATGTATCGGGGTTTTGGAGTGTTGGCTCCCCAACATCCTGTCCACTCAATCACACCTTTCTGTGGTATTCATTGGAGTGTGTACAGTTGTCACAACCCTACCCACTCGGTCACATAGATGGGATGTGTTGGCGACTTGACTGGCGTCAGGGGTGACACATGTCATTTCATTATATCCATACGTATTTCATTTATGCATTTTCTTGTGATTGTTGCATTTATATGAGCTATGGTTGTTGCATTTGATTGACAATGTATATCTTGGTTTTATTGTTATTGCGTTGTTTTATACCTGTTTAGTTGTTATTCGAGTTTATAACGTGTTGTTCTATATATGTTATGCATGTTTAGGTGTTCATATATTCCTTATGGACTGTACCTTGTTGGTTCTCTACCTATTATACCTTTTGTTATGCCATGCTTATTGTCTACTCATATACCCGCAGAGTCCGCCCAGACTCACCACCCCTGCTTTCTCTTTTTGTTTCAGATGGCAGGTAGTTGCGTTTTCTTAGAGCCAGGAGAGGATCCAATCGCCAGTCCCTCAGTCCCACCGTGTCAGTTTGGTTTGGTTTGATTTAGTGTCTGATTTATTTCCAAAGTTACTTTTATTTGTCAAGTATCGGTTTGGTTTTGTCGTTATTGTTGGGACCGATTGGCGAGCTAGAGGGGGGGGGGGTGATTAGCTTCGATTCGCTTGTAGAAGATTTATCGCGGCGGAAGACTTCAAGCAATCGCTAACACAAGGATTTACTTGGTATCCACCCCGGTTGGGTGACTAATCCAAGGATCCACTCTCCTCACACTCTCATACACTATGAAAGTCTCCTTCTTGAGGTGGAGAAACCTCTTACAAGCTTTCACCAAGATACACCAAGAAACAAAGCAAATACAAAAGAAATCTCACAAGATTTACAATAAATAAGCTCACACTTTGCTTTTCTTGTTATCTTCAAGCTTGTGATCGCCTCTAGAACTTTGGAAGTGCAGCAACACTAAGCCCCAAAGCTTCTCTTGAAATGGCGTGGAAGAAGGAAGAAGAGCTGCGGCCAAAACCTGCGCGAAAGACCTTATACCCGTCGCCTAGGGTTTGGTAATCGATTACCCAATCGATTACCACGTCACACTTAGCCGTTCAACGGCTATTTTTCGAACCGTAATCGATTAGCCAATCGATTACCATTTCCCTGAATCGATTACTCAATCGATTCAGAGCCTCTCTGTTCTCTCGCGCAAAACCGCCCTAATCGATTAATCAATCGATTACCGATACCCTGAATCGATTACCCAATCGATTCAGGACCCTTCTGTCCTCTCGCGAAAAACCACTCTAATCGATCACCTGATCGATTGACCCAATCGATTGCCCAATCGATTGAGTCCACCCTAACTTGTTCCCACAAGTCTAGGATCCCCTACCAAGTGTCCAGTCAACCCCGTTGACCAACTTGGATTTCTACTGCCTAGCTCCCAGCTCGGACTTAACCTGGTTCCCAACCAGATTTGCCTAACCCTCGAGTTAGGTCTAGTCTCTCGGTAGACTTCCACCTTGCCAGCATGCGATCTCCCCGATCCATCTGGACTTCACCTAGTCCCACTAGGTCTTTTGCCATGCCAGCGTACGATCTCCCCGATCTACCTGGACTTCACCTAGTCCCACTAGGTCTGCCTAGTCCCACTAGGTCTTTTGTCATGCCAGCGTACGATCTCCCCGATCTACCTGGACTTCACCTAGTCCCACTAGGCCTGCCTAGTCCCACTAGGTCTTTTGCCATGCCAGCGTACGATCTCCCCGATCTACCTGGACTTCACCTAGTCCCACTAGGTCTGCCTAATCCCACTAGGTCTTTTGCCATGCCAGCGTACGATCTCCCCGATCTACCTGGACTTCACCTAGTCCCACTAGGTCTGCCTAGTCCCTCTAGGTCTTTTCCCAGTCAAGCCTCCAGTCAACCTTGACCCACTTGACTCACACATCATGACCACTCAAACATCATTATCAAACATCGAAACATACGACCTCGAGCTCACCCGAGCTTACCAGACTCAAGCTCACCTGAGCTTTGTCAAACTAGGTCAACCCTGACCTAACCAAGATTGCACCAACAGTTATTACTGGTATGTAAACTTTCTTTATGTTAATGATGATTGAGCCATCTATTTATTTTGTTTCGATATAAACTGCGTGGATGTGTCTTTTATTTATTTTTGTGATGCCAGCTGCTTGTGGCTGAGCTATATTAGTGGTGTGATATGTATTTATGTCCCAACTTGTTCGCTGTACAGGGGAGATGCTGCTCGATTTTCGAGTAAGCATGCTCCTCTGGGGTCGTGACATTTAGTATATATTCTATCAAATTGAGCATAATTTTTTTTTTACTAGACCAATTGATTAAGAGTTCATACCTAATTGACTTTATTATTTTTAGGTACAAAAAGTCCAAAAATGAGGTATAGTTTCTCCTAAATTCAGTATCATATAATTAAAATCTAGTATATTTTCTATCAAATTGAGTATCACACTTTTTATACGTATAAAAAGTCTAAAAATAAGTATAATTCTTCCTAAATTCAGTATATTTTAATTAAAATTTAGTATATGTTCTATTAAATTAAGCACAATTCTTTTTTCACCGGACCAATTGATTAGGAATTCATACCAATTGATTAGCTTAGGATGAATTGATTAGGTTATACTCAATTTGATATAAAATATACTGAATTTTAGTTAAATGATGTTGAATTTAGAAAGAATTATACTTGATTTCAAACTTTTTGTACCAAAAAAAATAAGGGTAATTCGGTAAATCTGTAGTTGAAACACATGAAACATTGCATGTAGAGAGTGGAAATAAATTTTTTCTGACGCAGGGTCCGAGGAGAAAGTTGAGAGCATACAGGGAGTTTAGGATAATTTTTCCCATGAATATCTTCCGTTACGAATTTTTTATTTATTTTAATATGATCGGACTTCATCTTAGGATTAATTTTCTTATGCTGGATAATTGATTTCAACTAAAAAAAATAATTTTAAATAAATTAGTATTTTTTTATCCATCTAAATAAATTAGATAATAAAAATTATTATATTAATTACAAAATTTTTTAAAATAATAATACTAAAAGCCAAAATGGTTTACATCCTATAATAAAATTTTTTAACTATTATATGAATTAAAAAATTAAAAATATCAAAGTGTAATTTTTCATAGAAATTATAAATTAAAAAATTATTATAAAACAAAAATAATCGATACTGAAGTTAGATTATTTTTTAGAAAAATAAAATATAGATAATAGGATAATTTTGAGAAAAAAATTAAATCTAAAATTATTATTATTATTATATATATATATATATATATATATATATATATATATATATATATATATATATATTCTCTTTAAATTTTAATAGATATAATATTACAAGTGGCAACTAATGTTAGCATATGCTTTTAAGTTTTAAAAACATAAAACAACTTTAGAATGTCAAACTTATTTTTTATTCAACTTTTAAATCAAGAAATATAGACGTACTCTAGGAGAGGTTAATTATTAGAGTTTTTTACAATACATGTGAGACTTGATGCAAAATATTTCATGAGGGGAAATGCAAAGTGGGGTAGTTGTCTATGTGATATCATTCGATGAATCAAGGAGAAGTGAAGAGATTTTCAAAGATAAAATGAGGTTGCGTCAGTAGGACAGATCCAACCAGGGCACCCAATCAGGGTAGGAGATTGCGTCAGTAGGGCAGATCCAGCCAGGGCATCCAACCAAAAGGAAGCCATGCCGCGCCAACAGACACTACAAAAAAAACACCTATATAGGAGCGGTTATTTAGGAGTGATTATAAGACCGCTTTTGAAAATTGACCAATTGAATCGGTTTGAATTAAACCGTTTCTATTGCCTAACTTTTTTGAAACAATTTTAAAACTGTTCTTATTGAATTGTTTCAAAAGTGGTTTGAAAAAATCGCTCCTGTAAACCGCTCTTAATGATACAACTATTAGAAGCAATCTTAAAACTGCTGCTATTGAGTATTTTTCGTAGCGGTTCTGGGTTACTAACCATTCCAATTGCTTTAACTTTTAGGAGCGATTTTCAAATCGCTCCTATTGGATTGTTTGAACAAAATTTGTATTAAGTGTTGCTATAAACCGCTTCTGTTACTCTAATCGTGTACAATTGATTTTTAATCTACATTAATTGTATAGTTTTAGCATTGATTTATATAAACCAGGATTGTAAACCGCTCTTATTGCTACAACTATTAGAAACAATCATGAAACCGCTATATTGGATACTTTTAATAGCGATTCTTATCAAACATTTCTACTAAAATTATTTTCTGTTATTCAAATTAAAGTACTCATATATGACTTAAAATTTATGATAAAATAATTTAGATATACAATTATTATGATGCTAAAAAAGAGAGAATGTTTTAATCAAATTTTAAAAATACAGAGTTGTATATCACCATTCAATTTTTACAGAGGATTTTATACTCTTTTAGGTTTTCACATAGTGAAAAAATAATATTTTTCTACAATTAAATAAACTTGTACCATGCTTCAAATTTATTTAAATTTTTAATACATTTTATTTATATATTTATATATTATGGAAAATGTGATGCCGGACATTTTACATCGGAGCATCTCAAATATTTTTCAATATGAAATTTTTATTTATTTATTATTATAATATAATATCTAAATCCTAAAAATAAGATTTTATTGTCTTAATTATTTATTTTAAAAAAATTAAATAAAAATACTACTCATGCATCCAACTTAATTGTAATTATATTTTTGTCAATTTGAAATTTTTATATATTTATTATTATTATATAATATCTAAATCCTAAAAATAAAATTTTATTGACTTCATTATTTAATTAAAAAATTAAATAAAAGCGCTTGTTGCATAATCACCATAAATAGGAGTTGAAAATTGGAAACAATCAGAGGGAAAAATTTTGGAAGAATTTTCTGAAATTTTTGGAAATAATTACGGATTTAATTGGATGCAAGATGAGTTGGTTGGGAATTATTTAAGGAAAAATTTGATTTTTTGGAATATATATATATATATATATATAAGTAAAAGTTTAAGTATTTATAAAAAAAAACCTCTCCTCCCGGTGCCCTAGTTTCTCCGCTCGAGCGTCCCCACGGGGATCCGGAGTGGTTAGTGCATGGGGGTGTTGTCTAAGAAGTCCTGGGTTCGAGTCGCGCGAGGCGCACTAGATTAAAACTCTGGGTGTTTGGTTTATCAATTCTCGGCCCAACTGTGCACTAATTACTCCGGGGACCGTGATTTACCTCTCTCGTGATGGCCTTGGGACGGGTGCGGCGGGGGCGCTGGGGGCGAGCGATTTTGCCTTTTGTCTAGTTTCTCCGCCCGAACCCATCCTCGCCGACTCTTCTTCGCGCACGGCGATCGACCGATGCCGCGCTGCCCTTCGCCGCCACCTCCGAATTGCCGGCGAGCAATAGATACTAGTCTCCAAGTCCTAAAGAAGCACTGACTTCTCCCCTCGGATCCCTCCCCTCTTCGCGCACGCAAAGGAAGCCGCGGATCGCCAACCTCCTCCTCCCCGATCGTCGCTGCCCTTCCCTGGCGCCTTTCGACCGCCGGCGGCAACAGTCACCAGTCACCAAGTTCCCTAGTCGGTGCAGCCTCTCTCCGAAGTTGCGATCGATTTTTCTTCGATCCGCCGCCTCCTCTGTGAAACAACGCTACCCCCTTGCCTTGCACGACAGCACGCCGGCCATGGTGAGCGCCGCCAGCCCTCCTGCTTCCTGATGGTGGGTTTGTTTTCATCCAAAGATGGTGTCGTCCGATTGCCACCTCCATCGCGTTTCGAGCGTAGCTTGCCCGAGTCGAATTGTTGCCGGAGACATTCACAACGTTGTTGTTCCTTTCCGGCCAAGGACTAGTAAGGAGTTTTTCCTTTCCTTGAATTGATTTGGACTAGAGGCTAAGGTGGCTAGGTTTTAGCAGGTCTGAACAGGGGAAAGAGGGGTTTATCGCAAGAAAGAATTGGTGGTGTTGACCTCGAGCTTCTGATTTTGTGTATGTGTGTTCTTTGATTTTCTTCACCGGACTCTGAGCAGGTGAAAGCCCTGACATCAAAATAAGGTAAGTGTTGATTAGGATATAATGTTAGATTGAAATGGATATGGATGATAGATGTATCAACCACTAGATTGGGTTACTCAATTAGCAATGGATTAAAAATGATTAATTGTGATGGCTGATTAAGTTGTTTTTAATAAGATGTGTTAATTGATGATTAATTGGGTTGGGTTAAATTAGTGGATTAATTTCTTGATTAATTAAGGAGTATTGGTTGGATTAATTAGGGTTGATTTAAATAAGTGGTTTAGATTTAGTTGAAATCACCTATGTTTTGTTTCGGAGAATATTTGTTTCTCTATAGATGTGTATTTGTACTTTCGTGTTATTTTTATCGTATTGGTGTTGTGATGGTGTTTGGGCTTTCGTTAGACATTATTTATTTATTTCCGCTGGATTTCGGTTTGCTGCGCTTAGTTATAGAGATTTATGTATTATGTATATTATTTGTTAGTTATTTTATTTAACTGCATAGTTGTGGATCTGTGAATGCCAGCCGAGTGTGGCTGAGCTATATATGTGTGGAGTGATGTATGTATGAGTTTCAGATTATCCGCCGTACAAGGGAGGTGATGTCCGATTTTCGAGCTAGCACGGGCCTCTGGGGGCGTGACAGGTTCATGGAGGCGGTGGAAGGCTGAAATTAAGGCTACTTCTTATGATCCAAATATTCCATTAAATGAACTTATGCGTATTCGTCCCATTCCCCATGATCTCACATCATATGTTTGGGAAATTTTATATCGTTATTGGAAGTCTAATGAGGTAGTTGTTGTATTGATTAATTTTTATATATTGGTATGCATAAATTTGTTGCAATGTTTTTTTGTTTCAGAGGACATCAAAAATAAATCGAGAAAATGGGAGTAAAAAATGAGGGATTCATGTACAAAGACGAACAAATATTCCCTCATTGGAAGACAAATGTGTATATATTTATTTGATCAATTTGTTATGTTAATATCAATTTGTATGTATTCGAGCTATTATTATTTGCATATTCAATCTAAAATGATTTTTTTTTGTACTTAGATTCAGGAAAATGGTAGAAAGCCAACTCGCATTGAACTATTTCATCTCAGTCGACAAAGTAAAAAAAAAGGAGGTGCTCTTGTTGATGATGAAACAATAAGAGTTGAGGTAATAATTGTTTTAACTTTTCGAAATAACTTTTCAATATGCTATTTATTTTATTTACACAATTTTTGTGTTAGGATGAATTAAATAAAGTTGTGCAACGTCATCTCCGAGACAAGCCTGAGGGAACGCAAATAACAGAAGTACACGAAGATGCATTTCGGTATCCATTTAGAATTTCATTTTTATTAAAATTAGTAAATATTATACAATATTAATTATATATTTTTATTCAAGGAGGTATTTGGGTCAGAGCATTCTGGTCGTGTTTGATGTTTAGGAGCTGGTGTATTACCTAGCCAAGTTTTCCCAGAGCAGTGTAATCAAAGAATAATTTTTAGACAAGATAATCTTCCTACGTCTGATGTTAATGATAAGTTGCGAGAAATGGAAGAAAAAATGAAAAATATGGAAACACAGAGACAGGCAGAAATGGAGCGGATGAGGCAGATGCATGAACAACAGATTCAAAATTTTACCAATGTCATCCAAAGTATGATATCTGGAATTGCTAGGGGATCTCGTGAGCCTGAATTATTACCTACACATGTAGTCACATGTTTAATACTAATGTTCAAAAATACTTATATAGAAACATGATATATTAAATTAAATTTATTTTTCAGATGACAACTATCTTGGCAGATATTATGCGGCAACATAGAAGTTCTCCATCAAATGCACATGAAAGTGGTCATAGATCTCCTCCAGTATCAGAGCCAGATAAAGATTAGATAGAATTTTGGGAAAAAAAGTATTTGTCTGATGTTAGTACTTTTAGTAACTATTGAATTTGGAACATTATGACTGTTATTTTATATTAGCATTTGGAGTACTCTTATTATTGTTTTGGAGGATAATTGTTTAATAATGTTATGTATTGATTTGGTGGATTGAAATATTAAATATCATGGTTTGAACGACTCCTAAATTTAAAGCTTTAATAGCGTTTTAATGTGCTCCTATTCCCATATTTAGGAGCGATTTAAAACCGATCCTTAATTTCTAGTATTAATAGCATTTTGAAATCGCTCTTATATCCATGATGTATAGAAGCGGTTTAAAACCATTCTAACAGCTAAAGGGTTTTACAGTGGTTTGAGCCGTTCCTAAATTTATAACTACAGAAGCGGTCTGAAACCGTTGTTATATGTACAATGTGTAAGACCGGTTTCAAACCGTACCTAAAAAGTAAAAATAGGAGCGGTTTTATAACTTTTACCAACGGTTAAAAAAATCGCTACTATAAGATATAGGGACGGCAATAAGAGGAGCGGTTTTTAAACCGTTGGTAAAAGTGTAGGAGTGGTTTTTTTTGTAGTTAACGCTCGAATCAGACTCACGAGCCGAACTCCCGACTCAGGATCCCAAGTCAGACTTGCGACAAGAGCTCCCGATTAGGGCACTCAACTCGGACTCCCGAACCGGACCCCTTGACTTGAAGTAGGCCTTTGTTAGAATTTGGTGACCAGAATTCTGTTTAATCCGTTAATATTTATTAGATATTTTCTTATTAATATATTAATTAACAGTTTCTTTATAATCTGTTAATTAACAATTTTGTTATTAATTTTTTATTTGACTAAGTATTCTAAGGTCCCTATAAATTGTGTATCTCATAGACAAGTTGTATCAATCAATCAAGAAAGTTATTTGGGTATCTCTTCTTTCTTTTCTCTACCTCTTTTTTTTCTCTACTTCTCTTGACTTTATTATGATATAAGAGTTGCCGACCTTATATTCCACCGTTCATAGTGATTTTTTCCTCCTCTGCCCGTGGTTTTTTCCCGTCAAGGATTTTCCACGTAAATCTGGTGTGTTCTCTATTATTCCTGTTGTCATTTTTCTATTCTAATCTCGAAACAAGTGGTATCAGAGCAAGGTTGATTTTGAGGATTTCAAATGGGATTAATGACAACGGTAAGCATAAAGTATGATGTTTCGCTTTTGGATCGCAACACCAGATTTACGCTGTGGCAGGTTAAGATGCGAGCGGTGCTAGCGCATATGGACTTGGACGACGCACTGTTTGGGATAGACAACATGCCCTCGACATGGACAAAGGAGGAAAAGGAACGTAAGGATCGAAAAGCTCTATCTCAGATCTACCTTCACCTATCGAATGAGATTTTACAGGATGTTTTGAAGGAGAAATCCGCTGCTGCACTATGGCTAAAACTGGAGCAGTTGTGCATGAGAAAAAGTCTTACGAGCAAACTGGGTCTGAAACAACGTTTGTATTCTTATCGCATGGCAGAAGGTACGTCGTTAAGAGATCACTTGACCGTGTTTAAGGAAATTGTCTCTGACTTAGAGGCTTTGGAGGTCAAATATGATGATGAAGATTTAGCATTAATCTTACTGTGTTCTTTACCCTCGTCATATACGGTTTTTAGAGATACTATTTATATAGCCGTGATACTCTTACTTTGAATGAAGTTTATGATTCATTATTCTCAAAAGAGAAAATGAAACAGCTTGTCGAAGGATCTGAGGCTCAGGGTGAGGGTCTTATTATTCGAGGAAGGACTCAGGAGAAAGACTCTGATAGTAATATCAGGGGCAGAAATAGCGATAAGATCTGTAATTATTGCAAGAAGAAGGGTCACATCAAATCTGAATGTTATAAGCTGCAGAATAAGAATAAAAGGGCAGGTGAAAATTCGAGGGAAAAACAATCAGAGAAGTCTGGTGAGGCTGATGTTGTTGAAAATTATAGTGATGGTGAACTTCTCGTTGCCTCTGATGCTGATTTGAAGCAGAGTGAGGAATGAATTCTTGATTCTGGTTGTACGTTTCATATGTGTCCCAATCGGCACTGGTTTTCAACATATGAAACGGTTTCGAGTGGTGCCATTTTGATGGGCAATAATACATCTTGCAGAATTGCTGGTATTGGTACGGTCAGAATTAAGATGTTTTATGGTGCCATTCGGACACTTGGTAATGTGAGGCACGTTCCTGATTTGAAGAGAAATATGATCTCTTTGAGTATTCTTGATTCTAAAGGGTACAAGTACACTGGTGAAGGTGGAGCTGTGAAGGTCAGTAAAGGGTCTCTTGTTGTGATGAAGGGACTAAGGAAAACCGCTAATTTATATGTTCTGCAGGGATCCACAGTAATAGGTGATGTTGCCGTCACAAGGTGATATTGATAAAAGTAGATCACTTACGGGAAGCTTATAAGAAAGTTATTTGGTTAAAAGGACTCTTCAGTGAGCTTAGCGAAGACTTGCATATTACTATAGTTTTTTGTGATAGTTAGAGTGTCTTTTTCCTCACGAAGGATCAGATGCTTTATGAGAGGACAAATCACATTGATGTGAGGCACTACTTGGACTTGGTTGATGCTAGATGCTGAGATTTACCTATGGGGCTTTTGTGGAAAAGGTGGAGAATGTTCTTTTTGAAGATTTGTGGAATTCGCGTCAAGGTGGAGATTGTTAGAATTTGGTGACCCGAATTCTGTTTAATCCGTTAATATTTATTAGATATTTTCTTATTAATATATTAATTAACAGTTTCTTTATAAATCTGTTAATTAACAGTTTTGTTATTAATTTTTTATTTTATTAAGTATTCTAACGTCCCTATAAATTGTGTATCTCATAGACAAGTTGTATCAATCAATCAAGAAAGTTATTTAGGTATCTCTTCTTTCTTTTCTCTACCTCTCTTTTTTCTCTACTTCTCTTTACTTTATTATGATATAAGAGTTGCCGACTTTGTATTCCGTCGTTCTTAGTGATTTTTCCTCCTCTGCCCGTGGTTTTTTCCCGTCAAGGGTTTTCCACGTAAATCTGGTGTGTTCTCTATTATTCCTGTTGCCGTTTTTCTGTTCTAATCTCGAAACAGCCTTGATAGGCGCATGGATCAAATAGGGACTCCCTAGCAACACGGGACCCTCCTGGGAAAGATCACTTCGATTTTAAAGCCGCCACCATGGTCCTAATCGAACGAAGAGATAATAAGTCATTAATAACGTGGGCGAAACGACAAGGAGAACGTGACCCCATGAGAAATACCCCCCCCCCTCTACTCCTCATTTATTACACAATAAAAGGTGCTATGTATACATGAGTAACAGCGGCAGGAACCTTAGACCCATGGAGAATGTGGGTTCTTCCTTGCTTTCCTTATAAAAAGGTATTGCCCCTTATAGAACGAGGTAACTGTGATAATCCTAATTTGCTACTAGTGCTTTCTTTTTTTCCACTACTTCTAAGTTGAGCGTCGGAGTGACTATGTTAGAACCCCTTCTGCAGTCCTCATAGCTCATGTTTGTCTTCTCAGATCCGCTTTTAAGCCCTCGTCAGCAACTGTGAGGTGGCTTGGCCCACCCGTTCCTTCTTAATCGACCGGTGAGTTGGCTCTCGGCGATTTCTAACAACATCAAACAAGAAAAGATATAGAATAAGATTCATGCAAAAGCCTACAATGCTACCACTTTTCCTATGAGGATATTATCCATCTCTTTCTCATTCATATGTGTCGCCTATTTCTCATCTACCTCCTCTTCCTCCTTTTCTATTCCATTGATTCATTGTCTTTATTGTATGATCAAACTCGTTACTAAAGGGGAAGGTGAATAGTGTTACGAATTTAACAAGAACTGATAGTAAATAAAACAGTTGAATTAATCAGATTTAGCATAGCGGAAATGAAATTTACTTAAACTGATTCAATCAAATAAGACAAAAGAAATACGAACATGCTATGAATTTAGTTGACAGTTTAACCATGCAAGTTGATCAATCAAACTAGAAGTATAGACACGCAACAGCTATAAAATATGATTGTTATTTTTAAATTCTCCTAGGTGGAGAAATCTTATAGAAAAAAATTAGAAAGCTTAAGCACAATAAATCAAATAAGACAACACTAAAACAAATGAAAATGTTATTCTAGGCGTTGTTGATCAGAAATAAAGTGCGGGTTGCAGCATGTCATGACCTAGAAGGCAAAGGAACATTTAGAGTATGAGAATAAGAGTGAATTTTGTATAGATGAATGATCTTTAAGCTTTACCTCAAAGCTCGTGATATATGACTCCTCCGGTCGCCTAAATCCTTCTCGGTCACTTGTTTGCTACAATTCTATCTATAAGATAATGTGGTTACCCATATATCCTCCGGTCGCTTGGGCAGAGGCCAAATCTCATCTTGACCCGCCTCGCTTGGATTGATGATAACGTCATCTCCCGGTCGCTTGGAAACTACTCTGATTACCCATCACTATAAGAAAATCTAGCTTCAACAAACTGAAAAGACAACAATTTTATGTTAAAATCATTATTTTTAACTCTTTAACAATAGGTTTTGTTAAAACCGTTGTCTTTGAGTAGTTTTTTTATGACTATGACAATAATTTTTGAAAACCGCTGTTTATGTGCGTCTTTTTTGTGGCTACTATAATGCTTTTTAAAAATCGTTATCTATTTGCACATTTTTGAGGGATGTGATAATAATTTTATAAATCATTATCTTTTATTATTCTTCATCCTTCGAGTTTCCTTTGCCGCAACCTTTTTCACTTAGAGATTTTGGCCAAAAACTATCCGGGCCTAAGAGCATCCACAATAGATAAACCTCTTCGAGAGCTCCTTCGTTGCCACATCTGCACCGTGTCAAAAGTAAAAAACCTCATATATCTCTCCACTATAAAAAAAACCTCTCAACAACTTCTTCGTTGACCCCACATTTTTTATTATATACTTCTCATTTTTCCTTTATATTTTATCTTATATATAATTATAAATTTTTACAAATTCAAATCTAAAATCAATTTGATAAAAAAATTAAAAGAAACTAATTGATAAAAAATCAATTTAATAAAAAAAATCAATATATTTTTTAAAACAAATATTAAATAAAAAATTATTTTAATAAAAATAGAAAAAATAAACTTAAAGAAATAGCTCCGCATGTCATGTTAGACTGAGGGAGCTCCCTCCCATTCGGCCAGCTCAGCAAAAAGACCTTCCATCGCTGATGCTCTAAACTCCTTCCCATTTTCCACCATCGACACATTGCAGTGCAAAGATCATCTTTGCTTTCCCAGTCCTTTCTTCCTCCCCCCTCTATAACTCGTTCGGCCGTCGCATCCTCACCCACCTCCTCTACTTCACCAGCGGGTTGGCCCAATCAACTCCGCTAAGCAGACCGCGAGAGCCGCAACACTCTTGCTTGGAAATAACTCCCTTTTCCCAACTCCTTTCTTCTCCAACATCTTAGTCGCCTCTCTCAAACCCTCACTGCTCACCAGAAAGACTAGATATCTCTATCCATCCGCACCCTCTTGGGAAAATGAGGAGGGGAAAAAACTTCGTAGAAGAATGCAAACGAGATGTAGGTAAACTACTCAAAAATTTTTCATTACTAATCTCTTAGAAACATTACACATTTATAGGCTTATTGGATAAGTACTATCCTCAAATATATTGAATCTAGACCATCAACTTTTTACCTCATCTATTTTATCTCCACTAATTCTTATCTTATCAATATCAACTTTCCAACTCATCCATATTGCTACCACCTCATTTCATCCATAATTAATTAAGTTTACTTTTTAATACCCCCTCTTAAACTTAATTTTGTGACTCTAAGTAGATTCCGCATCTTGATGAAATCTTCAAACTTCAGTGGCTTGGTAAAGACGTCAGCAACTTGATCTTTAGTCATCACATAGACTAGCTCCACATCTTTGTTCTTCACATGTTCGCGAATTGAAAGAAAGCGAACATCAATATGCTTACTTATTTGATGATGTACTGGATTCTTCCCCAATGCAATTGCCGATTTGTTATCAATGCAAATTTGAGTTGCTTCAATTTGTTCAAATTTTATCTCCTTTAGCAAACTTCTTAGCCATATAGCATGACTAACACATGAGGATGTCGCAATGTACGTTGCTTCACAAGTGGAAAGAGTAACAATAGGTTGTTTTTTTGACATCCAAGAAAATGTCGTATCTCTAAGGAAAAATGCAAAGCCGAAAATGCTTCTCCGGTCGTCAAAGTCTCCACCCCAATCACTATCCGAATATCCAACAAGTTGAGAATTGTTAGAGTGAGAATAAAACAATCCGTGATTTAGAGTACCTCGGACATAACGAAGGATTCGCTTGACCGCCTTCCAATGAGTCTCTTTAGGCTCGTCCATGAACCTACTCACAAGACCGACTCCATATAATATATCCGGTCGAGTACAAGTTAAGTACCGCAAACTTCCTACCAAGCTTTTGAAAAGTGTGGGATCAACTGTCCTTCCTTCGTCACTCTTGGATAGATTCGTTCTGTAGTCCACTGGTGTGTTAATTGGATTTCAATCATCCATTCTAAATCTTTTGAGGACCTCCTTTGCATATTGTTCTTGAGTCATAAATATGCCATCAACTCCTTGTTTCACCTCCAAGCCGAGAAAGTAGGACATAAGTCCCATATCGGTCATATCAAACACTTTTGCCATAGCTTTCTTAAACGTTTTTATCATTTGAGGTGAACTTCATGTCAAAATAAGATCATCTACATATAATGATACCAATAAAATGTTATCATTATCTGCTCTTACATAAAGAGCATGCTTATAAGGCATTGCATAAAGCTATTTTCTTTGAAGTATGCATCAATTCTTGAATTCCATACTCTCGGTGCTTGCTTCAAGCCATAGAGAGCTTTTTTTTTCAACTTCAACACCTTTCTTTCTTGCCCCCCCCCCCCTTGATGTAGCCAGCTGGTTGTTCAACATAGACTTCTTCTAGGTAGCCATTAAGAAACACCGATTTGATATTAAGCTGAAATATTTTCCACTTTAGTTGAGTGGCTAAAGAGATTATCAACCTTATAGTTTCCATTCGGGCAACGGAAGCAAACACTTCTTCGTAGTCAATGTCGGCCTTTTGTTTGTAGCCATTTGCCACAAGTCGCGCTTTGTATTTTTCTATTTATCCTTAAGTATTTTTCTTCACTTTATAAACCCACTTCACACCAATAGGTTTGTGGCTATCGGGCAAAGTAGTAAGATACAAAGTTTCATTCTTCTTAATTGCCTTCATCTCTTCATCCATGGCTTTCTTCCATTTGCTATCTTTAATAGCTTCTTCAAAAGATACAATCTCTTCATTAGCATAAAGACAAATGAGATTAAGTGGAGTTGTCACCTCATATAATTCTCAAAGACTCCTTGTCTTTTGTGGAGGAGGATCTTCTTCTTCATCCGAGGATGATGAAGAGGTAGGCGACGGTGGTGGAGTTGGTTTTTTCTCCTTCACTCGCTCTTCTTCTTGAATCATCACCATATTAGTGCTCCAATTCCAAGCACCATCTTCTTGAAATTCAACATCTCTATTTATGATAACCATTTTGTTCACTGGATTATAGAGTTTGTAAGCCTTCGACCTTGCATCGTAGCCAATGAAAATGCAAGGTAAGCTTTTGTCATCAAGCTTCGTTCTTCTTTGATCCGGAATGTGTGCATAGGCAATACACCTGAAAATCTTCAAATGAGATGCATAAGGCTTGTATACGATCCATGCTTCTTGAGGTATAACTCCTTCTAGATTCCTTGCATGACATCTATTTAGCAAATACACAGCACAGTTTACCGCTTCGACCCAAAGTTCTTTAGGCACTTCTTTCATTTTTAGCATACTTCGAACCATGTCAAGAATAGTTCGGTTCTTCCGTTCTGCAACTCTATTTTGTTGAGGGGAGTAAGGTGCGGTTAAAGGCCTCCAGATGTCATGATTTTTGTAGAATTTTTCAAATTCTTTTTATGTGAATTCACCATCACGATCCGACCGCATCGCCTTGATAGTATAGCCAGATTGATTTTCTACCAATCCTTTGAATTCCTTGAACTTCTCAAAAGCATCGTCTTTATTCATCAAAAGATAGACCCACGTTTTTCTGCTGAAATCGTCAATAAAAGTTAGGAAATATCAACGACCTCCAAAGGAGGCCGGAGTGATTGACCCACATATGTCTGTATGAATGAGTTCAAGAGGCTTCTTTGTTCGGTTGTGCGATTCATTTGAAAAGCTTGCTCTTGGGTGTTTTCCAATAACACACCCTTCGCAAATATCCTCTTAAGCATTAATATGAGGAAGACCATTCACCATTCCTTTGCTTGAAAGAAGCTTTAGAGCTCTGAAGTTCACATGCCCGTACCTCATATGTCATAGTCATGTACTGTTCTTTATGTATGCACTTAAGCACTTTGCAGTAATATGATTAATATCAAGAGAAAACATCCAATTTTTAAACATAAAAATATGAGCAATAAGTTTGTTTTGTTTTCTCAAATAAAGACTACCATCCTTTAGTTGCATATCAAAACCTTTCTCAAGCAATTGTCCAAGGCTAATAATATTTGTTTTCATATCGGGCACATAATAAACATTGGTGATGTATGTGTGAGCACCATCTTTAAGTTTGATGAGAATCTTACCAACGCTTCTTGGATTTTGGAAGCGTCTCCAAACGAGACTTGTCCATTCACTGTTTCGTCCAACTCGGCAAACATATCTTTACGCCTACACATATGATTGCTTGCCCCCGGAGTCCAAATAACACAAATTCTTGTTTGTGGAATCTCCATCCTTCCTTGCTAGCAAAACCACATCATTGTCATTGCCTTCTTTTGATGCGTAATTAGCATTTCCTTGCACATTGTTAGAATGGCATTCCGTTGCATAATGTCTAAATTTGTTGCAAGTATAACATCTTACATTTTTTTTGTCATACCTTGGGCCTCTACCTTGATTTGTTGTCATTACTTCTTCCTCGGCCTCGAGCAAAGCCCCAGCCACAACCTCTACCTTGGCCACGTCCACAGAAATCACCACGGCCACCGCTGTTTTCTTGCGAACCTTCGGTTTTTGACTCTTCTTTATGGTCAACAATCGTGAGCTTGGTTTGTAGAGCCTGCTCTAAAGGCTCTCTCCGTCTTCTTAGCATTCTTGCTTCATGAGCTTGTAGAGAGCTTAATAGTTCTTGCACCTTCATTTCTTTCACATCATTTGATTCTTCTATGGTCGCAACTACATAGTCATACCTTGGCTCCAACGAGCATAGAATTTTCTCTACGACACAACTATCTTCACTGTCATCGCCATTTTTTTTCAATTAGTTGACAATGACCAATACCCTTGTAAAATAGTCTAATACACTTTCGGACTCTTTCATCTCCAACAATTCAAATTCCCCTCTCAAGATTTGAAGGCGAATACTTTTTGCTCTTTCATCACCTTTGTATGCTACTTGTAGGATCTCCCATGCCTTCCTGGAAGTTGTAGCTTCGGTTACTTTCTCAAAAGTAGCTTCATCAAGAGTTTTATAGATAAAGAAAAGAGCTTTCTTATCTTTTCTTTTTTGTTCCGCCATTGCCGTCCTCTATGCCTCCGTTTGGTCGACTTCTTCTTGAGGCGCTTTATACTCTCCTTCAACAATATCCCACAACCTTCGCTCTCAAGTAAGACACTCATTTGGATACTCCAATTACCATACTAAAAAGTCAGCAAGACGAGAGATAGGAAGTATCGACATGACTCTAATACCACTTTGTTGGGAAAATGAGGAGGGGAAAAAACTTCGTAGAAAAAGGCAAACGAGATGTAGATAAACTACTCAAAATTTTTTCCATTATTAATCTCTTAGAAACATTACACATTTATAGGCTTATTGGATAAGTACTATCCTCAAATACATTTAATCTATACCATCAACTTTTCACCTCATCTATTTTATCTCCACTAATTTTTATCTTATCAATACCAACTTTCCAACTCATCCATATCGCTATCACCTCTTATGCCCGCTCTCCCCACGTACTAGCCACAACATCCGGGCTCGTAGCCCCCATGATTTACCTTCTCCGTGTTGGCCCTGAAACGGGTTAGCGGGGGCGTTGGGACGAGCGAATCGCTTTTTGCTAGCATATCGTTATCACCTCATTTCTATCCATAATTAGGGGGCGTTTGGTAAGCGGGTTTAGAAGTCGAGAATGAGAATGAAATCTATTTCATTCTTATTGATGATGCTTGGTATACGGGGTCAGAATCAAAATATGGATATGATACCCATGATTTTATAACCTAGCTCCCACTAGGTTATCATCAAACCCATAAACCCCTCAATCAAAAGTCATTACCATTCTCATTGCCGAATATATACCAAACGTCCCTAATGGAATTAAGTTTACTCTTCAACCCACCTGCTCTAATGGAATGAAGTATTGCAAGAATCTTCTTAGGAAAAAGAATATATTTAGAAGTGCTCCCTCGAGTGAAATTTTTTGAGGAATTTTATTCCGCAGAAAATGAACCTGACGACGGTGACCGAGAAGAGCGAAGTGATGACAAGGAGAGCCAGTTTGACTTCTTACGTCTCAGTGGATGGTGCAATACACCACGACATTTAAATATGTGATGCTTTTGATCCACCGGTTTCTTTAATTAATAGTACATCTCTTTTTCTTCCACATACATATATTCATTCTCTAATCTTTTGTTATTATTTTATCTCAAGGTCTTCAATGCAACTCCGAAACATCGAGCTGCGGCTCCGTATATTTGTTTAATTTATCTAATATTTCTCGATCGTACGTGTGCGTATGTATTTCGTTTAATATGCTACTCTTATACAGATGCCCTGTTTGATGGTATATCTTTGGCTGCTGTATCATGAAAATGATCTGTTATCTTCTTGTTTCTCGACCATATTGCCAACAATGTATATATCAAAACTTTAGTAGAAATAATTGTTGTCATATAATGTTTTGATAGTCTGACTGCTCATTGTTCTTCGAATCTGTTTTTTTTTTCTCTATTTTTGTCAGTCTTGGTTTGAGCAAAATCTGAATGTGCTAGAATAACATGCCACGTGGTCTCAGTTTCTCATTTCCTCTATGCTTCTGCAAATTGACCCTCGGGATAGGGATGCACTGACGATACTTTTTGCTACAACAAAGTAAATTATTTTCCCCAATAATGATCAGAGTTGCACCCAATACTTTAGCCACTAATAGATAAATGTTACTGCTAAAATGGTTTTCTCCATGCACGGAGTTATGATCCAATACCTTAGACTTCGTATTAGATAAATGTTAAGTCTAGAGGATGAGAAGTGTCACTCAACAAAAGTAATTTCTTTTGTAAAATTAAGGGGTATTTGATAGACTTGTTTTTCATTTTTATTTTATATAGAAAATATGATTTTCTGAAAAATATGTTTGATTTATATTTTTCAGTCTTGTTTTTCAAAAATAGATATAGTATTTTTTGAAAAATTAAAGAATGAAAGAAAATTATTTTTCAAAAAATAAAAAAATATGATTTTCTTGAAAATGAAAATAAAAAATGAAACAAATCAAACGCTCTGACATATCTTTATGTGTTCATATTGTCTTCATCTCTCCTATGTACTTTGCCGATTCATTTACTATTATTTTAATATTGTTCATGATTGAGGAGATTTACCGGGATATCCAACTCGGAGATAGTGATTGGGACATAGTTCTACTGAGATACTTCAATCATGTTGGCAGAAAATGAACTCCCGCATTATGGAATTGAAGTTGGTTTAACTAATTATGCCGCAGGTAACCACTCGCTCATCTTTCTTAATAGATGTTCTGATTATTAAAAAACCAAAGTTGTTGGTAAACATTGAGATTATATATGCCGTTATGAGAGTTGTTTAAAATGGGAGTTTTTTTTTTGGTCTGAAAATGCACTAGCATTTAGTACTAGTGTTAAATGCATGCCTCATCAATTTCAGATATCACTTATCAGCTATGCTGAACTGTTATTTCCAAAGCATTGTCTGTAGTAGAATAAGGAAAGAGACAGAGATGCACTGATTGTAATTTTATTGGGAATTATCTTGACTTAGTTGTCTTTATTTGGATATTGTTTATGAAATTTATGTCGAGATTTCTCTCTGACCTTTTTACTGTTTTTAATTTTTTTTTCTTTTATTAATTATTTCTTTAAAAACTACTGGTTAGGATTATTTTTCTCGTTGATGATTTTCACTAGAAAAATTGCGATACTTGTATCTGCTATTTTGTACATTTGGTTCTCAAGCTTAATTATTATATATACACGTATATATATTTTCTTTATTCTTGAATTCGAATCTTTGCATATTGGATTAATGGAAGACCATTGGATGCAGGGAGTATTGGACGGTGGACTTGATATTCCTCGTAGTGACAAGGGGTTTGCTGGTTTTAAAAAAAAGATGAAAAGCAACTCGATGCAGAGGTTTATAGGTGACAAAAAGATGAAACATTGGCTCCTAACGTCTTCGTCAATCTGTCTCAGGATCAACATGGAGATAAATCACGATGATTGAGAAGATAAGAGATTGGGGGATAAACTTTTTATACAATGTGCAAGGATTTATGTCTGATCAGCTCTGTGACTCAAACCCAAGACCTCTAATAACAATCTATCAACCCTTTATCATCTCAATTATGCCTGTGAGGATGATGCAGATGTTTATAGGGAATATATCTTCGATGGTCATGTTGGATCCTACATGAGGGTTGAATTCTTTCAAACTTTTCTCAATTTTTTTTAGGTGCACTACAAGAAATTTTGGATTCAACAACACCCAATAGACAACAGTTTTTAAAAAAACCGTTGTCTTTTTTTATTTAACAACGGTTTTTTCAAAAAACCGTTGATGTTGAAAAATTTTTTGCGGAAAAAGACAATGGTTGTTAAAAAATCGTTGTCTTATGTATGACAACGACAACGATTTTTAAAAAACCGATGTCTATTTGGTTGGTTACGACAACTGGTTTTAAATAACCGTTGTCGTTTGGTGTTGCTTACGTAGTAATACACAACAGCGAGCGACGAGCGCGAAAACGAAAATGCCCGCCGTTTATAAAACCCTTTTCCTTCCTCTCCCGTGTCGCGTGCCTTACCCCGCAGCCGAGCGCCCGACTCCCCTCTCCTCTTCTCCTTTCGCCCGCAGCCTCTTCTCCACGGTGTCTTGGCGATGCGACGCGATTGGCATCGGAGATCTGGAGATGGGGGCGACGGCCGGTGGTGTAGCCGGCGGGACCAGCCTCGAGTCGCCTGGACCGCACATTTCTACCATCCATGGTCGCCCCCAAACCTCGTCTCCCCTCTTCACCGCCACCACCACCTTCTTCTCCGGTTCTACTACTTCTAGGCTACAGTGAGGCTGAGATGAGGCGTGAAGCGGCACTGCAGACGAGCCTTTTGTCACTCGCGGTGCTGATGGTTGTTGTCGGTATCTGTACCTTGTCCCTCAAGAAGATGCTCGGAACATACGCCTTCGGGATCGTAGGGATCAGCGGGATCCTCCTGCCCGACTGGGAGTTCTTCGATCGGGACTTCTCTGAGTGGTTCAAACCATGACCGTTCGGAGGACCCATGCCGACTCCGACAACTGGAGGTTCTGCTGCAACGCAACCTATTGTTGATTGAATATTGTGGATCTAAGTTTAGCCAGTTTCATCTTTGGGGCATAATCCATTACATAGGGTATAATCCATTTCATCTTTGTGAAGTTCTCATCTTTAGGAAGCACTGTTGTTTTTAAGGGTTGATATTATTTTCTGTTCTTCTTTCTTGTTGTTGCACTTTAAAATTAGGCCGAACCAGAGACAGATGAGGTGTTTGCTCAGGTGATGTTGTTTCCCGAGCCAAGTGTAAGGCTTTCCTATTGCTTCTTTGATTTATATTTGTATTTATTTTTTTGATATTGTTTTGTATTTGAAGCTATTACAACGATTTTGCTACTTTGCTGATCTATTAGCAAGATGAGAATGCAGTGGAGAAGGAGACTTTGTCGCTCCACCTCCAAAATCTCATGTTTACTTTTTCTGCAAAACGTTGACTGCATCTGACACTAGTACCCATGGAGGCTTCTCTGTGTTGAGGAGCATGCAGATGAATGCTACTCCCTGGAGAGTTTCAATCTTCACCTCTGCTTACCTTCTTTGTCTATTTCATAATTTTGCTTCATTATTTGTCATCAGGAATGCGCTACAACCTCCTATGCCAAAGATGTGGCAAAAGACTTGCACGGGTGAGTGGCGCTTCGTCATATCTTCCTGTAATGATTTAATTGTTGCAATTATGTTAACTAATCGGTAGAGACTATGATGAGGAATTGAGGGTAATCTAGATATGGAGTATATAAAATCTTGATGCTTCTTTATATTTTGCAGCATTGAACAGGAATCTACAGATGATTAGTGGTTAAAGATTAAGTTAGAGTTTCTAAAGATTTCTGTGAACTAGATGTTTCTACGTAATTAAACTTTTCTTGCTTAGTCTCCTTTCTTATTACAAGATAAAAGTGAACAGTAGTGGAAATGACCATGCTATTAAAATCTAGGAAGAAGAATCAGTGTTTAAATGCACTATATAAACCCTGAATGAAATCATTGCTTTAAATTAGTTCCCTTGGCACCTCACTTACACAGCTAAGGACTATGCTGACATACTAGAGTTCCTTGTTGCAAGATGGAAGGTCAGTGAGCTAACATGCCTCTCTGGTGAAGGTAATAAAGCCTAGGACTTTGTCTGCACTTTAGCTCCAAGGATTAGAAAGCTCGACGACAGAGCTCAAGGGAGAGCAAAGAAAGCATCAGTGATACCCTTCAGTTGGATTTTTGACAGGGAAGTGCTGCTCTAATTCACTAATCCATGTAAGCAATTCACACTTTGCTGTCCATTTGGTTATTCATAGTGTCAAAGAAGATTTAGATTCAGGTTCATGCTATGACTTTCTTCTGCTCTGGTGACGTCAATTTAGGAAGGGTACACTCTTCTATGGTATGGTAAATAGATCTCTTGGCTAATGCTTGCTTCAACTAGGTTTTCAGATCAAGAAAGGTTTTAATCATTGTGTTTTATTTTTCCTGGACAAGTACTGTTGTTTGTTTGAGTGGGATAATTAATATATATGGATCTTTGTTTTAAGAGAATTACAGATGAATCGAATTGTGTTTTCCTCCTGAAGTAGGATTAAATTATCAGACTAGAAATAAAATTCTGAGAATGCATTTATTTGTGGTATACATGAGAGTGAAATATTAATCCTTGAAATAGATTTAAATGAATAAATTGACAGGTCATACAAGGAATACAAATGAGCATGTGGGCTTTAGGTTTAGAGAAAGAAATGAAGAAGATAGTATGATCTTAGATTCTCCATCTGATACTGTTATCCGAATAGATGATATGCTTAACCTTTTTCCTATACATATTGGTCTCAAACTGAAGGTTTTGTAAGTATATCGAGTTAACATTAAGTACATGACATGATCTGTTAAAAAACTTTAAGATTACAAGATATTTACAACACATCTACCTGTTAAAGATTAAATTATCAGGTAAAGTCTTGTAGATGATAATCTACATCTTCTCAAAGAATCAAGAGATAAATTACTGCATCAGTAAACTACTTCTGAATGATGTTTGATCGAAAAGGGATACTTCAACTTGAAAAGTGTAATGGCTAGTCCACTCTTACAAGGTGGAGATGGAAATGGCTTAGTAGACTAAGATACTAGAGCAATAAGAGAAAGCAGAGGAAACTCATAGCAGAGCCTCTCTCTTAGGAAGAGGAACTTCCACTATGTGAACAATGAGGTAAGTGAGGTGCCAAGGGAACTGATTCTTCTTCCACTATCTAGAATCTTTTGTTCTACTATTTTTAGTTGTGAATGCTCATTTTATATTTCTATTTGTAAATTTTATCTAGGCCTGTGAATTGACAATGTTAACTACATTTAATAAAAATTGAACCTAGCTCTCTGGGTATCATGCAACATAAATTCCTTATTATCGATTCCATTTACAATAGTTTCTGTGCATTAACAAAAGTGCCACAAAATATGCATTAACAAATCAAATCTCAAATCCTAAAAAACCTTTCTTTTTGAAATATGGGTAGTACATTGATTACTAGTAAAGTAGACCTACTGCACATATACTTTACCCTTTGTGATAGTTTCTGTGGCTCTCTCACTTACAATTATGTGAAACTTTTTTTTTATTAAATGTAGTTAACATTTAATAAAGTAATACATTGAAATTACTAGTAGACGTAGTGTGCATATAATTTACCCTTTGATTAATGCTTTTCTGGTAAACCACTTTCTCTTTCCCTTTGAAGGAATGGATAATGGAACAATGGGAGAAAAAATATTATATTAGCGCACTAGTAGGGACAAACAATTGCAGCTCCTTGGTGGTTATGTCCAAAGGATTCTTCTTCAAACATACATCAGTTCATTTTTAATTTCGAAATGTTCCATTGGCTTCATCTATTTGATGATTTATTACAGGTACTCTATATGCGCAGCAATCATACAAAGTGAGTGAGTCGTTTCCTTTCAAGTGGATAAATAAAAAGTGGAGGGAAGGTTTTTATGTTACTGCAATGGCAACTGCTGGCAATAGGTGGGCTGTCGTTATGTCTCGCAATGCTGGTTTCTATGATCAGGTCAGTTTCATTTCTCACGTTTTGTTACTAAAAGGATGGGAAGTAAAAGGAGAAAAGGAGAAGAACAAAAATAAGAGTTGTTCTATGTCTAGTGTTTTGTGGTTGAGGCCTTTAAGGTTTTTTATTCCATGCTGCATGATTTTTGATGCAAAAGTCAAATCACCGAAATCATTTTAATTTTCAGGTTATTGAACTCGACTTCCTTTACCCTAGCGAAGGTATTCATCGAAGATGGGATAGTGGTTACCGCAGCAATTGCCACAACAGGTGACCAGGCTGCCTTGGTGCTTAGTATACCTAGAAGGAAACTACCAGATGAGACACAAGAGACTCTTAGAACATCTTCTTTTCCAAGTCAACATGTGAAGGTGAGAGCAGTTACTTTTGTGTGATAATTCATACCTAAGGGAAGGAATCAGCTTATGGTGTAAAACTAAGGGGCGCGGCTATCTTCATTTGGTAAACTGCACTTGGATGAAACTAGCTACTGGGGATATTTTGATGATGTTTATCTTAGTTTTTGATTCTTGATGTATATGATATTTTGATGATGTTATCTCAATTTGGACTAATACTGGAGATATCTTGATGTATGATATTTGCGGAGTATGATGTATAATATTTGATGATATTTTGATGTATATATGATAGTTTGAAGTGTGTTTGCTCAATATTGTTTAATTATTTAAATAATTTAATTTTTAAATGGTATTTGTTGTAAATTGTTGGCTGTCTCAACCAAAAGACAACGATTTTTATTTGTTGTCAAAGTATTGTTTAAATCACACACAAACAACGGTTTAATACTATTGTTAACCTATTGTCGATCACATTAAAAGACAACGGTGAAAACCCATTGCTACACTGTTGTTATTGACTATAAACAACAACGGTTTGTAACTATTGATGTAGACCACCCCTTTTAACAACATGACCTTTAACAACAGTGATTTTCGCCTATGACAACGATGATCGCCCGTGGTTAATAAGCATTTTTCTACTAGTAATTGTCAGGAAGAACCCGCTACTAAACATTTCTGTCATTGTTTAGGTTGTAATAAAATTTCATTGCTCACCAATGGTTAATGTAAGATAAGTAGAAGATACCTTTATTATTAAGTTACTTGTTGGTAATGTTGAGTTCTGGGATGTTAGTTGGTACTTTTGAAGAAAGAAGAGTGCCTTTAGGGAAATTGCTCAATCCAGTTCTTCAGTTGTATTTTAGTTTGATTTGACTTTCTTTCTCGGATTTTCCTTCTAGTTTAAACTAGAGAAAATTCAGATTCCAATTCTTATTTTGGCTAACTAATGAGCAGGCATCAGGCAGCACACAATCAACACCAAATTTACTGAGAGAGCGTGTTGCTATACATGGAAGTATTTATCAGGTAAGTGGATTTATGTAATATTCAGAGATGGTTGAATGGTAGGTAGCAATTGTATTTTTTATTTTAATTATTTTTGTATATAGATGAGGAAAATATTTTGAATGCTTTTTTTTCATTTATTAGATTGACGAAGTGACCAGTCAAGCTGAGGAAATGAAGGGTATATTGTTAGCTCAAAGAAGCACTTTCAGTGGCATTCAGGGAAAAATAAAGCAACTTAGCGACAGATTTCCCATGATTCGCAATATACTAGGTCTTTATTTTTCCTCAACAACTTTCTACATATTTATTGCAAGTAAATAATTGTTGTTGAATTGGCTTATCATATGTGATTTTTGTTTTCACAGACAGGAAATGATATCTTAGAAGATGCATAAGAGGAGAAATTTGATCCAACAATGCATGTTATATTAGAATTCATAAGTGTGATACTCTATCTGTTGTGGATACTATTTAATAATAAACTTGGGTCAGAAGTTTGTGGAATATGGATATATACTTTTTTGGTTTAATTGTTGGTAGATTATAAGTATATTGATGACATATCCATTGTAATTCCTGCATATAGGTTCTTGATCAATGATATTTTGATGATGTTTGGACTAATTTTATATAAAGTTTGATTGATATATAGTTTGAAGTGTGTTTGCTCAATATTTTTTAATTATTTAAATAATTTATTTTTTAAATATAAGATAATAGTTTTGTAAATAATTATTGTCTGCCTCAAACAAAAGACAACAATTTTTATTTGTTGTCAAACTGTTATTTAAATCACATAAAAACAACGATTTAATACTATTGTTAAACTGTTGTCGATCGCATTAAAAGACAACGATTTTTAACTGTTGTTTTTGAACACCCCTTTTAACAACACGATCTTTAACAACAGTGTTTTTAGCCTACGACAACGGTGAAAGACCGTTGTTAATCAATATTTTTCTTGTAGTGGTTCTTTTACCTGCTGTTTATTTCTTTTACATGTTGCTTATTTTAATTAATCATTAGTATTATATATATATATATATATTTTATAATAGTTATTCATGTTATTATAAATTTGAAATAGAGAAAATGCAGAATGAAAGAATATGAATGTATAAAAAGAATTTACCTAACCATTGGGGTATAACTGATGAGTTTAAAATTGGGTTGACCCAATTTCTGAATTTTGCATCTAGTTAAGTTGAGTATATGGATGGAAATAAAATAAGGTGTCCATGTAAAAAGTGTCACAATAGCAAATTCTTACTTAGCGATCAAGTTGAAGAACATCTTTGTAGATTTGATTTCACCCCGAATTACTATAATTAGGCATCTCATGGTGGATCGTTTATATCTGATGATGATTTTGAACGAAATATACGAGTCTTAGTTGGTGGTGATCAGAGTTATTATAATCAATTAAATCCATATCAGAGGATGGTAATTGATGCAACGGGTCAAAATTTAAACCTGACACACATGATGTAAGTTCTAGTTATCCTCCAATAGATGAACAAATGTTTACTACTTATACATCACCGTTGGAGGAAGTAGAAGGTGTCACTTGTAGATGAAACATATCTTCAATTTCAAGAAGTGTTGACGGATGTTGATGAACCATTATGGGTTGGTTGTGACAGTCACACTAAATTATCTCTCACCGCAAGACTGTTGAATGTCAAGACAGAGCATAATATGTTGCAAGATTGTTTTAATGATTTTGTTCAAGTTATTGGTAAGGCATTGTCACGTGATCATATTGTTAGACCGTTGTTGTCTTGCTAGGGGGGGTGAATAACAAATTTCGACTTTTTACCTACAACGTTAGCGTGCGCAAGCGAAAAACTAAACAATAAGATGAACAACGCTAACGCAAACCTATTTACGTGGTTCAGAGATGAAGGTCCTACTCCACGACAGTCCGTGAGGTGGACGATCTCTCGATCCTTCGGCGAATCACTCCCCGGATGCCCTCCGGCTAGCTCGTGTAGCTCCTTGTGGGTGGAGAAACCTCGCCACAATCCCAGGCACACTTCTGAGCACAAAAGACTACTAACAAGCCCTAACCAAGCTTGTTTCGTCAACTCTTTCCTAGCCAACCTGAACTCCTTTAAATATAACTCAAGACTTGAAAGAGTCGCTACCAGTCGACTGCCCCCACTAAAACTCGACCGTTGCAAGCACAACGTTCGAATTTCTGGCTACTACCAGTCGACTGCTCCCACAGCAGTCGACTCATCTTTCTGCCTTGTTTATCAGTCGACTGCCTAGGGCCCAGTCGACTGCCACCTAGGTTTTTCCCTTCCCGAGTACATTTCTCTCCGCACTCGACTCCTAGGATTTCCCCGAGTACATTCCCCCAGCACTCGTACCCTCACGACTCAACTGACTTTTCACCAGCAACCTCGACTGTTGCTTTCGCACCCTCTTCATCTTTGGCTCCCGCCCCTCGGATGTGCACACAAGCCTCCAGCTTACCTCTATACCATCCTTCACGCATGCCTCAAAGTCCGTGCCCCTCGGTTCATCGTCCCTGCTATCCATGGTCCCTCGAGTGCACACAAGCCCACGGCTTGCCTCTATGCCACCCTTCACCGTACCTAAAGTCGTCCAGCTAAGTCACTATATGTAACCTACAAACCTGCACACTCACATACACATATTAGAATACAAGGGTAAACCTAACTTAAATAATTTGCCCAAACATCAAAACTCATGGTCACTCCGGACCATAAATTGCCCCAACAATCTCCCCCTTTTTGATGTTTGACAATACATTTAAGTTAGGGAAAACAAATAGCAACATAACATGATAAACAATCATTTGGACTTACGTTGTCAAGGCTCCACTTTGGACCTATACCGCCAATGCATATGCAATGCAAACATGGATCCTATCCTAAGGCATCCCCACACCAAACCTCCCCAAGTTAGGAATTTTTACCAAAACAGGCTTTTTAAAACCTTCCCAAAGCTTCCCCTATATTGGACTTACAAAGGTTTTTTAAGAACCTCTCCAAGTTTCCCCTTACGCCATAAATGGAGCAACAATGCTCCCCCTTTACCTAAGCTCCCCCTAGACCTAGGATTTCTTGCAAAGGTGTGTTTGGTTTCCTAAATCAAATCCAACACTTCTCCCCCTTTGCCTAACATCAAAAGACTAACAATTTCTCCCTTATTGGATCTTTTAACCCCTAATGATTATAAACACAGTGTACTAACCTCCCACAAGGTTCCACACTTGGTTTACATCATTCGGACATTTTTCCAATGGCTGAAAACCCAAATCAGCCTTTACCAGTCGACTGTCCCCTGGGCCAGTCGACTGGCACGCTGAAATACCCAATTTTAACATTCTGAATATAAATTCAGAAATGAGTCAGAAATTCCATAAATCTCTAAAAATTCCCAAATTTTGTGGAGAAGTTTGTGGTACCCATACCTACTTGGGAAAAATACATCCAAAAATATATCTATCACCATTCCCAAGTTTGACACAAACCCCAAAACTACCTAATTAGTTCAATTAACCCTTGGCCTAAAGTCCTAATTTTGGTTTCCTCTCGATGTCTTTGCCTATACAAATCCACAATGCATCCCTAGCATTGATTTAAATGGTATTTATATATCAAAAACCAATTCTCATGCTTTATGACCCCAATGTCATATTTCCATGCATGAAACTCAAAACCATCGTGCCAAATCCCAAGAATTGAGACTCAAGTCCGTCTCCAATTCTTTTGGCACACTCCATGGTCCATCTAGACCTCTTGGAGAACACCTCCCGAGATCCATTCACCATATATCCCAAAGACTCCTAGAGCTCCCTCTTGAGCTCTTAGCCCTAGTCACCTCCCTAGGTGACTCAACAAATACCAGACCACACCGGTGTACCCTCGGTGACTCTTGGCCTACCACCTTTACCTTCTTAACCTTAGACACCTTGTCCTTGGTTAAGTCTTTCTTTTTCCCTTTAAATGACACCCCCTTGTCGTTCTTGGACTTCCCCTCCTTGCCATAATCATATGCTACCCTAGCATATCTCTTTTTCTTGGCATTGGAGACCTTAGATCGGTATCCTAGACCCGATCTATCATGGTTGGGTTTTAGACCACCCAACACCATATCTAAACCCTTAGATCCAACCGTGAATCTTTCTAGGGTATTTTCCAATTTATCAAGCCTTGCCCTCAATGCTTGATTTTCTATTTCTAGGCTCTCAACCCTAGAATCCACATGTCCACCTTGGGCATTCCTAGACCTACCCATCTTTCTAGGCATATGTCTCCCTTTCTTGGGATTTTTACCTTGATCCTTAAGTCCAACGGTCTTTGATTTATCATGATACGTGACCTTTCTAGGGTTTTGATCTACCTTGTTAACCCTATTCCTATCATTGTACTTAAATCCATGATTATTCTTAACGAGCATGTAAGAATTTGAAATTGGATTGAATTTTAAACACGGAATTACCTTCCCATTTACCTTTGACGCTCCCCCTTGACTTGAGCTCCTCTTCTTCTCCAATTTCTTCAAGTGTGCCAATTTCTTGATTTTTCCTTTCTTCGGGCACTTGGTGTGGTAATGCCCACGCTCACCGCACGTGAAGCAAATTATATACTTCTTATCCTTCTTTGCTCCATACCTATAACTCATGTTAGTTTTCAAATTATTTGAATTGAGTTTAGGGTTTACCTCCTTTTTCTTACCCAATGGACACTTTTCCTTGTAGTGTCCCTTTTGATTACACCCAAAGCAAATTATGTGCTCCTTTGATTTTGCTTTGGTGGAGGTGGAAGCTTCTTCTTGCTCCGGTGTTGAGGATGGTCTTTCCTCCCCCTCAATCCTTGATGTGGAGACTTTTTCAATTTCTTCCTCTTCGGATGTTTAACTTGACTCAACCTCCGATTGGTCCTTTTTCACCTCTTCTTCTTGTCCTTGTGTCGGATTCTCATGTAGAGCTATCACCTTTCTCCATAGTTCATATGCATTCTTGTATTCCCCTACATTTGACACAATATATGATGGTAACAAATTTAACACAATTTTTGTTACCTCCTTATCCGCCTCCGCTTAATCCGTTTGACTCTTGGTCCAGTACAGAGGTCGGAGACGCTTCCCCTTCTTATCCGTTGGAGCCTTGAATGTAACTTCTAGTGTGGTCCAATGGTCCCAATCCATTTGAAAATATGTCTCCAATCGCCTCCTCCAATAGTTGAAGTCGTCTTGGTCATATGGAGGTGGAATCCGGATATCCCATCCAAGTGGACCTTCCGATTCCATCTTCCACTAGCACTTCTTGCTCTCCCGGCGGTTAGTCCGTAGATGAGCGCACCAAGCTCTGATATCACTTGTTAGACCATTGTTGTCTTGCTAGAGGGGGTGGTGAATAGCAAATTTCAACTTTCTACCTACAAAGTTAGCGTGCGCAAGCAGAAAACTAAACAATAAGACAAACAACACTAACGCAAACCTATTTACATGGTTCAAAGATGAAGGTCCTACTCCACGACAGTCCGTGAGGTGGACGATCCCTTGATCCTTCGACGAATCACTCCCCGGATGCCCTTCGGCTAGCTCGTGTAGCTCTTTGTGGGTGGAGAAACCTCGCCACAATCCCGGACACACTTCTGAGCATAAAAGACTACTAACAAGCCCTAACCAAGCTTGTTTCGTCAACTCTTTCCCAGCCAACCCGAGCTCCTTTAAATAGAACTCAAGACTTCAAAGAGTCGCTACCAGTCGACTGCCCCAATGGCAGTCGATTACCCCCACTCAAACTTGACAGTTGCAAGCCCAACGTTCGAATTTCTGGCTACTACCAGTCGACTGCTCCCACAACAGTCGACTGATCTCTCTGCCTTGTTTATCAGTCGACTGCCTGGGGCCCAGTCGACTGCCACCTAGGTTTTTCCCTTCCTGAGTACATTTCTCTCCGCACTCGACCCCTAGGATTTCCCCGAGTACATTCCCTCAGTACTCGTACCCTCATGACTCAGCTTACTCTTCACCAGTAGCCTCGACTGTTGCCTTCGCGCCCTCTTCATCTTTAGCTCCCGTCCCTCGGATGCGCACACAAGCCTCCAGCTTGCCTCCATGCCATCCTTCACGCATGCCTCGAAGTCCACACCCCTCGGCTCATCGTCCCTGCTATCCATGGTCCCTCGGGTGCACACTGAAGGATCGTATAAGGCGTGCAGAGGGGGGGGTGAATGCACTATTTCGGATCTTGGATCTCTACAGAATTGTTAGCGCAGCGGAAATAATATGCAAAGAAATCAAAAACAATGCTAACACTTATCGTTTACTTGGTATCCACCCAGATGGGTGATTAGTCCAAGGATCCACGCCGTGAGCACCACTTTTCACTATCGAAAAGTCTCCTTGAGGTGGAAAAACCTTTATAGCAAGATCTTCCTCTTTACAGATGCAGGAATACGAGAGAGGAAGCAAGAATCACTCTACACACGAGCAACACTTCGACACTGTACGGAACCGTACCGTGCACGTGCAGAAAGTGCTCCTTTTATAGGTGAACA
Source organism: Boesenbergia rotunda (assembly GCA_024364735.1). Lineage (NCBI taxonomy): Eukaryota > Viridiplantae > Streptophyta > Magnoliopsida > Zingiberales > Zingiberaceae > Boesenbergia > Boesenbergia rotunda. The sequence goes on from JAGFNQ010007455.1 coordinate 117,520, forward strand.
AGACAGATTCGCAACCTGTCCAGCCCGCACCAGTCGACTACCCCTAGGGCAGTCGACTGGCCTAGCATTAATTGCTAGCCAATGGCTAGTTTCGGGTTATACCAGTCGACTGCCCCAAGGCTAATTGACTGGTCCTTTCATTGTTCATACTTACTGCATAGCATTATGATGCCTGAAAGGCATGAGCATTATCTTCATTCATAAACATGGTATGCATCTTTTTTTCCATAAACATGGCATGTATCTTTATTCATACAACATGGCATGCATCATTATTCATTCAACAGGGCATGCATCATTATTCATAAAACATGGCATACATCTTTCTACATAAACATGGCATGCATACCTAAACATCATTCCTATTCCTAGTACTTGCATGATCATATCATAGAAGGTAAGCATTGCATCGAACATGACATGTTTTTCATAGATATTTATCCTACTACATAGAGCTTGTATAATCATGATACCTAAGGTAAACATTGCATTTCTTGCCTAAGCATGGTATCTATCTCAAGCATGCATAAGTAGGATTCTCATAACATTCTACCTATCATTCAAATACATGGCATAAACATAAGACATTCATAATAAACCCTAATAAGCATGACATTCAATCATAACATACAACATAAACATGGTGCTTAAGGTTAAGGGTATAGGTAACATGACTTCTACCACATGCTTGGACCTATATATATATATATATATATATATATATATACTTCATGATAACATAAATCATCATTCTTTGAATCCTACGAAATTTTCTTACCATGAACGCCTCTTGATCGCTATCCAAGGAGGTGCTAGATTCTTCTGAGTCTGACGAGGATGAGTAAACCACCTTCTTCTTCTCCTTCCTCTTCTTCTTCTCCTTTTCTGCAACAAAAGCAATACCTTTCTCTTTTGCTGAGACATTAGCTTGCTCGTGTAGCTCAAATCACAGAAAAGATCGTCTAATTTAACAATTGACAAATCCCTCGATACCTTGTATGCATCAACCATGGATGCCTACAAGGTGGTTCTCGGGAAGGCTTGTAAAACATACCTGACAATGTCCCGGTTCTCGATCTTCTCTCCAATCACATGGAGCTCATTTATCACTTCCTTTACCCTTCCATGTAGCTGGCTGACGGTCTCGTTGCTCTTCATGGAAAGGGATTGCAGTTGGGCCACTAGCAAGTCCTTCTTGGCTCTTCTGGACTCGTTTGACCCCTCATTCAGTTCAACCAACTTGTCCCATAGTTCCTTGGCGCTCTTGAACGGCCCTACCTTGTTCAGTTGCTCCTTCGAGAGCCCGTATTGCAGTGTGGTGGTGGCCTTGACATTAAATTGCACCCTCTTCATCACCTCCTTTGACCATGATCTCATCGGTATTGGGTCTCCTCTTTCATCGATGGGCGCCTCGAAGCCATCTGCAACACTTATCCAATTTTCAATATCATTCATTAGGTAGTATTGCATCCTACTTTTCCAATAGGCGAAGTCGTTCCCATCGAAGAAGGGTGGTCCTGCGGTGGAGTATCCCTCTTGAAACGCCATTACAATTGCTCCGGATGACTGTTAGATCTTCCGAAACGCACCTCGCTCTGATACCAACTGAAGGATCGTATAAGGCGTGCAGAGGGGGGGGGGGTGAATGCACTTTTTTGGATCTTGGGTCTCTACAGAATTGTTAGCGCAGCGGAAATAATATGCAAAGAAATCAAAAATAATGCTAACACTTATCGTTTACTTGGTATCCACCCAGATGGGTGACTAGTCCAAGGATCCACGTCGCGAGCACCACTTTTCACTATCGAAAAGTCTCCTTGAGGTGGAGAAACCTTTACAGCAAGATTTTCCTCTTTACAGATGCAGGAATACGAGAGAGGAAGCAAGAATCACTCTACACACGAGAAGCACTTCGACACTGTACGGAACCGTACCGTGCACGTGCAGAAAGTGCTCCTTTTATAGGTGAACTGGACAGATTCGTAGCCTGTCCAGCCCGCACCAGTCGACTACCCCTAGGGCAGTCGATTGGCCTAGCATTAATATCTAGCCAACGGCTAGTTTCGGGTTATACCAGTCGACTGCCCCAAGGCTAGTTGACTGGTCCGAGGCCGCAAACTTTCTCTGGGTTTTGGCAGTCGACTGCCTCTGGGCCAGTCGACTGCCCTGCCTCCCAGCTCAGCTCCAGCCACTCCGGACCTTCTCCTTCATGTGTGCCTTCAGGTCTGCTCCCTTGGCTCGCCCCTTGAAGTCCTTTTCCTCTAGCTATCGTCCCTCGAATGCGCACGCAAACCTTCCCTTGGCATGCCTCCATGCCACCCTTCACGTGTGCCCTTGAAGTCTACTTTCCGGCTTGCCCTTAGAGCTCTCCTCCCTCGGCTCTCGTCCCTCAGATAAGTCCACCATGTGTGATTCTCCAAGTCCTGCAAACTCAATCACACACATCAAATACAATATAACACTCTAACCTTAAACATATTCAACCACACACATCAAAACCATGATCTTCCAATCATTTAAGGGCCGATTGCCTCAACACACACAAGGCCACGGCTTGCCTCCATGCCACCCTTCACCGTACCTGAAGCTGTCCAGCTAAGTCACTATGTGTAACCTGCAAACCTGCACACTCACATACACATATTAGAACACAAGGGTAACCTAACTTATTAAACCCTTTGCCCAATCATCAAAACACATGGTTACTCCGGACCATAGATTGCCCCAACACATATACTGCCTAATGATTTTTATAGTATGAAAATACTCGTGAAAGAATTGGGTCTTCCGATGCAAAGAATTGATATTTGCAGAGATGGTTGTATGCTATATTGGGGAGTTGATGAAGATGCAGATATTTGTAAATTCTATAATCAAACTAGGTACAAGAGCAATAGAAGGAATCAACGGCGACGTAAATCATACAAGCAGATGTTTTATTTGCCTTTAACCCCTAGGTTACAAAGGCTTTATGCATCAAAGGCAACTGCTGAATACATGACTTCGCATGCAAATCATCAAACAGAAGAGGTTCTAATGTGTCATCCAAGTGATGCAGAGGTATGGAAGAATTTTAATAGAACATATCCAGAATTTGCAAAGGAGATTCAAAATATTAGATTAGGTTTATGTGTTGATGGTTTTGCTCCGTTTGGCAAATCTAGAAGAAATTATTCATGTTGGTCAGTTATCTTAACTCCGTATAATCTTCCACCTGGGATGTGCATGAAAACTCCACTACAAGAAAAAAGCTAAACAACAACGCTTTTTACACGTTGTTTATGTGACTTAAAATGCGTTGTTAAAAGCAATGTTGTTAAAAGTCTGTTCAAGGACAACGCTTAAAAAGTGTTGTCATTTTGTCCAAAGACAACGCTTTTGCAATGTTTAAAAAGCATTGTTGTTTTTTATAAAGACAATGTTTTTGCAACACTTAAATAACGTTGTTGATTTTTGCAAAGACCACACTTTTGCAACGTTTAAAAAGCGTTGTCATTTTTTACTAGGACAAAGCTTTTACAACACTTAAAAAGCGTTGTCATTTTCTACAAGGTCAAAGTTTTTGCAATGCTTAAAAAGCGTTGTCTTTTTTTAATAAACAACACATTTTTTAAATAGATAAAAAGTGTTGTGTTTTTAAAATGTAAATATTTTACCGAAACATATAGAAAATATCCACAAACTTTACAAACAGTAAATATGAATATCCACAAACAAAAAATATAAGCATCCACAATCTTTTTTAAAATATAACTATTTAACAAAAGATACAACTTCATATTATCCAAACAAAAAATATATATAATCGCACAATCCTCAAATTAACTTTATATCCATATTACGTTTAACAAGATCATCATCAAAACATCCTTCACTGACAGTTATGACACCTTTCTTTGGGATCAACTTCTCAAGCTCTTTAACTATGATTTAATACTACATCAAAATAAAAATTTAGTGTTAGAGATTCTGTGTGAAATAATATAAGTCATATTAGTGAATGAGATAAACGACACCGATAAAATCCATGAGCAAGTTACATGTGCCATAATACTTATTAGCAAGTTCACATAGATCCTAATGAAAATTAAAGAAATCCATAAGCATTTTATCTGATGTAACAATATTTGTGCAATACGTAACGTAAAGAAAATTGTATGGCAAAGAAAAGTTGATGATTACTAAATATGTGAAAATAGAGACTAGCATTCTTCTATTGTGAATATTAACTAAAAAATATGATAAAAGAATGAAAAAAAGAGCTATCTATACACAAAAATAATAGTCGTCAAAGGTACTTACTTTTTGATCCGTGGTGAACTTTGCTGATGACTTCTTCAATGTTGGATGAACATCATCTGAGCAAGGAAAAAAAATTGGTCAGCCCTATAGCAAACTTATACTTGTAACTAATAAAACAGAAAAGCGATTTATGAAGCATGGATCCCAAGATGAAACATGTAGCGGCATACATTTCACAATTCATATGTTTGCTTTAAATAAATGTGAAAAAGAAGGTCATCATTCCATAAACTTAAATCTAAATAGAATTATGGCAACCATCATTACATACCTACTCATAAATATGATCTTGTATACATTCCGCCAACTTGGACCGCACTTCATCAATTTCTTCTTGAGAATACTAGGCTTTTGTGAACTATGAACATACACAAATTACGTTAATGGAAAAAATAATCAAAACTCACTTTGTAAATTTTAAATAGTTTATTTCAAATAATTTGAGTTAAGCAAAATAATATTACTATTGATCGTACTGAATCTCTCTCGATAGTTTCAATCTCTTCAATAATTTGTCTCATAAATCTCATCACATAATAACCGCATTATTTTGCATCTTGTTGCTGAGGAGCCTATGATAATTAGAGCCAAATTGTTAATGATAAATATACATATTAAAATACATGTTAAACAAAATTACACATACCTTTAGTACTTCCCGCTTAGCGTTTTTTCTACCTTTCCTTCCCTTATTTGAATTAAACAATCTTAAGGCTCTTCAAAAGTTAATAATATTTGATATATGTGTTTTTTATTGAGTAAAATAAATGTTTACTAAAAAAAATATGAACTCACATTTCCACTACATATTTCCAATCCTCATCGCGAATGTGGTGACTTAGGGAATCCAACAAATAATAACATACTTGTAAGGTTCAATGACAGTGAGAATCCAATGGAAACTAGGCATAGACATACAATTAGTGCATATAATTCAATAAATTAGCGAAAGGAAGCAATTGAAAGTGATGTTTTAATTCTTACTTACCCGATATTACATGGCACCAAAACTAATTGATTTGCTGATGCACCAGTTAGCCTATTTGCTAAAAGACTTGCCTTTTGGTTCAGCCTTTCAAGCTTACCTATTTTGTCGTGTGTAGTTTTTGCCATATGTGGGATCCTATGTGGATTCATAAATATGAATTTCTCTTTCTTGTTATCTTTCAGCGTCTTCTTATAAAGATGCCTGTCTGTTAAATACTAAATTTTTAGGGTTGAAAAGGTAAGTTTTTGAAAATGAAGGGCCTAGTTGGAAATTTTCAAACTTAGAGGGCCTTTTTACAAAAAGCCAAAAACATTATAAGCCTTAAATTTCCTCTCCCGATTCAGTATTCGTCTTCTGCCATTTCTTTCTCCCTGACGCCCCACGGCGCATGACGGTTCTCCGCAGTGAGCGACGCCGATCGCCGCCCCACCTTTTTCCTTCTTTCTTCTCCCTCTTATTCTTCTTCTCCTTCCTACTCGTCCCGACACAGCAAGTCAACGCGATCACTCTTTGCCACCGAGCCCTAATTTCTTCTTCCTCCTCTTCGACGCCGCACCTCACGCTGCCGACGCCGCCTCTCCTCCTCACCGCTGGTGTAGGATTTAGGTAAGGTTCTTCGTTGTAGATCTATGATTCGAATTGGATTTGGTTTTGGGATGGGTTTCCTCTTGTGAATGTTGATTTGTGATTCGAAAGGTTGATCAATTTCTAATGGATGGTTTATTGATAAACCTGGTTTTTAGTTCGTGGAGATGCGTTGTGTTAAACAGATTTGTTGTTTTGGATGAAGAGGCCTATGTAACTATGTGAACACGAGTTTATTCAGTGAGGGATTTGTTCTTGCTGTCTTGCTTGTATGAGGAGTGTTTTGGGGTTAGGAATATTCCGTTCTTTGGTTGTTCTTGGAGTCCTGCCATGAGTTGCAGTGTTAAAGGTTACTGTCCTTGATAGGATGTTGATTTTGGAATGGTTACCTTGGGTTTCTTTAAGGGTTGTTCTATGTTTGAAGTTTGATAGGTTCCGGTTGAGATTTAAATTAGAGTTTGCTTGTTCTTGCCATGACTGATATTTTAGAGGTTGGCCTAGTTTTTGGAAGTAGTTGTAATCTTGACTTTCACATAAGGGTTTGATGTGTAGTTGAATTTTGTTAGCTTTGCATGGCTGCCGTGAGCTCCTTTTGAGTTTTGTTGGCTTGGGCATGCATGCATGTTGGGTTGAGTTTGGACATAACCTTGGTAACCCGGAGTAAGTTGGAAATTCGATTTTATTTTAGAGTTAATTTAATGAAGCTGATGATTAGGGTTACTCTTTTACGGTTAGTAGTTAAATTAGTTATTTTAGTTAATTTTATAAATGACTAAACTTAGCCCTTGATACAAGACTTTAACCTTGGATACACGGTCGATCATGAGGAGGTTCTCTTCTCGTATACGTTCTACATAAAAGGCGGATATCTCTCCTTTGTACTCCAGTAGTTTCTTTTACCTTAAAGCATGACTATTTTATGTCTAGTAGAGTGCTTGATCTTATTCCCTATTGTTTTGTTATTTTAACATCGCCGTTGATACTTTTTCTTCGTTGATTTTCGAGTATTCCAAATTCGTATCTGTACAGTCCTCTATTGGTTTTCTGTTCTGTAAAGTGCCGCTTGTACGCGAGTACTTAGAAGTCCATTAAACACAGATAGGTTTATTTGACATTAGAAATACCCTACCTAGTAGTGTAAGTGCATAATCGTTGGTTTTCGATTTCCGGTTGGATGTATTGATGTATCATTTACTTGTTGGATTTTGGTTGCATCGTTATTTCTTCGGTTGTTCGTGCATCTTGTAGCATGCACCATGTCTGCACGTTGCATACTAATGACTGTCGAGCTTCCATATGGTTAAGCCGTCGTTAGACATTTAGTTGCTCAGTTCACTCAACCACTTGTTGTCGTGGTAGTTGCTAGAGTGCGAGCATCTATCCTGTTATGCCACACATGTTGCAGTTGTAGGCAAGCAGTGACACTCTCACCATTGTTTTTCGAGGGATACTATAGCTGTTGATAGCTCCCCCTATGTATCAGGGTTTTGGAGTGTTGGCTCCTCAACATCCTGTCCACTCAACCACACTTTTTTGTGGTATTCGTTGGAGTGCATATAGTTGTCACAACCCTACCCACTCGGTCACACAGATGAGATGTGTTGGCGGCTTGACTGGTGTCAGGGGTGACACATGTCATTGCATCATATGCATACGTATTTCATTTATGCATTTTCTTGTGTTTGATGCATTTATATGAGCTATGGTTGTTGCACTTGATTGACATGCATGTATATCTTGGTTTTATTGTTGTTGCGATGTTTTATACCAGCTTAGTTGTTATTCGGTTTTATAATATGTTGTTCTATATATGTTATGCATGTTTAGGTATTCCTATATTCCATATGGACTGTACCCTGTTGGTTCTCAACTTAGTATACCTTTTGTTATGCCATGCTTATTGTCTACTCATATACCCGCTGAGTCCGCCCGGACTCACCACCCCTGCTTTCTCTTTTTGTTTCAGATAGTAGGTAATTGCGTTTCTTGGAGCCAGGAGAGGATTCAGTTGCCAGTCCCCGGAGTTGAGTTATTTTCCGCATTTGGTTTAGTCGCTTTTATTTCGGTATTTGGTGAGTTTTCACATTTTATTTGTTTATTAGGTATTCGGACAGATTTTGTCATTATTGTAGAGACATCTTGCGTTCTCATTGGGTTGTGATATCTTTTATGTTTAAGGTGGTTGATCCACTCGTTATCTTTTTTATAAACTGCGTGGTGATGTTTTTATTTCCTGTTATGATGGCCGAGCCATTCTTTATGCTTGGAGTATATGTATGTTTGCCCCAACTTGTCCGCCGTACAGGGGAGATGCTGCCCTATTTTCGAGCAAGCATGTGCCTCTGGGGTCGTGACACTGTCATTGCAAAGATAATAAAATTAACATACTAAACAATAATGTGAAGAAAACATAATGGTCACACATAATGTTTCAATAATGAAAATAAAATATTATCTTTGAAGAAAAAGTTACTGAAATTACTTAAATCAAATCACTTACCATATGTAGCCAACAACACAATTGCCTGAAATTGACTCCAAATGATACAAAGAAATGATGTCCTCAAGGTGCAGAAAAAGTTCACAATCTTCGTCAAACACATCATTATCTAAACGCATTGATATATATCTTCCTTCATCTAGAGCACGCTTACTATAACAATATAACATATGTAATAATCTTGGGATACTTGTTGACAAAGTATGCTTCTTTTTTAGTTGTTCAAAGTTCTTCCTTCCAAGCTTCTTGATGTGCATCACATCAAGAATATGTCGAATGTGTAGATGTTACCAATACTGAAGTTCAAAGAATATTCATTTCTTTTTCCAACATGATTTTACATCATCCTTCTTCAACTGAAACTTCCCACTCATTTTCCTCAATGATAATTAATTCTTTGAACTCTTTCAAAAACTTCATCGCCACTTCATCGCCACTTAATGGTTTTGGTGCAAGGTTCTCATTAAATGCCTTTCGTTGCCTTCGATAAGGATGAGTTGTAGGTTGAAACCTTCTATGACCTTGTTGAATAGGTTTCCTCACCACAAATAGGACATGCATGATATCCTTTCACAATACAACCTGACATGTTCCCATATGCTGGAAAATCATTAATCGTCCATAGTAAGATAGCCCTAAGCAAGAATGTTTCTTGTCGATATGCATCATATGCTTCAACACCTATATCCCATAAGCATTTTAAGTCATCAATTATAGGTGCTAAGTAAACATCAATATCATTTCCTGGCTGTTTGGGACCAGAAATTAACAATGTGAGCATCATAAAATTTCTCTTCAAACACAACCATGGAGGAAGATTATAAGTAATCATTAAAATTGACCAACAACTATATGTAGAACTCATTAATCCATGGGGATTCATCCCATCAGCTGATATAGCCAATCTGAATTCCATCCATCTTCTCTGATGAAGATTTAGCTCCTTCTGAGTGAACAAATACTTAAGGCTCTTGTGATCCGTGAAACTCTCAAACGTGACGCCGTAGAGATGATGTCTCTATATCTTCAGGGCAAAAATAATGCCTGCAAGCTCTAAGTCATGAACTGGATAATTCTTCTCATGCTCCTTCAGCTGACGAGAAACATAAGAGACTACCCGTCCATGCTGCATCAAAACTGCACCCAAACCCTGATGTGATGCGTCAGTGTAGAGTACAAAGCCATCCTCGCCTGAAGGTAACACCAATACAGGCGTAGACACCAATCGCCGCTTGAGCTCCTGAAAATTGGTCTCGCAAGCTTCTGTCCAAACAAATTTCATACCTTTTCTGGTCAGACGTGTCAACGGTGAAGCGATGCTGGAAAACCCCTCAACAAATCGCCAATAATAACCAGCCAATCCGAGAAAACTGCGCACCTCCTGAACCGACTTAGGTTGTTTCCAATTGGTGACAGCCTCGATCTTCTAGGGATCTACGGAGATACCTCTACTGGAAACAACATGTCCGAGAAAACCTATAGAAGACAACCAGAAAGCACACTTGCTAAACTTTGCATACAACTACTCCTGTCGGAGCGTCTCCAGAACGATGCGAAGGTGGCGCGCATGTTCCTTCTCGGAACGAGTATGTCGTCAATGAAAACAATAACAAACTGATCCAAATACTCCATAAAAACCCGATTCATCAGATCCATAAATACTGCAGGAGTATTGGTAAGCCCAAATGGCATTACCAAAAACTCGTAATGTCCGTACCGGGTGCAGAAAGCTATCTTCTGGATATTCGAATCCCTGATCCTCAACTGATGATATCCGGATTGCAAATCAATTTTAGAATACACTGAGGAATCCTTCAACTGATCAAACAAATCTTCAATACGAGGTAGGGGATACTTATTCTTGATAGTCACGACATTCAACTGTCTATAGTCGATGCATAACCTCATAGAACCATCCTTCTTCTTGACGAATAAAACTGGTGAACCCCATGGAGATACACTAGGATGAATAAATCCCCTGTCAAGCAACTCTTAAAACTGGACCTTTAGCTCATCCAACTCCTTAGGCGCCATACAATACGGAGCCTTTGATGCCAGCGCAGTCTCCGGAATCAACTCGATCACAAATTCAACTTGCCTTCTGGGAGGCAAACCAGGTAGCTCCTCTGGAAACACGCCTGAAAATTCTCGAACCACTGGAACACCCGAGAGCTAAGGGCTACTACTACCATCAGTGCTGATCAATGATAATAGAAAACCCTGACATCCGTGCGATATAAGCTTCTGGGCTTAATGTGAAGAGATAATAGAAATCCCATCATCTCTGGTGCCAATGAATTCCCACGAGGGTTGGTTCGGAGGCCGAAATGTGACCACCCTCGCTTGGCAATCAACTGTGGCATGATAAATTGCCAGTGAGTCCATGCCCAGAATAATATCGAACTCTACCATCTCAAGTACTGACAGATCCGCGGTGAGTGTATAACCGCCAAAGTCCAATGGACACGCCTTGACTTCCTGCGTGATATCCAATACCTCATCGGATGGTAGAGACACTGATAAACGTTGTGATCTAAGGGTAGACACTCTACTAATTTTTTCCATAAACAATCGTGATATGAATGAACTAGAACTACCGGTATCAACAAGTAATTGAACAGGAAATGCATAAACCGAAATCATACCATGAAAGTCCGATCCATCGGCCCGCTGTGCCTCCTCTCTGGTGACTGCATAAACTCGGCCTGTCTCTGGAGCTGAAGGTGGCAACGCTAAAATCGGCTGCGGCTGAGAAGATGAAGGTCCAGCAGTCTGCTGGGGCTGATATCCAGAAGGCCCAACCGATTGCTGAGACTAATAACCCGAAGCTCCAGCCAACGGCTGATGCTGATAAACTGCAGGCTGGTATGCTGGGCGTGGATGCTGATAGTACGATCCTGTCCTAAAATACTGAGACACTACTGGTGAGGAGTACTCATGCCCAGGTATACCATACATCTGAACTGGTGGTGGAACTGCCTGCTGACGTCCTGTTTGCTGCGGTCGAAATGACGTATGAGTGTGACGACCGCCTCGATATGGCCTCTGTGGTCCTGATCGGCCACCCCACGGAGTAAATGCTGCAGACTTATGCTGAGCCTTCAAAGGACAACCTCGACTCTCATGACTCGGAAGTTTACAATAATAACAGATGGGGTGCTCTAGAGGACAATCTGGTCTGGCATGGTCCTTAGATCCACACTGAAAACAATGAGTCTCTCCAGTAGTAAACCTCTGAGTCTGTTGAGAACCCTACGATGATCCTACTGAAAACTGTCCACACTTCAAGGGTCAAGACTGAGACACAAAAGTCTCCTGCGCACCCTGACTCCTGCTACTGTGCTTCTGTCCAACAGTCTGCTGTCTCTGTGTCGCTGCTGAACCCTGAATTGTCTGCTTCCCTTTGTTCTTATCACCATGCAACTGATGCTGGATCATCTCGGTATGTAAAGCCCGATCCAAAGCCTCTTGATATGAAGTAGGAGCCTATCTAGACATACGCACCTGGATATATCCAGCTAAGCCCAACATGAACTGTGTCGTCCTCTCCTCCTCCGTAGCAACCAACTGAGGATAAAACTCTGTCAGGCGATTAAATTCCACCTCATACTCCATAACTGAGCGGTCTCCCTGATGAAGAGCAAGAAACTCCTGCCGTCGGGCTATACGAAACGCGGCAGGATAATACTTGCCCTCAAAGGTTTTGCGAAAAGAAACCCAAGAAATTGGTCGTCCACCAATAAGAGTCTTCTGCATATTCCACCAAGTTACGGCCTGATCTCGAAGATGATATATAGCCAACTCCACCTTCTCTACGTCTGTGAGGGTCATATAGCTGAAGGTGTCCTCCAATATCTCCAACCAGGAACGAGCAACATACGGATCTAGTTCCCCATGAAACAGTGTGAAGCGACCCTTCACAGACACTGCCAGCAACGGAATCCGAGCTCTATCCAGAAGCCAACCCGCTTGGGCAGGGGGTACCCCTGATGGCACTCCAGGAATTGCCATTGGTGGTACTGATGGACCTGCCTCTGATGGTACAACTGGAACTGCTGTCGGATCAGGAGGAGGTACTCTCAGTGGTGGAGGTCTCAGCTCACCCGAAGGGTCTTGGTCAGCTGATCCCCGACCAGTCGGCTCCACTCTGGTGGACCTCTCAACCTCCTGATTCGTGTCTTCGTCGGCCTCCTCTGGCCTCCCCCGTGATCGTCGTCCACGACCACGAGCACGGGGTGGAGATAACTCAATACGACGAGACATATCTGTTAACAAAACCAACATACATTATTTAGATATTTTATCCAAATTTAAAACCAACTTACTTCTTATTTGCCGGGAGAGATCTCGTCGCTGCCAAGTCCCAAAACACAACCAGACTGAATAAATGAACCACAAAAGTACAACCAAATCCGTAAAATACAGATTCATAAAACAACTCCGTAAAATACCGATAAACCTCTTAAAACAACTTGTAAACCCACATACATCAAAACATCGGAAAACTTCAAAAAACTGACGCTTTAATAATCCACCAAAAACAATATCATAAAAATACACAGATCCCAAATGAACTAGAAACCTCGCTCTGATACCCAAAATTGTCACGACCCCAGAGGCATATGCTTACTCGAAAATCGGGCAGCATCTCCCCTGTACGGCGGACAAGTTGGGGCAAATATACATACACTCCAAACACAAAAGATGGCTCAGCCATCATAACAGGAATAAAAACATCACCACACATTTTTATATCAATATAAAAGATAATGGGTGGCTCAACCACCTTAAACTTAAAAGAAACTACAATCCAAAGAGAACTCAAGTGTCTCTGTAATAACAACAAAACCTGTCCGAATACCTGATAAACAAACAAAATGCAAAAACTCACCCAATACCGAAATAAAAACAACTAAACCAAATGTGAAAAATAACTCAACTCCGGGGACTGGCAACTTGATCCTCTCCTGACTCTAAGAAATACGACTACCTGCTATCTGAAACAAAAAGAGAAAGCAGGGGTGGTGAGTACGGGCCGACTCAACGGGTATATGAGTAGATAGTAAGCATGACATAACAAAAGATATATTAAGTAGAGAATCAACAGGGTACAATCAATAGGAAATAGAAGATCATCTAAACATGTATAAAATAACACAACATAATATCAGAACGTATACAACATGTATAAAGCAACACAACAACATAATATTAACTTATACATGCATGTCAACCAAGTGCAACAATCATAGCGCATATAAATGCAACAAACACAAGAAAATGCATAAATGAAATACGTATGCATATGATGCAATGACATGTGTCACCCCTAATGCCAATCATGCCGCCAACACATCTCATCTGTGTGACCGAGTGGGTAGGGCTGTGACAACTGTACGCACTCCAACGAATACCACAGAAAGGTGTGGTTGAGTGGACAGGATGCTGGGGAGCCAACACTCCAAACCCTGATACATAGGGGGAGCTATCAATAGCTCTAGTATCCCTCAAAAATAATGGTGAGGGTGTCACTGCTTGCCTACAACTGCAACATGTGTGGCATTACAGGACAGTTGCTCGCACTCTAGCAACTACCACAACAATAAGTGGTTGAGTGAACTGAGCAACTAAATGACTAACGACGGCTTAACCATATGGAAGCCCAACAGTCGTTAGTATGCAATGTGCAGATATGGTGCATGCTATAAGATGCACGAACAACCGGAGAAACAACGATGCAGCAAAATCCAACAAGTAAACGATACATGGATACAACCAACCAGAAATCGAAAACCAACGATTATGCACCTACACTACTAGGTAGAATATTTCTAATGCCAAATAAACCTAATTGTGTTTAATGGACTTCTAAGTACGCGCGTATAAGCGACACTTTACAGAACAGAAAATAACAGGAGACTGTATGGATATGAATTTTGAATACTTGAAGATCAACGAAGAAAAAGTATCAACGACGATGTTAAAATAACAAACAACAAGGAATAAGGTCAAGCAACCTATTTAGACATAAAATAGTCATGCTTTAAGGTAAAAGAAACTACACGAGTACAAAGAAGAAGTACCCGCCTTATAATTGTAGAAATCCGTAAACGAGAACCTTCCACGATCAACTGAACGTGTCTGAATCAAGGTCCTGTTTCAAGATTAGAGTTATACTATTCACACACTAGACATAATCATAATGATAATAAAAAAAACTAAATCAATATGAAACAAGATTACTTCCAACATTTTCTCTATGTTAGAATACCCTTTATTCACATTTATTTTAATCATATCATTAATTAAGTAAACGCCACATAAATTATTTTAATTATATTAGCATGACATATGTTAAGTTTTGGACAGGAGGTTAACATATATTGTGTATTAGATCCTGATGCATATGGAATCATAGGATCCACTAATATCTCATCGTAGTTAATTTAGATTCCATCTCAATTTCTTTTATCATGCCATGAAAAATCCAAATCATTATTAACAGAGACTTACTATACCAAAACGATCTCTAGAAGCATAGCATAGCAAAATGATCCGCCACCCAAAATTTCGCAGCATCATCAAGAATGGTATCAACAGCGAAATCAACATGAACCCAACATGAATTCTTCCAAACTAAGCACTAAACACAAACAACTCTTACCGGAGATAAACCACACACACGCACACTTCTTCCTCTTTCCACTTTTGCTCAAAGCTGAAGAAGTCAGCAACCTCCCGCATGTTTAGAGGAATCCACCAGTTCTTACCGATGGCCTCGCGGCTTGTTCGCGTGAGGAAAAACTGTGACGGTGGCGAGTGGTGGTCGGCACATATGCAGGCAGAGGCGACGTGAGGCGCAGCGTCGGCTAGGGTTTCAACGCGAGGCCAAGGCACGACCAGTTGGGCGCCGGATCACGCGATGGAGAAGAGGAAGGAGAAGGAGATGGAGGTGCGTCGACGATGGGTGGCTTAGGGCACACTGCGTCGGGCGGAAAGAGGAGATCGGGCGTGGAACTGAATCGGGGAAGGGGGCTTTAAGGGTTTAAATATATATTTTTTCTTTTTTACAATAAAGCCCTCTAAGTTTGATTAATCCCAACAAGGCCCCTAAGTTTCGAATTTTACCTATTCAACCCTAAAAATTCAGTATTTAACACATGAATTTTCATTTAATCCATCCCTAATGCACATAAGCTTTGCTTTGCATCATACAATGATAAAGGCAATTCATTGTCATCTGGAAGTATTTCTCCTAACAAACTGAGTAAATCAGTGAATCTTTTATCACTCCAGCTATATTTAGCCTTCAAGTTGAATAATTTCACAACTGCAGATAACCTTGTAAATTTAGTGCATACAGGATATAAGGGTTTCTCAGCATCTTCAAGTAGCTTATTGAATTGCATTGGATTCTCAGCATAACTATCACATGCAGCATGTACCATATTTATTGGTTCCTCATGAACATATTTTTGTTCATTTGGTCATACTTGATCACTTTCAATATGTGAGGTCCCTATCGTTGATCTTTCGCCGTGCCATATCCATGTATGATATGTCAAATCTATACCATTACAATACATATGTGCCCTTATAGTTTGTATATTTTTCATCTTTAGATTACCATATTTTGCACATGGGCAAGGTATTGCATTCAGATTGTCAGTGTTTTCCATTGTAAATTGTAAGAAAGACTCTACTCCATTCTCATATTCATGTGATAGCCTATTCTTTGACATCCACTCTTTGTCCATTCTTGTTATAACAAATCAACCAACAATGAGCTAATATCTTCAAAATAGTTGTAAATAATATAACAAAATATTAACACAAACATAAGTATTAATTATGATTATCCAACAATATGATTATCTAACAATGGCTATATGATTATCCAACAATATGCAAACCAATTTTAAAACAATTTTAAACAGAAATCATTACCAAAGGCCGGTCATATCAAAAATACCACAAGCTCACAAGCAGCTCACGACAAACCAATTTTAAACAGAAAGTTCCCACAAAACCAATTCATTCCCGCAAAAGCTCACAAAAGCTCCTGCAAAAGCTCATAAAACAAGAGGTTGCAGCAATATGATTTCGGCAAGAACTCTGAACAGGATTCATGGTAAGAACTCAGAACAGGATTCATGGTAAGAACTCAGAACAGGAGGTTGCGACAATATGCAAAAATCCAGAACATAAGAGGTTACCGCAATATGGAAAACTCCATCATTATCAATATGCAAAAATCCAAAACATAGGAGGTTGCGGCAAGAACTCATAACAAAAATAGAGGATTACCTGGTGAGCTTGCTAAAGAAAGGGGTCGACATCGGGCGGTGATCTGCTGCGATCGGCGAACCGCTGGGAAGGAGGAGGAGGAGATATCGATGGAGAAAAGGATCACCAGCTTAAAGGGGGGGGGGTGGACCGACGGCGTTGACGTCGGCGGGGATGGGCGAGTGAGGAGATCAAGGAGGAGGAGTTAGGTCGATCGGCGCGATGGGTTAGGGCACGGGGACAAAACAAACCAAAACCAAAGGATACAACTAATTTTTTACGGGAAAAGAAAGGTTACGTTGATAAAAATAAGATTTTAAAATCTAATTTTTAAAATCTAATTTAAAAATTATTTAATTTTTAAATTAGATAATTTAAATCTAATTTTTTCTTAAATATTTCAAAACTTATCTATCGTCTAATTATCCCTACAAATATTTTTAAAATTCAAAAAAATTATTCTAAATTTTTTCATAAAGTTATTTCTAATTTTAACTCATATTTATAGTATTTTTATATATGTGTATATATATTTGTATGTATATATATATATATATATGTTTTTATTTATTTATTATTTTTTTTCATTTTTTTTGTTTATTTATTTTACACCGTATTTTACATAGACAACACTTGCTAAAAATTGTTGTTATAGATACTAAAAAAAATACTCAAACACAACGCTTTTTGAAAAGCATTGTCTTTGATCTAAAAAATGCTTATTTGAAAAGCGTTGTCTTTAATAAGAAATAAAAAAACATAGACAACCGGTTTTCACTAAAAGCGTTGTTAAACAAAAATAAGACAACGCTTTTTAAAAAACGTTGTCTTTCAAGTGTTGTGTAATCTTAATTTTCTTGTAGTGCTCCTTATATGTTTTTAACATTAGTTGTGACTGGTCCACAAATCCGAAGAAGTTAATAGATGTTTATACTTAACAATGCATGCTATGTTAGAAAGTTTAGCTATTAAGGATGTTATTTATTTAACCATGCTATGTTAGAAAGTTTAGCTATTATGAAGCCTATTTATTTAACCATGCTATGTTAGATTGTTTAGCTATTAAGGAGGCTATTTATTTAACCATGCTATTTTAATGTTTAACTATTATGGATGTTATTTATTTAACCATGCATGGTATGTTAGAAAATTTACCTATTAATGATGTTATTTATTTAATTATGTATGTTATGTTAGAAAGTTTAAGGATGCTATTTATTTAACCGTACATGCTATATTAGAATGTTTATCTATTAGTGATGCTTTTTATTTAACCATTCAATATTAGAAAGTTTAGCAATTAAAGATGTTTTTTATTTAACTATGCTATGTTAGAAAGTGCCTTATATAGGAATAGACTTCTTTGTTAGATTGATGTCTTTATTTTTAACACATAACCCAATCAGTTAGAAGTAAAAAACCTTACTCTTCATTTTACTTTCCTCACTTTCGAACAAATTATTTCCCCTTAAGAAATAAAAAATTTTTATTGTGATTTACACCAATGATTATGCTTAATATTATTATTGATTGATGAGTGATGATATTCTATGTAACATTTTTTGTATGTTTTATTAACACTATTATTCTATTTTGAACAGGATTGGCGATGACAACTAAACTAGTACAAATATAAATGATTCTATTTGTTATTAATATTGTTAATTTATTTTGAATAGGATTAGTGACGGCAAGTACATTGATACAGTTATAAAGTTTTGTATTAATTTAGTGGATGTTTTTATGTTATGAATGATTCATTTTGATATTTGTTTGTTTATGTACGAAAAGAAGAAAATGAAAGAAACAAGATTGTCATGGATGAGGTTGATATCTTGATGTTATTGTAGTTTTTTTCGATGACTTTATGGATTTCTATGGATTAGATGTGATCACTTATCCGATAGGTTATGTGTTCTTGTATTTATTTGGATGTTATCTATTTGTATGTATATGGATTTGATGATATGTTTTATTTGTATGTTATATATCTGTATGGATATTTGGATTAGATATCGTTTCATTTAAATGGTATATATATATGTATGTATATAGATTAGATGTTTATATGGTTTCATTTTGATTTTAATTTGCAAATGGATTGATATGTTGATTGAGTATGTTAAATTGATGATATGTTGATATGTGGATGTTATATATATTTGATTATGACGTATTGAATGTAGTTAAATTGATATTTTTTTTGATTTACAAGGGGTATCTAGGCTTGCGCCCGACTAATCCGCTTGGCTGACCGACCCTGCCCCACAGCCTTCAACAAGAGTCCCCACCGGTCAACGAGGGTAAATCGTGGGACAGAGACACGTGGCGACTTCACCACTGATGATATCAGTACTCGATGGTTCGACCACGCAGCAGTTTGTGGCGATTTCTTCCGTCAGCATACTGCACGCTCTACCAGGGAGCAATCGAACCCGGAAAGTGAGGGATCATCTAAGTAAGCCATTACAAATCGTGCCATGCCCGCGGGGGCTAAATTGATAATATTAATTGTATTTAATGAGTGGTCCTGGCCAAAATCTGATCATTTTGGGATGAATTTTGCAACACAAAAAATTCGTGGTCAACTTATCGTAACCCTTTGATCTCCCAGTTTTTGGGATGAATTTTTGAATTCGCCCCTGAATTTAGGATGAATTTTTGGATTCATCCCAAAATTAGGGATGAATTCACTGATTTGTCCCAGAATCTAGGATGAAAAATGATTCGTTACAAAATTAACTAAATTAAATTTTGGGACGAATTTGTATTCATCCCATACTCTGGGATGAAAAAGGATTCGTCGCAAATATTTGGGATGAATCTAAAATTCGTCCCAAATTTCTAGGACGAATCAATATATTCATCCCAGATTATGGGATGAATCAATATATTTGTCGCAGATTATGGGATGAATCAATATATTCATCTCAGATTCTGGGATGAATTAGTATATTCGACCTAGATTTTGGGACGAATCTATCTACTCGTCCCAGATTCTGTAATGAAATGATTCGTCATAAAGTTTAATTTGTCATTTGGGTAACGAATTTTGGGATGAAATTTGTTTTCGATCCAATTTGACAATAAATTTTGGAATGAATTTTGGGATAGATTTTGGGACGAATTTTTTTTTTTGCTGCAATTTGACAATGAATTTTGGGACGAAAAATTAATTTTTTCGCCAAATTCAGGGACAAATCTAGTTTTTTGTCGCAGAATTTGACAACGGCTAATTTGCAATAAAATTTTTTTTATCGCCAAATTTGTCCCTAAATTTTCTCGGATGATTTTTTTTTAAAAAATTCATCCCTGAATCACTAAGACCGCGTTTCGTACGCTTATTTTCCATTTTGTTTTCTATAAAAAATGTGGTTTTCTGGAAAACGCGTTTGGTTTATATTTTCCAGTCTTATTTTCCAGAAAAAGATATAGCGTTTTCTAGAAAACTAAAGAATGAAATAAAGTCATTTTCTAAAAAATGAGAAAATATGATTTTCTAAAAAATAAAAATAAAAAATAGAGCAAACCAAATACCCCTAATTTTTTTGTAGTGATTCTTATTTCTATAAATTAACTAGGGTTCTTTTTGGCATACAAACATACATATATACCATAGGAAAGACATTTATTAATCGGCCATAAACTAGCAATGTTACTTTTTATCCAATGCCTATAATCTTTACACTCTTCTGCTTGGGAATTCTTGTTCCCTTAGCCAACTGCTCTCTCATCCAGTGACCAAAGCAGTCTTTCCGACATAATACTTAGGGTACGTTTGGTTCAAGTTATCAGATATAATCTTAGTTATGTGATTACTAAATAATAACATAACCAAGGTAATGGAGAATGAAACATAACCTGAAGCTGTTTGTTTCAATTTAGATAATTAAATAAAATCTTGTTTGTTTGGAGGTAATAGTCTATGACATAATATAATATTTTACCGTATTATCCTTTAGTTAAATTTAAGTATAATGATATATGCTTATAAATTTAAAATAAAAAGTAAGATGATATTATATACATATTCGTACCCTTGGTTGCCGGTTGTCGTTGTCGGTTGTCGGCCGTGAATAATGGTCGGCCGTCGGCAGTGGTCGCCGGCAGTCGTTGCCGGTTGTCGGCCGCGAATAATGGTCGGCCACCGGCGGTAGTCGTCGGCCGTCGTTGTCGGTCGTCGGCCGCGAATAATGGTCGTCGGCCGTTGGCGGTCGCCGGTCGCCGGCAGGCGGTCGTCGGTCGCCGGCGCCGGCCGCTAGTAGCGGTCACCCGCTGTCGTTGCCGCCACGCCTGCGAATAATGCCTCTTTTGTTAAGGTAAATATTGAAGGATAATTTTGGAAAGATAAGTTTCATAACCTCGGAATTAAGAAAAAACTTACTTTCCTAAGGTTTTCCGATTCTGAGTTGCATGGCCCTTTTGCTGACGTGTCGGGCATCGATTATTACTTGAGAATCGCTGATTGTCTAAATCAAACAAGATTTTTGTTGATAACTTGGATGAATAACCAAGGTTATCAAGGATAACCCTCAACCAAACGCACTCTCAAAGACGATGCATCATGGTCTAGTAGTCTGTAACGCCCGAAAATCCTCAAAACTAATTTTAGAAATATCCTAGAATTTACTCCGAAATTATGGATATTTTTATAGAATTTTTCCATGGACAAATAAGGCAAAAATGAATAAAAATAGAATGCGTAGTAAAAAAGCTTAAGTAGGGTTTGACCCCTAAACCTTTAGCATGAGAAGAGAATAAGCTTACTAAGTAGGATGGTTTGTTTTCATTGAAATCGAATAGAGGGAAAGATAAATAAGGTGAAGTTAGTTAAAATTTTCATAAGTATAAAAGGAAATTTTAAGGGTTTTTAGATTTATTCTTTTCCTCACCTTCTCACCGCCGACCCCTCTCTCTCGTGCGACCCTTCCTCTCCCTCGCCTGAGTCTCTCCCTCTCCCTCATTCACGGCAAACCAAGGAGGAGGTCCAAGGGTCTTGTGTTGGGCGGATTTAAGAAGGTGGACACGCTAGGGGATCTTCTCAAGGAGTAGTTCGTCGTTAGAGCCTCTCCGAGACTCCAAGGATCTTCCCTCTCCTTAAACCCTACGCATTAGAGTTGTAAGAACAAGCGCAGGATGTAAGTACCCCTCACCTGCAGTAGTAGCTTTGTTGGATTGCAAAATCGTCTTAGTTTTATCTATTTACAAGTTTATGCTCATATGTGCATATTAACTCCCTCTACAAACTTTAAGGGCACCACTAGATGGGCTGAATGTGCTTCCCCCTTTAGTTTGGGGTTTAGACGCACCATCGAGTGCCTAGGGAGTGTCCTTAAAAGAAAAGGGGAGTTTTAGGCATGCAAGGTGCTCGAGAAAATGTTAAGAAGCCCTAATATGAGTTTTAGCATGTTTATGAAATTAACTACCCTTGCTTAATGTTTATGGACCCTAGTTCATCCATTGGGTGGGCTCCTAGATCGCCCTAGGCTCTAGATCGCCTAGTAGATGCAAGGTTAAAGAAAAGAATATTTATAAAAGTATTTTACTTTTTATGGCATGTGCTTGGACTCTAGTTCGTCCATGGGTGGGCTCCTAGATCGCCCCTAGGCCCGTAGATCGTCTAGTAGTACCCTAATGGGTTCGGGATTAGCTACCTTAGATCTATTTAGGGATGCGTACATTAGCAGCACATTGCCGGGCCCACAGCAGCATGATTAGTATTTTCACTTACTATATGTATATGTTTCAAAAGTTCAGTAATAACTCTAAGTGAAAACAGTTTTAAGTTCATGCTTAGTTCAGTTAGATTCTAAGAATGCCATGTGAATTTAATTATAAGAATATGATTTAGTCCATGTGCTTAGTATGATGAGTATGCCATGATATCTGTTTAGATTATATGTTGCAGTAAGAATAAATGACAAGCATGATATGTTTTCTTACATATGTTTTCAAAAGCATGATTTTCGAAATATGAATTGTTTTGTGAGTAGGATGGTACTTACTAAGCTTTATGCTTATAGTATCATTTTTCCTTATACTGCAGATAAGGGCAAAGGAAAAATAGAGTAGCGGAAGCGGCAGGGATGATGTGGAGTGTGTGATGGTGGAACTTGGAATGAAAAGAACCTTGGGAACTTGCATTATGAGGACGAATTATTAAGAATGATAAATGAATTAGTTTCTTTGACATGTTTATCATTTTTCGCATCTTAAGTACCTTTGTCATGTTGTTAGCATCACTCTTGATATGAGCCTTGCGAGAATTCTAGTATGAGATTATGTATCGTGAGATGATATTATGCAGTTATGTCATGCCTAGCTTCTACATGTGATATGTTAAGTGATACATTTCAAGTGCATGTTAACTAGTAGTAAAATGCATGGTCTATGACTATAGAACCATTTCTGATATTATAGTGCTACTATTGATGCATCTAGACAAATACAATGCTTAGCTTTAGTAGCAAGTTGATACAAAGTTCATGTTTCTAATTTCATGCTTAGAGATGGTTAAAGTATGCCTTATTGTCATGAAAACATGTAGAATATGACCTAGAATCATTGTATACCTGTTAGTAAGCTTATATATGAGTTTGTAGTGTTTTTGGTACGAAGTAGGTTGACCTTGGCATGTTTCTGGAATATGAAAATTCAGATTTCAGAGATGCCAGTCGACTGCGACAGATACCAGTCGACTGGGGTATCACTGGGCAGTCGACTGGGACCGAGGAATAAGGGTTTAAACTCCTGTGTGCTTCGATTTTAGTTTTGCACAAATGGTTTAGCAATTAACTTCCAACATGTTTATGATTTACAGCAGCATGTTTAAGTTATGAATTGTTAGTTTAGTAAATAGCAAAAATTTTAAATTCTCCCAGTTGGTTTAGCATCCCAAAAATCAGTAATCAGTCAGCCAGTTAGTAGCGATCCGCCTTAAAGCTTAGTACCAGAAGGCGGGTTGTTACATGGTCACATTCAGCTTACCAAAAATCAGATAACTGATGATATGGAATCTAGTGTGGGCAGAATAGTCTAAGTGGAGTCTCTTTTGCTCTGGAATAATGAAGATAACCTGACGAAATTCTCCAGCTATTAATTTCACCTTTATAATAGACCCAAATGGCCAAGAGATGCCAGGATATGGCATGGCTTTCCACCTCTCTCCATATCCTTCCAACTCCAGTAGCCATCCGTATTCCGGTGGCTGCCGCCTCGGCCTATTCAATGCATATGTATGTCAGTCATCGACAGACAGCAACAGCAGCATCTACGCACCGACTCAGATTGTGGCAGTGGAGTTTGACACGTACTCAAATGCTGCAATCTACAATCCGTCGTCTCCTCATGTTGGCTTCGATGTTGGCATGTTGGCTCACTCGTTTCAGTTATGTATCAAACTTGGGAGGAGGATGGCAACTAGATCTGCAAGTAAAAAAAGATATCTTAACTAAAGTATCCCAAGGTTTGTTTAGCAATAAGGCTCTTCTGTAATAAGGCATCCGGGGAAGGACTAGTAGATTGCAAAAGAACAGGTCCTAACTGTTGATGCAGTCTGGCCCGATTGTTGTTTTGGTGTTGACACTGATTTAAGTCTGGTTGAGTGAATTCAGATTAAGTCATGGTCGGGGACTGGGCACGAAACCCTAGTGAGTGAAGCTAGGTTGATTGAAATCCTGGTGAGTGAAGCCGGGTCATGGTGAGTGAAGCCAGGTGACGGAAATCCCGGTGAGTGAAGCCAGGTCCTGGTGAGTGAAGCCAGGTGATTGAAATCCCGGTGAGTGAAGTCGGGTCCTGGTGAGTAAAGCCAGGTAATTGAAATCTCGGTGAGTGAAGCCGGGTCCTGGTGAGTGAAGCCAGGTGACCGAAACCCTGGTGAGTGAAGCCAGGTCCTAGTGAGTGAAGTCAGGTTGACTGAAATCCCGGTGAGTGAAGTCGGGTCCTGGTGAGTGAAGCCAGGTGACCGAAACCCTGGTGAGTGAAGCCAGGTCCTAGTGAGTGAAGCTAGGTTGAATGAAGTCCCGGTGAGTGAAGCTGGGCACGGAGTCTTGGTCCGGGGGACTGAGTACGAGTCAGAGAAGGCTAGAGAGCCCGTTCTCTTGACTTAGGGTTGGATTGGGAGTCACTGGATCGGTCTGGTGACCGATCAGGGAGTTGGCACGAACTCCTTGTTGGTGCAGGAAGCACCATATCGAACCTTGTTTTGATATTGGCAAAGGATTCAAAGTTAAGTACTATTTGTGCTCTAACGATGTTACTTAAGTGGGCAGGAAAAGTCCTAGGTACACTAGGCAAGAAGTCCTGGCGAAGGGCTGCTAGGCACCGAAGACCTAGCGAAGGGCTGCTGGGCACCTAGCGAAGGGATGCTAGGCATCGAAACCCTAAGACCTGGCGAAGGGCTGCTAGGCACCTAGCGAAGGACTGCTAGGAGTTGAAGACCTGGCGAAGGACTGCTAGGCACCTAGCGAAGGGCTGCTAGGAGTTGAAGACCTGGCGAAGGACTGCTAGGCACCTAGCGAAGGACTGCTAGGAGTTGAAGACCTGGCGAAGGACTGCTAGGCACCTTGCGAAGGACTGCTTGGTACCGAAGACCTGGCGAAGGGCTGTGTAACGACCCGAAAAATTTTCTTAATATTTTCTTAAAATATTGAGCATGTCTAGATAATTTTCCGAGGGACCTAGAAATATTTTATAAAATTTGGCCTAGAAATCCACATTTTCTCATTTAAATTGAGAAGTTATGTACTAATGGACCTTATATGGGCTTTTTAGTACCATAATTATTGGAGAATTTTAGGTAGAAATTTATATAAATATAAAGGGGGTTTTAATGAGAAATATTAACATAATTATGGGGGAATTTTTAGAGAATTTTCGGAATTTTGGGGAAAATAATAGAAAATAAGAAGGAAAAATAAAATAAAAATAAAGTGCATGGGCCAAGGATTGAACCTTGGACCTCTTGTACAACCATGTATGCTTTAACCAACTCATCTAGCAAGGGAATGTTATAAGGGAATGAAATGGAGATTGGTTAAGGCTTAGAAGAAGATGAAGGGTCATGGAGAGACTCTTCATTTACCTCCTTAATGGGTGATAAAGAGGGGGGTTTGGGAGTTTCTTTCTTTCTTCTATCAATTGCATTTGCTCCCCTCCTCCCTCCTCATTCTAGCCGAAACCCCAAGGAGGAGTTCTCCCTTGGAAAAACTTCCACCAAGGCTTCATCTCCAAGATCTAAGGTCTTCACAAGAGTACAAGGGCTAAGGGTGGTCAAGAGGCAACAAGATTTCCATCCTTCTCAAATCTAAGGTTTATAATCAAGATCAACCAAGGTAAGACTCCCTCACCTATGGTATAATGGCTTTTCTTAAAGATTAAAATGATATGAAAGTTTTGTAAGTGATGTTTATGTTGGAAAAACCAAAGGAAACCCATGAACCTAACCTTATAGGTTTCGACCCCATGGGTTCTTGGTCTATAATGATGATAAAAATCAAAATCATGTTGTCTAATGTGCCCTTATGATGTTTAGAGATTTAATATAATTTTTGAGAATTTTTGGGGTACCCTAGAGACCCTATAAGTTTCGGCCAACTTCAAGGACCCATGGGTAGGGTTGAGTCTTAAACTTCAAGTATATGTTTTATGTATTATCATGATATAAGGGAGATGGAGGGTGATTTATGTGAATTTTCACATGGCCTAGAGACCCTATGAGTTTCGGCCAAGATGGGTTAATAGGGTAAAAGTTAGGATTTATTTCAAGTAAGGGCCCCAAGTGCCCTATGGTAAGATATAATTGATGGTTAATGATTGGTTGGGGATTTTAATGGAATTTTTCCATGCCCCCATGGCCTTATAAGTTTCGGCCAGCCCTAGGAAGGTGGACTAAAGGTTAGGGTTAACCCTAATCATGAGCCCCAATGACTTCCTATGGTCTCATAGATGATGTATGGTTGTTCCTTTACCTTATGCTATTGTACATGTTTATGGGATTGATGGAACTCCACCTATAGGTTTCGGCCAAGCCATGTATCTAGGGTTTGGGGTGGAGTTAGGGTTCAAAGAATGATGGTTCATGCTTACCATAAAGTATTTATATGTATAGGATCAAGCATGTGGTAGAAATCATGTTCACCATAACCCTAATGTTTAAGCACTATGTTTTATGTTTTATGTTTATGATTGGATGCCATGCTTAATAGGGATTATTATGTATGTCTTAGGTTTTATGCCATGTATTTGAATGGTAGGTAGAATGCTATGGAAATCCTACCATGTATGCTTAAGATAGATATCATGCTTAGGCAAGAAATGCAATGGTTACCTTATGTATCATGATTATACAAGCTCTATGTAGTAGGATAAATATCTATGAAAACATGTCAAGTTCAATGCAATGCGTACCTTCTATGTTATGATCATGCAAGTATTAGGAATAGGAATGATGTGTAGGTATGCATGCCATGTTTATGTAGGAAGATGAATGCCATGTTTATGTAGGAAAATGAATGCCATGTTTATGTAGGAAGATGAATGCCATGTTTTATGAATGATGATGCATGCCATGTTTACGAAAGAAGATGCATGCCATGTTATGAATGAAAGATGATGCTTATGTCTTTAAGGCATAAATATGCTAAACGGCACGGTCGACGGTTGACGGTACGACGGTCGTGAGGACCGGTAAATGGGCCGGTAGACGGGCCGAGCCGTAACAAGTTATGCTATGTTAAAGATGCCATGAATGTCTTATAAATGATGAAGCATGTAAAGTATTTTACTTTATGAATGGGCTTGTACCGGACCAAAGTATGGGTCCAAGGGATGAGCACCTTAAGAACGCCCCGGTTCTGGACTACCGACTATGCTGTCCACGGTTCTGGCACTACCGGAGCTGTGCAACAGGGATGGGCTCCTTAAGAACGCCTCGGTTCGGGGACTACCGACTATGCTGTCCTTACCCTAGTAGGTCGGGGCTCGCTACCTCGGACTTGCTAGGGATGCACGCTTATGATGTATGTATGTGGTACAAGCCGGGGACCCCAATGATATGATGATTATGTTTAAGCATTTAAAAGTATGTTTTTAAAAGTTAAGCATCCTTATGTATATGCATTCCACTCATGCATTCATTCATGTTATGCATTATGCTATGCTAATAAGATTTTATGCTTACGCTTCATGTTAAGAAAGATGCATGAAAATAAATGATCTATGTCATGATTATGTTAAGAAAATGTTCATAAGCTATGATAGGAAGTATGCTTATGTTTAGGCCATACAAGTTGTTTCACACCTTATGGACATGTTTATACCATGTATTATGCCATGTCCAGAATGTTTAGGATGTTATGTTTATACCATGAATTATGCTATGTGGTATGCCATGTTTACTATGAATTATGCCATGCTAGGAACGTTGATTATGTTTATGCTTATGCCATATAGTATGCCATGTTTAGAATGTTATCATGCTTATGTTCATGTCACGTAGTATGCCATGCTTAGAATGTTACGATGTTTACGTTTATGCCATGTCTCATGCCATGTTAGGAATGTTCACTTATGTTTATGTTCATGCCATGCTATGTATATGATAAGTGATTCAAGATGTTATGTTCTAAGTAGAGCACCAAGCATGTAAATGTTTCAGGTGCTCATTATGAGATGATGAATGGTTTTTGTGAGTAGGAAAGAGTCTTACTAAGCCTGTGTGCTTATAGTCTTATTTCCTTATACCGCAGATCATTCAAGGGGACAATGATGGAAGCAGCAGGAGGGCAAGAACGCATGTGTGTGGTAGTGACTTGGCCCAGGGAATCATATGTTTATCGTTTATGCTAGAACTTTACTTTAGTCACTTATATGCTTGAATAATGACTTATGGAATTCTATGATGTGATGTTAAGTATGACATGATATGACATGATATGATGTTTAAGTATGAAGTCAATATGCCGAGTTTCCATGTCATTATGTTAGGAATGGTGGTAGGGCATGTATGTATAAGTTAAAGTTATTCCGCTACCTTATGATGTCTACATGCCTTAAGTATGTTAATGTAACGCCGCTTTATGAAAAAAAAAGCGGGCGTTACAGGCTGCTAGGCACCTGACGAAGGACTGCTGAGCAAAAGTCCAACCGGAGGAGCCGGTTGGCAAAAGGTAAACTCTCCTGAGAGGAGTAGGTGAGGACGCGTTCCCCGTCGAGGGAACAGTAGGCGTCGGTTCGACCTAGGGTTCTATTTGGGAGACCCGAGGTCAGAACCAAGACAGCTACGGCTGTAAAAACTAACTAACATTCTTGTCATGTTTGTTGTGGAACTAACCTTGGATGCAGAGACCATAAGAATGTGTTTCTGCAGCTCAGAACGCCTCAAAGGATAGGGGCAGCAGCTGGGCTAGGCGCCCGGGAGGTCTCGGGCGCCCAAGGTCAACGCCAAACGAGCAGTTAAGCAAGAATCGCTTCGAAAGCTTACTGGGCCGGCACCCTGATGGTCCCGGGCGCCCTGGATGTCTCGGGCGCCCTGGGTCCAAGCCAAATTGTGATTGAAGCAAACTCAGGCACGAAGCCAGCAGACCAAGTCAACCGAGGCGCCCCCAACATCCCGGGCACCCCCGTCAGCTCCAAGGCCGATTCTAGAGGGATAAGCGCTGACTGAGCTGTGGATGAGGTTTCTCGGATCTGAAGGCACGTGTCAGGCGCCCCCAGGAGCAGTATAAAAGGGGCTCGACCCCTAAGGCTTCGACATCACTTTTTCCAACGCCTCCAAGCTCTTCGTTCAAGCGCTCTGCTCCGGAAAACTTCGTTCTCGACATTCTAGCGCCGACGACGACCATCTGCTCCGAAGTGCGATCCACATCGGGCGTCGGCAACGAAGAGTACATTTGTTTATTTACTGCAATAATATTGTAACAATTTCTGTAATCTTTTGCGCAAATATAAAATTGCCCGCAGTAAACGATCAAGGACCGTGGGCCTTGGAGTAGGAGCCGAACGCGACTTCGAACCAAGTAAAACTACTTGAGTTCTGTGTGTGTGTTTTTGTGTAAATTCCGCTGCGTACTTTCTCTTTTTAATCCGAAATGTTTTCACGATATTCACCCCCCTCTATCGTGTTTACTCGATCCAACACTCCTGTTGTGGATCAGTCTAGTGACCGATCCAGAGAAGTCTGATCGGTCTGGTGACCGATCAGGGAGAGAACAGAAAGGTTTCTGCTTGGCCTCTGATCATTCTGGTGAACGATTAGAGAGAGATAAGTAGGTCTTTGTGAGAAACTCGGATCGGATGCTTGACCGATCAAAGCGTCGCGACACTGCTCATCCCGACCGATCAGGAAGGCTCCTAATCGGTCAGGGAGCGACCTGATCGGTCACCAGACTGATCAGGGCACACCCTGATCGGTCAAGTGACCGATCAGGAGTGTGTTTTTCTGCGGGTCATGGGAACCAAGCTGCTAGATCGGTCCGGTGACCGATCCATGTTCTGTGATCGGTCCGGTGACCGATCATAAGAAGTCACGATTTCTATTTTCTCACAGTGGACCGATCAGGATGAAGCCTGATCGTTCAGGGCTTACCCTGATCGGTCTGGTGACCGATCAGGGTCATCTCTGATTGGTCTGTGGATCGATCAGTAGCTGTAACTTTAATTTGAAATCGCTGTCAGACTTCTGATCACGTCTGTGTTTTCTCTGCTACCTGCTGATATTGTGTGATATTGTTTGATATGCATTTACTAAGCCTCTGATCAGTGTGCAGGTTAGACAGGGAGGTTTCAAACAATGGAAGAGAGTCAAATGGGGACTTTTCATTGAGCAGGTTTGTATGTATTCTCTTCTCAGGTTTCAACGACTTTTGAGGCGCGGCTGGCGACTGATGGAGGTTCAGCTGAAGAGGTCTTCAGTGGACTGAGAGCTCAAGGAGTTCAGTGGGTTCAGGCTATGCTTAGGGGATGTTGACGAAGCTTGGCGACGAGGAGAGGAAGCTTAAGAAGAAACTGGGAAGCAGAGGATAGATAGAACTAACGAGAAAACAAGCAAAGGTTGTTGTTGGGGGTTTCGCTGTGGTTTGAGCTCTCTGTGTAGTCTTCATTCTTGAGCGTTGCTGTTGTATCTGTGAGCTTTCCTTCTTCTTTGTCTCGTGAGCTTAAGTGTTATCCTACTGAGACGTTTGTGGAGAGGTTTCTCCACTGAGAAGGAGGCTCTACTTTATCCGGTTTCCGGGGCTTGATCTGCCGATGATCAAGGATCGCCCACCTCACGGGCACGCCAAGGAGTAGGGGCAAGTTATCCCCGAACCTTGTACATCGCTGTGTTAGCGTCGGTTTGATTTGCTTTCTTTCTCAATTTCTGCATTTCTGTTGTATATGTTTCCGCTGCTAATCTCTTAAGTGCAGAAAGCTTCAAAGGGCAAGTAGTTTAGTGTCTGGCTACATTCACCCCTCCTCTCAAGCCATCCAAGTTCCAACAAGTGGTATCAGAGTTTGGGGCTCTGTTCAAATGGCTTAACATCCGAGAGCTTACAAAAAGGAATGACAATGAGAGAAGGATTTAGCACCACTCGACCTCCCTTCTTTGACGGATCAGATTTCCAATATTGGAGGTCGAAGATGGAGTATTATTTGAAGACCAACATTAATATGTGGTTTTCTGTGAAGGAGGGCTTCATCCCTCCAAGGGATGCTGAAGGAAAAGAGCTCGAGTTCTCAAGTTGGTCGGCTGAGCAAACTCGCAAGGGAGAATCTGATGCCAAAGCTGTGGTCACCCTGCAATGCGGGATGACCAAGGAGGAGTTGATCAAGGTGGGGCCTTTCACAAGTGCTAAAGACCTATGGAGCAAGCTCATTGAGCTCCATGAAGGCACTCAAGATACCCAGAGTGCCAAAAAGGACCTCCTTCTTAGCCAACTTCAAAACTTTTCCATAGAAGAAAAAAAAAGGTAAGTGAACTCCATGGAAGATTCAAAGAGATCCTCAACGGCTTGCATTCCATCAATGAAAAGGTAGAAAATCGAGATCTTGTAAGGTACGTCCTTAAATCATTTCCTAGGAATGCCTTGTGGTCATCTATGGTGGATGCCTACAAGGTATCCAAGGATTTTTCAATTGTCAAATTAGAAGATCTATTTTGTGAAATAGAATTACATGAGATCACTAACAAAAGCCCAAAGGAGAAGGGTGTAGCATTTGTAGCAGGTGACCGAAGGAAGAAGAAGGAGAAGAAGAAGAAGAAGGAAAAGGAGGAGGAGAGCTACTGTCACGTGGCATTCATGGCCTTAGAAGAGTCAACCAAGGAGAGTGATAATGAATCAAGGAGCTCCTCAACCGCGCCTTCATCATCTTCGGATGATGAAGAGGTAATCTCTCCAGAGTTAGATAAATGCTATAGGACAATAGCATGTTTAACTAAGTTGTTAAAGAAATCTAAGAATAAGGTTAAGTCATTGAAATTGGAAGTAGAAGAATTAAAATCCTCTAGTGTTGAGGATATTAATGATGTAACGTCCATTTTTTTTTCTTTTCTTTTCCATAAAACGGCGTTATGTTAACATACATAGGGGCATGTGAACATCATAATGCAGCGGAATAACTTTAAACTTACACATACATGCACCTAACTACCATTCCTAACATAATGGCATGGGAACTTAGCATATTAACTTCATACTTAGCATCATATCATGTCGTACTTAACATCATGTCATAAAGTCACATAAGTCATCATCTAAGCACATACGTAGCAAACATAAAGTTTAGCATAAGACTCGTAATATATTGTTTCTTGGCCAAGTCACTACCACACACATATTCTTGCCTTCCTGCTGCTTCCTTATTGTCCCCTTGCGTGATCTGCGGTATAAGGAAAATAAGACTATAAGCACATAAGCTTAGTAAGACTCTTTCCTACTCACTAAAACCAATCATCACATAATCATAAGCACATGAAACATTAACATAACTTGATGCTCTACATAGGACATATACATCTAAAATCATTTAGCCTGACATAGTTCTCACATAGTGCATAAACATAAAATACACTTAACATGGCATAACTCATGGCATGAACATAAACATAAATAAACATAACATGGCATGATACATGGCATAAACATAAACATACATAAACTTAACATAGCATGACATGACATAAACATAAACATACATAAACTTAACATAGCATGATACATGGCATAAACATAAACATACATAAACTTAACATAGCATGATACATGGCATAAACATAAACATACATAACTTAACATAGCATGATACATGACATAAACATAAACATACATAACTTAACATAGCATGCTTTCTAACATAGCATACGGGCGTCTTCTTAACATAAGCATAACCATAAGACGTTTACTATCATGCATAATTCTTAACATGAAACATAAGCATAAAACATTACTATCCTGGCATAATACATAACATGAATGAATGCATGAGTCAAATGCATATACATACGGATGCTTAACCTTTTAAAATTATACTTTTAAATACTTAAACATAATCATCACATCATTGGGGTCCCCGTCTTGTACCACATACATACATCATGTTCGCGCATCCCTAAGTAAATACGAGGTAGCTAGTCTCGACCTACTAGGGTAAGGACAGCTACGGTAGTCCCAGAACTGTGGACAGCATAGTCGGTAGTCCATAACCGGGGCGTTCTTAAGGTGCCCATCCCTGTTGGACAACTTCGGTAGTCCCAGAACCGTGGACAGCATAGTCGGTAGTCCAGAACCGGGGCGTTCTTAAGGTGCCCATCCCTTGGACCCATACTTCAGTCCGGTACAAGCCCATTCATAAAGTAAAATAACTTTACATGCTTCATCATTCATAAGATATTCATAGCGTACTTAAACATAGCATAGCTTTGTTACATGAAGCATGACATAAAACATACTTGACCTTTCATTGTTCATACTTAATACATAGCATCATGATGCCTTAAAGGCATGAGCATTATCTTCATTCATAAAACATGGCATGCATCTTTATTCATAAACATGACATGCTTACATAAAACATCATTCTTGTTCATAGTGCTTGCATTAACTTCATTCATAAACATGACATGCTTACATAAAATATCATTCTTGTTCATAGTGCTTGCATGATCATGGCATATAAGGTAAGCATTGCATTATATTCATTAAACATGACATGTCTACTTAGACCATCATCCTATTCCATAGAGCTTGCATGATCATGATACATAAGGTAAGCATTGCATTTCATACATAAGTATAGTATCTATCACAAGCATGCATAGGTGGGACTTCTATAAACCTGTTACATACTATCTAAGTGCATGACATAGAACATAAGACATTCATGAATAAACCCTATTAAGCATGGCATCTAACATGAACATACAAACATGTAACATAGTACCTAAGGTTAGGGTTATAGGTAACATAATTTCTACCACATGCTTGAACCTAAATATATACATCATAATGAGCCATAAACCATCATCCTTCAAACCCTAACTCCACATAAACCCTATTTACATAGCTTGGCCGAAACTTGCAAGGAAGGGTTCCATCATTCAAATAACATGTAAGGTAGCATAAGGTAAAGAAACAACTATACATTACCTATAAGGCCATAGGAAGCCATTAGAGCTCATGATTAGGGTTAACCCTAACCTTTAGCCCTACTTCTTAGGGTTGGCTGAAACCTTAAAAGGCCATGGGTGCATGGAAAAATTCCATAAAATTCCCAATCAAACATTAAACACCAACCATACCATACCATAGGGCCTTTGGAACCCATACTTGAAGCAAACCTTAACTCCTTGCCCTAGGACCCTTCTTGGCCGAAACCTTTTGGGTTATAAAGCCTTGTGAAAATTCACATAAATCACTCTCAACCTCTCTTGTATCATGAAGATACACAAGATACATACTTGAAGGTTTAGATCCAACCCTAACCATGGATTCATGGTGTTGGCCGAACCCTAAAGGGTACTAGGGTACTCCAAAAATTCTCCAAATCATATTTTAACCTATATTCATCATGGGAAAACATTAGAAAGCATTAGTGAAATTTTCAACATCATCTTGGACCCAAAACCTATGGTGGCCGAATGTCTTAGGGGTCCAAATCATGGTTTTCTCAACATCAAATCCAAACCAAACTTCATATTATGATAAACATCAAAGAGAACTATTATACCATAGGTGAGAGAGTCTTACCTTAGATTATCTTGGTTATAGACCTTAGATTTGGGAGAAGGATGAAGACCTTGTTGCCTTTTTACCACCTCTAGCCTTTGTCACCTTGAACAAAAACCTTGGATCTTGAAGGAGAGGCCTTCTTGTGAGCTTTTCCCAAGGGAAAAACCTTCCTATCGTTTTCGTCTAGAAGGGAAAGAGGAATAAGAGGAGTGGCTTGGTGGATGAAGAGAAGAGAATGAATCTTAATTGTTAAGTTACTTCTTATTTAAACACCATGAAGAGGGGTAAGTGAAGAGACATGGTGCCTTCTCTCATGTGACTCTTCACTTCCTTTAGCCTTAACAAAAATTCACTTCATTCCCTCATAGCACTCCCTTGCTAGGTGAATTGGTTAGTGCATGCATGGTAGTACAAGAGGTCCAAGGTTCAATCCTTGGTGCATGCACTTTATTTTTATTTTTTATTTTTATTTTATTTTTTATTATTTCGAAATTCGCTTAAAATTCACCCATAATCATGCTAATATTCCTCATTAAAACCCATTTATATTTATATTAACTTTTACCTAAAATCTACTAATAACCATGGTACTAGAAAGCCCATATAAGGCCCATTAGTACTTAGTTTCTCAATTTAAATGAGAAAATCATGGATTTCTAGCCTAAGGTTCGTACTAATATCTCTAGGTCCCTCGGAAAATTATCTAGACATGATCAATATTTTCAAGAAAATATTAAGAAAATTTTCCGGGTCGTTACAATCCCCCATACCTCGTGAAAGTTCGTCCTCGAACTTAGAATAGCTCCGGGTACTTGCGCCTCATCTCGTCCTCGCGTTCCCAGGTAGCTTCCTCGAACCGTCGACTTTGCCATAAGACCTTGACTAAGGGTACCTCCTTACTCCTTAGCTTCTTGACTTCCCGATCCAAGATCTGAATCGGTCTGCTTTCATAACTTAGGTCCTCTTGAACTTGTACTGTCTGTGGCTCGATCACTTAATCCATATTTGGGATACCCTTTTTAAGCATTGACACGTGGAACACGTTATGGATAGCCGACATCTCTGGAGGTAGCTCTAGCTCATAGGCCACCTTACCGACTCTTTTCAGAATCAGGTACGACCCCACATAACGCGGACTTAGTTTTCCTTTCCTCCCAAATCTCGTCACCCCTTTCATAGGAGCCACTTTGAGGAACACTAAATCTCCAACATTAAATTCCAGTGGTCTACGCCGGACATCTGCATAACTCTTCTGCCGGCTCTGAGCAGCTTCTATCCGTTGTCGAATATTCTGTATAGCTCGGGTGGTGCTGTCGATGATCTCTGTTGTGAGCCCCATTTCCTTCTTTTCACCACCATCGTACCAACAGATTGGAGACCTACATCTCCTCCCGTACAAAGCCTCATAAGGTGCCATTTCGATAGTAGCTTGGTAACTATTGTTGTAAGTGAATTCCGCTAAACATAGATATCGACACCAGCTCCCTTTGAAATCCAAGGCACAAGCTCGCAACATGTCCTCTAGTACTTGATTCACCCGTTTGGTTTGCCCGTCAGTCTGAGGATGAAAAGCGGTACTGAACCGCAGTTTAGTGCCAAGAGACTTCTGAACACACTCCAAAAAAATGCGAAGTAAAGCGACCATCCCTATCTGAGATGATGGTCTTGGGAACACCATGAAGTCTGATTATCTCCTTAACATATAATTGAGCCAATTGCTCCATTGAATCAGTCATCTTGATTGCCAGGAAGTGAGCAGACTTCGTCAGCCTGTCCACGATTACCCAAATCGCATCATATCCATTCGTAGTCCTAGGAAGTCCTGAAATAAAGTCCATAGAGATGTCTTCCCACTTCCACTCCGGAATCGTGAGTGGCTGCAAAACTCCTCCGGGTCGCTGGTGTTCTGCTTTTACATGCTGGCAAGTCATGCAAGCATTAACATGCTACGCCACATCCCTCTTCATACCGGACCACCAAAATTTCTCCTTCAGATCTTGATACATTTTGGTAGATCCTGGATGCATCAAATAAGGGGTTCCGTGAGCTTCTGCTAGTATTTCTCTTCGAAGCTCCGGATCATTAGGAATACATAGACGATCCCTAAGGTAGAGTACTCCCCCGTTGGCGATATGAAAACCATCACCCTTTCCTTCTAGGATCTCCTGTTTTATTTTCTGAAGACTCAGATCACCATTTTGTTTTTCCAATATGTCCTCAAATAGCGTGGGGGTTATTGTCATGGTGGAAAGTCATCCGGAGATGACCTCGACTCCAAAATTCATAATCTCTCTTTCGAGTGGTCGGGGTAATATAGATATGGACATCAAAGTGGCACTTGACTTCGGCTGAGTGCATCGGCCACCTTGTTTGCCTTTCCTGGATGGTAGAGGATCTCGCAGTCATAGTCCTTCACCAACTCAAGCCATCGGCGTTGTCTCATATTCAGGTCTTTCTGAGTGAAGAAATATCGCAGACTTTGGTGGTCTGTGTAAATCCTACACGACACTCCATACAGATAATGCCTCCATATCTTAAGAGCGAAGACCACCGCGGCCAGTTCCAGATCATGAGTGGGGTAATTCTGTTCATATTCCTTGAGTTGTCTAGAGGCGTAGGCAATAACCTTTCCATTCTGCATAAGTACAGCTCCAAGTCCCAGTTTGGAGGCATCACTATATATGTCGAAGCTCTGATTACATTCTGGAAGGGTAAGGATTGGAGCGCTTGTAAGTCTCCTTTTTAGTTCTAAGAAACTCTTGTCACAGTTCTCCGTCCACTCATACTTCTTATCCTTCCGGGTGAGAGCCGTTAAAGGGGCTGCAATCCTCGAGAAGTCCTCTACAAATTTTCGATAATAGCCTGCCAGCCCAAGAAAACTTCTGATTTCGCTGGCGTTCTTTGGCCGGTTCCAGTTATTCACAGCTTCAATCTTTATTGGATCTACCATAACCCCATCTTTGGAAATGATATGGCTCAAAAAGCCTACTTGGTCGAGCCAGAACTCACATTTGGAGAATTTTGCATACAGTTGCTTTTCCCGAAGAATCTGTAAGACCATCCTCAGGTGCTCGGCGTGCTCTTCTTGGGTCCTCGATTAAATAAGGATATCGTCGATGAAGACGATCACAAATTTGTCAAGGAAAGATAAGAATACCCGATTCATAAGATCCATAAACATAGCAGGAGCATTTGTCACGCCGAAGGGCATAACAACGAACTCAAAGTGCTCGTACCTTGTTCGGAAAGCCGTCTTCGGAATATCCTCCTGTTTTACTCTAACTTGATGATAACCAGACCTCAGATCAATTTTCAAGAAAATAGTGGCTCCCTTTAATTGGTCAAACAGGTCATCTATCCTCGGAAGGGGATACCTGTTCTTGATCGTTACGTTGTTCAGCGCTCGATAATCTATACACATCCGCATAGATCCGTCCTTCTTCTTCACAAACAGTACCGGAGCTCCCCACGGGGAATGACTAGGGCGAATAAATCCCTTATCCAGTAACTCCTGTAGCTGTTCTTGAAGCTCCTTTAATTCAACCGGCGCCATACGGTAAGGTGCCTTGGAGATCGGGTTAGTACCAGGAACCAATTCGATCTCGAATTCCACTTCTCTATCAGGAGCTAATCCTGGTAATTCATCTGGGAATACCTCTGGATAGTCACATACAACCCTGACATCCTCCAGCTTCTGGTTCATCATTTGACTGGCATCAACCACATATGCTAGAAATCCAGTACATCCTTTGTCTAACATCTTCTGCGCTTGGAGAGTTGATAAGCATTTCCTGGTTCTTTTCCTTGGCTCTCCAACGAATTCAAACATAGAACCTGCCTCAGGTTGAAAGACCACCTTTTGCTTACGGCACTCGATAGAAGCACCGTATTTACCCAGAAAATCCATTCCGATTATAACATCGTAATCTTGCATGTCGAGTACTATCAGATCGCAGTAGAGTTCTCTTTCTGTGATTCCGACCGGCACCGCACGCAGCACGTGGGTGGATGTCATTATTTCTCCCAAAGGCAGGGTTGTTAAGAACTTGCAATCTAACACTTGTGGAAGCATATCTATCTTCTTGGTATATAGCACAGAAATGAACGAGTGCGTTGCCCCAGTATCAAATAATGCAGTAGCGTACTGACTGAAAATAAGTATCTGACCTGTGACAACCGTAGAAGCTTCCGCAGCGTCCTCCTTGGTAACCGAGAAAACCCTGGCATTCATCATAGTCGGTTGGGCCTCCAGCATCGGGGTACCTTCCAGCTCAGCTTGCATATAGTGTAGTTTCGCTGGGGCACCTTGGTACTGGACGAGTTGTTGGGAAGGTGCCTAGCTCTTGGTAGGACAGTAAGCCGCCATATGCCCTTCCACTCCATAGGTGAAGCACCGATTCGTACCTCTTCGGCATTCCCCGGGGTGCCTTTTTCCGCATGTCGCGCACAGGATAGGCTTGGCCTGTTTATTTGCTTCCTTGAGGGTTGTTCCATGGCTTCCGTTTACCACTCTGGTCTCCCTTCCAGTTGTTATTGGCGCCCTGGGGTTTTTGCCCTCCTGAGCGATGATGGAAGGAAAACATCAAAGATAATGAAAGGAAGAATCGAAAATCCCGGAGTGAACTTGATCCTTACTTTCATTTAGCACCTTCCTTTGTTGATTGATATTGTTTAGATAGTGCTCAGTGAGTAGGGCGCTACTAAACAGCTCCTCGGCGGTCTGCGGACGGTTAACTCCGTCAGCCACGTTCAGAGCTATTTCGGGCCGCAACATCTTCAGCATAAGTCGGACCCTTTCTTTCTCGGTGCGGACCATCTCGCGGCATAGGCGAGCTAGTCGATTGAATTTCTTCACGGCTTTATTAACCGAAAGGTCACCCTGTCGAAATTCCGTGAACTCGTCGTAATGTTTGTTGGTGACACGCATGTTGAAGAATTCCTCGAAGAACTCCGACTCGAAGTCCGACCACGTCATCTGGTTCACCTGTCTTTTGGCCTTGACCCTCTCCCACCACATTCTGGCATCTCCAGAAAGGCAGAATGATGCACACTTGATCTTCTCATGCTCCGGCCAGTCTAGCAGCTCCACTGTACTTTCCACTGTCTTGAACCACGCTTGGGCGTCCCACGGTTCGCCAGCACCCGAGAAATTTTTTGGTTTCAGCCTTAACCACTGGATCAGATAAGCCTCTTGACGTGCTACAGTGGTCGGGCCTGTCGGAGGGTTTTGCGTGACTATGGGCGCAACGGGTATAGCGGTTTGGTTCACTGGTGGAGTAGTGGAATTTTCTTGCTGGTTCATCAAGGTGTTAATGGTTTGCTGCTGCTCAGTAACTTGACGCTGGAGCTGGGTTACTAATTGCATCAGGTCAGGCGCTGGAGTTGTCTCGTTAAGTCGGTTACTCTGTCTTCTAGCCATGCTTTTCTTCACCAAAGACAAGTATGACCAATACCAGTTTTTTTTTCTACCCCTATATCACACTAAGCACTTGATTCATAAAAAGGAAATAAAATATCGTTCAGTTACATATCCTACAATACTTTTCATCATAGACATCGTTCATACTTGCATATTCTAGAGTCATAAAGTATCCTAAAAGTGCTTACTATCATAAGATATGCAAAGAGGTACTTACTTGGAAGCGGCAGGAAGAAGGCTTGATGTGTGTGTAGTGAGATGGCAATCGGCTCTGATACCAACCTGTAACGCCCGCTTTTTTTTCCATATAGCGACGTTACGTTAACATACATAGGGGCATGTGAACATCATAATGCAGCGGAATAACTTTAAACTTACACATACATGCACCTAACTACCATTCCTAACATAATGGCATGGGAACTTAGCATATTAACTTCATACTTAGCATCATATCATGTCGTACTTAACATCATGTCATAAAGTCACATAAGTCATCATCTAAGCACATACGTAGCAAACATAAAGTTTAGCATAAGACTAGTAATATATTGTTTCTTGGCCAAGTCACTACCACACACATATTCTTGCCCTCCTGCTGCTTCCTTATTGTCCCCTTGCGTGATCTGCGGTATAAGGAAAATAAGACTATAAGCACATAGGCTTAGTAAGACTCTTTCCTACTCACTAAAACCAATCATCACTTAATCATAAGCACATGAAACATTAACATAACTTGATGCTCTACATAGGACATATGCATCCAAAATCATTTAGCCGGACATAGTTCTCACATAGTGCATGAACATAAAATACACTTAACATGGCATAACTCATGGCATGAACATAAACATAAATAAACATAACATGGCATGATACATGGCATAAACATAAACATACATAACCTTAACATAGCATGATACATGGCATAAACATAAACATACATAAACTTAACATAGCATGATACATGGCATAAACATAAACATACATAACTTAACATAGCATGATACATGGCATAAACATACATAAACTTAACATAGCATGATACATGGCATAAACATAAACATACATAAACTTAACATAGCATGCTTTCTAACATAGCATATGGGCGTCTTCTTAACATAAGCATAACCATAAGACGTTTACTATCATGCATAATTCTTAACATGAAACATAAGCATAAAACATTACTATCCTGGCATAATGCATAACATGAATGAATGCATGAGTCAAATGCATATACATATGGATGCTTAACCTTTTAAAATTATACTTTTAAATACTTAAACATAATCATGATATCATTGGGGTCCCCGGCTTGTACCACATACATACATCATGTGTGCTCATCCCTAAGTAAATACGAGGTAGCTAGTCTCGACCTACTAGGGTAAGGACAACTACGGTAGTCCCAGAACCATGGACAGCATAGTCGGTAGTCCAGAACCAGGGCGTTCTTAAGGTGCCCATCCCTGTTGGACAGCTTCGGTAGTCCCAGAACCGTGGACAGCATAGTCGGTAGTCCAGAACCGGGGCGTTCTTAAGGTGCCTATCCCTTGGACCCATACTTCGGTCCGGTACAAGCCCATTCATAAAGTAAAATAACTTTACATGCTTCATCATTCATAAGACATTCATAGCATACTTAGACATAGCATAGCTTTGTTACATGAAGCATGACATAAAGCATACTTGACCTTTCATTGTTCATACTTAATGCATGACATCATGATGCCTTAAAGGCATGAGCATTATCTTCATTCATAAAACATGGCATGCATTTTTATTCATAAACATGGCATGCTTACATAAAACATCATTCTTGTTCATAGTGCTTGCATTAACTTCATTCATAAACATGACATGCTTACATAAAATATCATTCTTGTTCATAGTGCTTGCATGATCATGGCATATAAGGTAAGCATTGCATTATATTCATTAAACATGACATGTCTACTTAGACCATCATCCTATTCCATAGAGCTTGCATGATCATGATACATAAGGTAAGCATTGCATTTCATACATAAGTATAGTATCTATCACAAGCATGCATAGGTGGGACTTCTATAAACCTGTTACATACTATCTAAGTGCATGGCATAGAACATAAGACATTCATGAATAAACCCTATTAAGCATGACAACTAACATGAACATACAAACATGTAACATAGTATCTAAGGTTAGGGTTATAGGTAACATAATTTCTACCACATGCTTGAACCTTTATATATACATCATAATGAGCCATAAACCATCATCCTTCAAACCCTAACTCCACCTAAACCCTATTTACATAGCTTGGCCAAAACTTGCAAGGAAAGGTTCCATCATTCAAATAACATGTAAGGTAGCATAAGGTAAAAAAACAACCATACATTACCTATAAGGCCATAGGAAGCCATTAGAGCTCATGATTAGGGTTAACCCTAACCTTTAGTCCTACTTCTTAGGGTTGGCCGAAACCTTACAAGGCCATGGGTGCATGGAAAAATTCCATAAAATTCTCAATCAAACATTAAACACCAACCATACCATACCATAGGGCCTTTGGAACCCATATTTGAAGCAAACCTTAACTCCTTGCTCTAGGACCCTTCTTGGCCGAAACCTCTAGGGTTATAAGCCTTGTGAAAATTCACATAAATCACTCTCAACCTCTCTTGTATCATGAAGATACACAAGATACATACTTGAAGGTTTAGATCTAATCCTAACCATGGATTCATGGTGTTGGCCGAACCCTAAAGGGTACTAGGGTACTTCAAAAATTCTCCAAATCATATTTTAACCTATATTCATCATGGGAAAATATTAGAAAGCATTAGTGAAATTTTCAACATCATCTTGGACCCAAAACCTATGGTGGCCGAATGTCTTAGGGGTCCAAATCATGGTTTTCTCAACATCAAATCCAAACCAAACTTCATATTATGATAAACATCAAAGAGAACTAT
Source organism: Boesenbergia rotunda (assembly GCA_024364735.1). NCBI lineage: Eukaryota > Viridiplantae > Streptophyta > Magnoliopsida > Zingiberales > Zingiberaceae > Boesenbergia > Boesenbergia rotunda. The sequence goes on from JAGFNQ010007455.1 coordinate 160,766, forward strand.
TATACCACAGGTGAGGGAGTCTTACCTTAGATTATCTTGGTTATAGACCTTAGATTTGGGAGAAGGATGAAGACCTTGTTGCCTTTTTACCACCTCTAGCCTTTGTCACCTTGAACAAAAACCTTGGATCTTAAAGGAGAGGCCTTCTTGTGAGCTTTTCCCAAGGGAAAAACCTTCCTATAGGTTTCGGCTAGAAGGGAAAGAGGAAGAAGAGGAGTGGCTTGGTGGATGAAGAGAAGAGAATGAATCTTAATTGTTAAGTTACTTCTTATTTAAAGACCATGAAGAGGGGTAAGTGAAGAGACATGGTGCCTTCTCTCATGTGACTCTTCACTTCCTTTAGCCTTAACAAAAATCCACTTCATTCCCTCATAGCACTCCCTTGCTAGGTGAATTGGTTAGTGCATGCATGGTAGTATAAGAGGTCTAAGGTTCAATCCTTGGTGCATGTACTTTATTTTTATTTTTTATTTTTATTTTATTTTTTATTATTTCAAAATTCCCTTAAAATTCACCCATAATCATGCAAATATTTCTCATTAAAACCCATTTATATTTATATTAACTTTTACCTAAAATCTACTAATAACCATGGTACTAGAAAGCCCATATAATGCCCATTAGTACTTAGTTTCTCAATTTAAATGAGAAAATCATGGATTTCTAGCCTAAGGTTCGTACTAATATCTCTAGGTCCCTCGAAAAATTATCTAGACATGATCAATAATTTAAAGAATATATTAAGAAAATTTTCCGGGTCGTTACAAATGAGTTTCATAATGAGACTCTTGAGAATGAAAATAAGTACTTGAAGAGCGATGTTGAAAATATCAAGAATATTCTTGAGAAATTTTCAACTAGCTCTAAAATTTTAAATATGATTCTAAATTCACAAAAAGTGGTATACCATAAGGTTGGCTTAGGTTACCAACCTAAAGAATCAAGTTTCATGTCGTTGATGTCTAGGACCCGTGATAGGTCACAACATGTTTCTAGGGTTCAAAAAGCTAGAAAGAAATTGACTAAGGCGTGGGTGCCTAAGTCCTTCATTGTTGATGCATTAGGTCCCAAAATTTGGGTACCCAAAACCTCTATATTTAGAATTGTATAGCATTGGTTGAGGGGGAGCATCTATCAACATGGGTGGTTGATATTGGGTGCTCCAAACACAAGGTTAATGATATACTCATGAATGTAGTGATTTGTGGAATTTCTTTTGGGTAGTAGGAAAATTATTCATACCACATATGACAGTGTATCCATGCACAAAGATGGCCTTCAAAATGAATCAATAAGTCTTGGAGAGAAAAATCATTACATGGATTTGAAATTGCCTATAGTGACTTAGGTTGACATATGACCTAGTTTCATTTGAAATTGCCTGTACTTAGGAAATTAAGACAACTTCATGTTTTTGTGATAAATAATTTTATGAAATTATGAACATATTTTGGTTAACTGCTTGTATTAAGATTGTGCAAACAATTCTCTCTTGATTGACATGAAGGGAAGTGAATATAGTTGAGTATGCCAAGCTTGTATGGGTTTTACAACATGAATGTGTTATGCCAACATTAATGTTTTACACATAGTTTGTGATGATTCAAAAATTCGGTTCAAAGATATATATATATATATAGGTTGTGATGATTCAAGACTGAATACTGAAGATCTATGACTTAGTTGTTCAAACCTGATATTTTTCATATGCCTAATACTAAGTGGATTATCAAGTTATCAGTACTTAAGTGTAAATTGAATTATCAAAATTGTTTGGAATAGACATGGTCATGCTTAGAACATATTGATTATGCTTTGATACAAATTTTTTTTTGGAAATTCTTGATTCTTGAATGTGGAATTAGGATTATGGAATTGAGATATATTTTGAACTAACTTGAACATGCCTGTTCTTAAGTTTTTTTAAACAATATTTTTCTTTATTGATATGAAAATATACATTTGGATTAAGGGGACCTTTTAGAATCAAAGTAATTAAATATGATTTTATTTGAGTTTGAAAGGTGTAGTTGAAACGCAGAGTTTCTGAAATTTTTCAGAAACTCTCCTGATCAGAAATCTGATCGGTCCAAAGATCGATCAGGGATCCTCCTGATTGGTCATCAGACCGATCAGGGGTTCTTCTGATCGGTCTGGTGACCGATCAGATCAAGGAACTCCTTGATTGGTTCAACAACTCCTCAGTCCAATCAGTCATCCGATCCCCCTTCATCAAAACTGAGAAATTATCAATAGAACTAGGAATGAGGAACAAAGATAATACTAATTCGATGCAAACCCGTGTTGGAATTTTTGAAATTCTTATGAACGGAGTGTTTGAATCATGTCTCTTGATCTCTTGTTCTTTGATAAGGAATAGTTTTTCTTTGTCAAGAAACTCAAATCATGGTTCCGAAATTTTTCTGAAATATCGAATGTCGATAGAGCCTACACCCCTGTTATGGAATGTCAATTGTTAATGCAGTCTGATCAGGAACGTATCAGAGTTTCAAGAATTTTTCTGAAATCTGATCGATCCCCAGACTAATCAGAAATATTTCTGTATCAAATAATCAATGAACCTGATTGGTCAAGGAGACCAATCAGGACTATCTGTTGGATACAGCTGCATTCCATATGGACATATGAAGCATATACGTGTTTGACCATGATATACTTCTGTATATGCTTTCATGTGTAATTCACATTTACCTTTCATGATTTTGGGTTTGGGGAGAGACCCTTAGTTAAGGGGGAGGTATGTTTAAACTTAACAACCAGTCTACACCCTTTTCGGTGTTTGACAAAGGGGGAGAGAATGATTGATTAAGTTTAGGTTGTGTTATTCTAGGGGGAGGATTTTGATTCCCTTACGATAATTGAATTGACTTTGATTGATCATTAATATCTAAACTTTAATCGGGTTGTCAAACAACAAAAAGGGGGAGATTGTTGATGCAGTCTGGCCCGATTGTTGTTTTGGTGTTGACACCGATTTAAGTTTGGTTGAGTGAATTCAGATTAAGTCCTGGTCGGGGACTGGGCACGAAACCCTAGTGAGTGAAGCTAGGTTGATTGAAATCCTAGTGAGTGAAGCCGGGTTCTGGTGAGTGAAGCCAGGTGATGGAAATCCCAGTGAGTGAAGCCGGGTCCTGGTGAGTGAAGCCAGGTGATTGAAATCCCGGTGAGCGAAGCTGGGTCCTGGAGAGTGAAGCCAGGTGATTGAAATCCCGGTGAGTGAAGCGGGGTCCTGGTGAGTGAAGCCAGGTGATTGAAATCCCAGTGAGCGAAGCTGGGTCCTGGTGAGTGAAGCCTGGTGACTAAAATCCCGGTGAGTGAAGCCGGATCCTGGTGAGTGAAGCCAGGTGACCGAAACCCTGGTGAGTGAAGCCAGGTCCTAGTGAGTGAAGCTAGGTTGACTGAAATCCCGGTGAGTGAAGCCGGGTCCTGGTGAGTGAAGCCGGGTCCTGGTGAGTGAAGCCAGGTCCTAGTGAGTGAAGCTAGGTTGAATGAAGTCCCGGTGAGTGAAGCTGAGCACGGAGTCTTGGTCCGGGGGACTGAGCATGAGTCAGAGAAGGCTAGGGAGCCCGTTCTCTTGACTTAGGGTTGGATTGGGAGTCACTGGATCGGTCTGGTGACCGATCTTGGAGTTAGCATGAACTCCTGTTGTGGATCGGTCTGGTAATTGATCCAGAGATGTCTGATCGGTCTGGTGACTGATCAGGGAGAGAATAGAAAGGTTTCTTCTTGGCCTCTGATTGTTCTGGTGAACGATTAGAGAGAGATCAGTAGGTCTTTGTGAGAAACTCGGATCAGACGCTTGACCGATCAAAGCGTCACGACATTGCTCATCCCGACCGATCAGGAAGGCTCCTGATCGGTCAGGGAGTGACCTGATCGGTCACCAGACCGATCAGGGCACACCTTGATCAGTCAGGTGACCGATCAGGAGTGTTTTTTTCTGCGAGTCGTGGGAAGCAAGCTGCTGGATCGGTCCGGTGACCGATCCACGATCTGTGATCGGTCGGGTGACTGATCATAAGAAGTCGTCATTTCTATTTTCTCACAGTGGACCGATCAGGATGAAGCCTGATCGTTCAGGGCTTACCCTGATCGGTCTGGTGACCGATCAGGGTCATCTCTGATCGATCTGTGGACGGATCAGTAGCTGTAACTTTAATTTGAAATCGCTGTCAGACTTCTGATCGCGTCTGCGTTTTCTCTGCTTCCTGCTGATATTGTGTGATATTGTTTGATATGCATTTGCTAAGCCTCTGATCAGTGTGCAGGTTAGACAGGGAGGATTCAAACAATGGAAGAGAGTCAAATGGGGACTTTTCATTGAGCAAGTTTGTATGTATTCTCTTCTCAGGTTTCAACAGCTTCTTAGGCACGGCTGGCGACTGACGGAGGCTCAGCTGAAGAGGTCTTCAGTGGACTGAGTGCTCAAGGAGTTCAGTGGGTTCAAGCTGTGCTCAGGGGATGCTGACGAAGCTTGGCGATGAGGCGAGGAAGCTTAAGAAGAAACTGGGAAGCAGAGGAGAGATAGAACTAACGGGGAAACAAGCAAAGGTTGTTGCTGGGGGTTTCGCTGTGGTTTGAGCTCTCTGTGTAGTCTTCATTCTTGAGTGTTGCTGTTGTATCTGTGAGCTTTCCTTCTCCTTTGTCTCGTGAGCTTAAGTGTTATCCTACTGAGACGTTTGTGGAGAGGTTTCTCCACCGAGAAGGTGGCTCTACTTTATCTGGTTTCTGGGGCTTGATCTGCCGACGATCAAGGGATCGCCCACCTCACGGGCACGCCAAGGAGTAGGGGCAAGTTATCTCCGAATCTTGTACATCGCTGTGTTAGCGTCGGTTTGGTTTGCTTTCTTTCTCAGTTTCTGCATTTCTGTTGTATATGTTTCCGCTGCTAATCTCTTAAGTGCAGAAAGCTTCAAAGCGCAAGTAGTTTAGTGTCTGGCTACATTCCCCCCCCCCCTCCCCCCCCCCTCTCTAGCCATCCAAGCACCAACACTAACTTGGCAGCAAAGGCAAGGGTGCCTTAGTATGTCCAAGGGCACGCCTGTGTGAGCAAGAAAGCCTCTACAACCCTTTAAGCTGTAAGCAGTTGATCCTTAAACTAAGTTAACCCTTAGGAGTGTTTAGATGTTACTTAAACTTGAAAAGGGGTTACAAGTAACCTGGTTAAGGTGGATAGCCAGAAGCCTTAACTGGTGGCAGGTGGATAGCCAGAAGCCAAGGCCATCGAGAGTTTTTGTTATGTCAAAACACTGGGAAGAAAGCATACAAGAGTCGTTTACCAAATCACGAACTATAAATCTTGAGTACCTTGATCTTGTTGAAACAAAACCTACAAACAGAGAACTAGCCCACAACCTTTCCGTTGTGTACGATCGAGTTTGCTTATCCTGTAGAGTCCATTTAAGATATTTCAAGAAACTCCAGGAGGAAATAGACTGCCTTAAGAATGAAAATCAAAAGATAACAAAGGTTGTGAGCAATTTAACAAAGGAAGTTATAGAAAACCAACCTTTACCTTTAAAACAAATACAAGAACTTGTTCTTAATATTACTGAACAACCAAAGCTCATAGAAGAACAAGCGCTTAGAATCTCTGAAGAAACAAGGAAGGAGCTAAAGGAAGTAAAGGTGATTCTACGAAAACTTGAGTCTTTAGCTTTATGAGTTATATTAATACTCAAGTAACAACTTCCTACAAAGAGGCTCTTACTGCCACAGAAAACATTGAAGCTCCAACTGTCGGATTTTACAAACAAGGATCTGACGGATATATCCCTGCAATAAAAGCGATTGCAAAGCAAAACAACACTCAAATTCAACTACTGGTATCTCTCAAAGAGCAACTCGACAACATTGAGGTGCGACTACAAATACTTGAGGCACAAGTTAAAGCTCTTCTAGTAGCTGCACTACCTGACTCAGTCATTGATAACATAAACGAAAGGATCAAGGCATTAAAAATCTCAGAAAAACCAGGACCCGAGCTTGGTAAATTACTTATTTTCAAAGATCCTTATAAATTATTTGAAGAAGCTAAAGTGCAGAGTAAATGAGTGTTAGATCGTGTACGGTTGCTAGAGGGGGGGTGACTAGCACTTCTTTGATTCTTCTACCTACGTTGTTAGTGCGCAAGCGGAATATACTAAGTAAAAACAAAACTAACAACAAGAAGACACTCACGATTTACGTGGTTCGGAGATAAACTTCTACTCCACGGCTGCCCGTAAGGTGGGCGATCCTTAATCCATCGGTGGATGATTCCTCGGAGCACCTCTGGCTAGATCGCGTAGCTCCTTGTGGGTGGAGAAACCTCTCCACAAGATCTGGACACTACCTGAGATCACCAGGCTATTAACTCACTCTAACCAAGTAAGTTTCGCTAAGAGATAGTAGCATGAAACGAGCTCCTTTAAATAGAGCTTGAGTCTGAAATAGCCACTACCAGTCGACTACCCCTGGGGCAGTCGACTGGTCCCACTCAGATTCGACCGTTACAGTATAATGTTCGAATCCAGTAGGTATTCCAGTCGACACCAGTCGACTACTCCCAGAGCAGTCGACTGGTCCGAACCTAAGCCTAGGGTTACATTCCCCGAGTACATTTCACTCCGCACTCGAACCCTCCCAGCTTAGTTCCCGAGTACAATGACTCACACTGGACCCTCACAACCTGGTCGACGCTTCACCAGTAGCCTCGACTGTTGCCTTCATGCCCTCTTCATCTTCGGCCCTCGTCCCTCGGCTCATTGTCCCTACTATCCACGGTCCCTCGGATGCGCACGCAAGCCTCCAGCTTGCCTCCATGCCACCCTTCACCTGAAGACATCAACCAAGTCCATATGTACCTACAAACCTGCACACTCACATACACATGTTAGTCCAACAATAAACCCTAACTTAACCATATTGACCACACACATCAAAACCCATAATCCTCCAGATCATATCAGGGCCGATTGCCCCAATAATCTCCCCCTTTTTGATGTGTGATAATATGTTAAGTTAGGTAAACATAATAACAATATCAATAGAAATAGCAATAGCAATTGAAAATCAAAGCATAACAATCAAGAGACAACCTCCCCCTTAACCTATGCTTTCTCCCAATTTTCAATTTTCATTGCCAATACCAAGTTAAGTTCTCCCCAACTTAACTCCACAACACAACACCCAAGTTTCATAACCCAACCAAAGTTAAGTTCCAAACCAAACCTAACTTAACACCCAAGTTCTCCCCCTTTGACACCATCAAAAAGATTGCCCCAAGCATTCCTACTCCTGGTGCCAAATTGAACACAACAGATTTCTGAAAAACCCCTCAGAAATCACCAATTCACCTTCTGCCTGAACCATCAGTCGACTGCCCCCAGGGCAGTCGACTGATACACCCATTTTTGAATTTCCAGCCGAAATGCGTAGAAAATTCTACAAAATTCCGAAAAATGTAAAATTTTGCAAACACGTTTGTTAGGATATACTCTATCCTAGAAAAATATAGTTTCAGGAAAACAACAAACGTGCTTGACTTTTGGTACAAACCTAAAATTCCTAAAAAATGACACTTTGTATCAACTCTCAAACCCATTCATGAATCCATTCTTTTGCTCAACCCATCCATTATAGTTTTGCACATAGAATTATCCTCAATTTCACCTTTTTCGTATATATTTTTATTTTGACAAAAACTCCCTCTCTTTATCTCTTGCCTAGATAATCATGCATGAAAAACCCTCTTATGCCTTTATTTATAAAAATCTTACCATTCAATATTAACCAATGAATTCAAGCAATATAATCCATATGAAACAAAGACATAAGATTGCATAACATATCATGAAGGCATAACCAAGGATTTAAAATTAAAACCATAGCCTAGGAATTTATGAGTTGCAAACCAAATAAGCAATATCAAGTCAAAATATAAAATTTCATAACATGAAAGTGTTGGTGCAGGAAGCACCATATCGAACCTTGTTTTGATATTGGTAAAGGATTCAAAGTTAAGTTTATTGGTGATCTAACAATGTTACTCAAGTGTGCAGGAAAAGTCCTAGCGAAGAGCTGCTAGGCACCTGGCGAAGGGCTGCTAGGAAACAAAGTCCTAGCGAAGGGCTGCTAGGCACCTGGCGAAGGGCTGCCAGGAAACAAAGTCCTAGCGAAGGGCTGCTAGGCACCTGGCGAAGGGCTACCAGGATACAAAGCCCTAGCGAAGGACTGCTAGGCACCTGGTGAAGAAATGCCAGGATACAAAGACCTGGCGAAGGACTGCTAGGCACCAGGCGAAGGATAGCTTGGCATCCAAGACCTGGCAAAGGACCGCCGGGCAAAAGTCCAACCAGAGGAGCGGTTGGCATCAGGTACATTCTCCCGAGAGGAGTAGGTGAGGACGCGTTCCCCGTCGAGGGAACAGTAGGCGTCGGTTCGACCTAGGGCTCCATTTTGGAGGCCCAAAGTCAGAACCAAGACAGCTAAGGCTGTATAAACATAATACTCTAATGCTTTATATTGTTTTGGACTAACCCTGGATGTAGGACCGAAGGAACGTGTGTCTGCAGCTCAGAATGCCTAAAGGAGAGAGGCAAGTAGCTGAGCAGGGCATCCTCAGTGTCCCGGGCGCCCCCAGGGGCAACACAAAATAAGCGAAGCAACAAAGGCTTCGGCTAACCACTGGCCGGGGCGCCCCCAGCAGCCAGGGCGCCCCGAACGCCCAGGGCGCCCTCAGTGCCCAGGGTGCCCCGCGCCTACGCCAGCGAAGTCGATTACCCTTATCCAGCCGAGAAGCCCACGCTGAAGGAGTCAAACAGGGCACCCCCAACGTCCAGGGCGCCCCCAGTGTCAAACCTCATCCCTATTCGAGTGGGATAGAGGTTGACCGAGCGAAGCTCGGATCGCGTGACACGTGGGGGGCGCCCCCGACGTCCAGGGCGCCCCGAGGTGCTATAAATAGCACCCAACGCCCAGGCTTTCAGCAAGAACTTCAATTCAATGCTTCGACGCTCTTCTGCTCCCGCGCTCTACTCCGGAAACCTCCCAACATGAGCCGACGACGTCCCTCCACTTCTAAAAGTCAACCTACCTCGGACGTCGGTAACAAAAGAGCGATCTTTTAATTTTGTGCTTATTACACTGCTATTGTAATCAATTCTTGTAAACTGTTTTTGCGCCTCATATAGAATTGCCCAAAGTAAACGGTCATCGACCGTGGGCCTTGGAGTAGGAGTCGACTCAGCCTCTGAACCAAGTAAAACATAACTGTGTTTGCGTTGTGTGTTTTTATCTTCCGCTGTGCAATTGCTCTTATTTTAAATCCGAACGCTTTCCGATATTCACCCCCCCTCTATCGGTTCTCTCGATCCAACAAAAAGCATAGACATATAGTTCATACATGACAGACAAAAAACATGAAAATGTCACAAGGGCTAAAGCCCCGAAGTAGCGGAATAATACAATCCCAACATAAATAAGTGTTTGAGAGAGAAAAATACATCAAATAAAGTACTCTCAACACTAAGCTCATCAAAGAACAACTACTCCATGCCATCGCCCGAAGGAGGAGGAGGGGCCTGATATGTCAGGTGCAACTGCCGTATCATCTCGAACATCTCATCCTGCTGGGTGCGAAACCCATGAACCTCCGCCTGAATCATCTGCTTTAAGCCCAAATGCTGCTGCCGGAAACTGTGGAGGTCCTCTCAGAGGTCATGAACCTCCGACTGAAGCTGGGAGAACTCCTCGCGTGTAACGCCACCAGCGGGCTCCTCATCTGAGCTGGAGGACTCAGGACGCTGGCTCCAGATGAACTCCCCCTGCCTACACTCTATGTTGGATCGAGAGAACCGATAGAGGGGGGTGAATATAGGAAAACGTTCGGATTTAAAATAAGAGAAATTGCACAGTGGAAGATAAAAAATAAAACACGCAGACATAGTGATTTTTTACTTGGTTCGGAGCCTAGGTCGACTCCTACTCCAAGGCCCATGATCGTTGATCGTTTACTTTGGGCAATTCTATATGAGGCGCAAAAGCAGTTTACAAAGATTGATTATAGGAATAAGTGCAGTAAATTAAAAATCAATCTTCTTTATCGACGTCCGGAGTAGATTGACTTTTTCCGGATCAGCAGGACGTCGTTGGCTCGAGTTGGGAGGTTTCCGGAGCAAGGCGCGAGAGCAGAAGAGCGTTGAAGCGTTGAATCAAGTGATGCCTGAAGCCTGGGGTCGAGGGCCCTTTATATAGGGCCTGGGGGCGCCTGGAACGTCGGGGGCGCCCCCCCCACGTGTCGGTTGATCCGGCAACTTCTCGGTCAGCTTTTGATCCCTTTACCTTCGGGATCAGTTTTGACCGGGGCGCCCGGAGCGCTCGGGGCGCCCGGAGCGCTCGGGGCGCCCGGAGCGCTCGGGGGCGCCCGGAGCGCTCGGGGCGCCCGGAGCGCTCGGGGCACCCGGATTGACCGAGTCAAAGTTTCATCTGCTGGCTTCGAGGGGAGCTGCTTCGGCAGTTGGCGCTGGGGGCGCCCGCAGCATGCGGGGCGCCCGGAGCAGTGGGGGCGCCTGGAACACCCGTGGTGCCTCGATAGATAACTGTCGAAGCGCGTCTTTGCTCCTGCTGATTTGTGTTCACCTTGGGGGCGCCCGGAACATCCAGGGCGCCCTGCTCAGCTTTTGCCTCACTCCTTTGAGGTTCTCTGAGCTGCAGACACTCAGTCCTTCGGTCCTGCATCCAGGGTTAGTCCAAAAAGCAGAAATATTAATATTTTATACAGCCTTAGCTGTCTTGGTTCTGACTTTGGGTCTCCTAAATGGAACCCTAGGTCGAACCGACGCCTACTGTTCCCTCGACGGGGAACGCGTCCTCACCTACTCCTCTCGGGAGAATGTACCTGATGCCAACTGCTCCTTTGGTTGGACTTTTGCCTGGCGGTCCTTTGCCAGGTCTTGGATACCGAGCTGTCCTTTGCCCGGTGCCTAGCATTCCTTCACCAGGTCTTCAGTCCCAAGATGTCCTTCGCTAGGGCTTTCTCACCCTAGCATTCCTTCGCCAGTGCCTAGCAGTCCTTCACTAGGGCTTTTCACCCTGGCATTCCTTTGCCAGTGCCTAGCAGTCCTTCGCTAGGACTTTGTTTCCTGGCAGTCCTTCGCCAGTGCCTAGCAGCCCTTCGCTAGGACTTTGTTTCCTGGCAGTCCTTCGCCAGGTGCCTAGCAGTCCTTCGCTAGGACTTTGTTTCCTGACAGTCCTTCGCCAGGTGCCTAGCAGCCCTTCGCTAGGACTTTTTCTGCACACTCAGTGACCAACGTTAGATCACAAATGGTACTTAACTTTGAATCCTTTGCCAATATCAAAACAAGGTTCGATATGGTGCTTCCTGCACCAACAATCTCCCCCTTTTTGATTTATGGCAACACAAATCAAAGTTAATTAAAAAACATATACAGTTTATGCAAAAAGATAAAAACATAATGAAGTATGAACAGAATAGATTTAAAAAAAATTCTTTATTTCTCATACTCCCCCTAAAACCCTGAATTTTTGTGTTAAAACACTTAACTTTGACCTTTCCTCCCCCTTTGACATATATCAAAAACATACATGGGCGAAAAGGTTTCAAATAGAGAGTTTTGAGTTTGTGTAAAACTTCTAAGTTTTTTGACAAAGTGTTTTAAAAAACATTTGCATAAAAACTTTTTACACTTAGACAATTTTCCATTTTGCAAACCTAAATTTTGTTTTAAAAAAAAGCTTTTACTTACAAGGCTTTGCAAAAAGGAATTTTACTTAGGCCAAATTTTGAAGTCAAATTTCAAAAAAAAATCAACTTTGAGAATTGAAAAAAAAATTGTTTTTAAAATAATTTGCGAATTTGCTTGGAAATACTTTATGTATTTTGAAAAACAAAATTTGTAAAGCTTCTAGACAAGTTTTTCACCAAAAAAAACTCTACTTAGAAACATTTGCCAAAATTTTTAACTTGTTTTTTCTCAGACAAATTTTGTTTACTAAGAAGAATTTTACTTAAGAAAAAAACATGCACTTAAGAAATTTTGAAATGCTTAGAAATTTTTGAAGCACTTTTAAAGAAAATTAAACAAAATTTCCTTTCTCTCCCCCTTAATGTGAAATTCTTCTCCTTCTGTTTTAGACCATTTCTATGTTCAGTTTTGAAAAAGATATTTTGAAAAACTTCTGAGTATCACAAAGGAAATTCTTAGTTAAGAGCAACTCGAAGTTTTCAATAAAGTTTCTTTAAAAAGGAAAAAGTTTAAGGAAAAAGTTTGTGTATCAGAGCCTATGAGTTTTGAAAACATAAAAATACTTAGTATAATTCTCGAAAGCACAGCAAAAAGCTTAAATTTCTAGATTAAATCCATTTTGAAGAGTATTGTGAAGTTCTGAAAAATATTTTGTAAGAAAAAAATTTCCTTAAAAAAATTTAGAAAAGATTTTTCAAGTACTTTTGAGATAAATTATGATTTGAAACACATAAGTACTTTTAGAAAAGTATTAGACTTTGAAAAATATAATATTTTACTTGACTAGGTTTCTTTTCCAGTCTGACACAATCCTAGGAAGTCTTGTTGACTACAAGAACATTTTCCTAAGTGTCCTGGCAATTCTCCAACCCAAGTAAATATTATTTCAAAAATAATTTCATAAGCCACAACAATAATAGCATTTTGAAAGACTTATATTTTCAACAAGGATTTTGAAGATATAGTTCATGAAAATATGTTATTAAATAATTTCAAAATAGATAATTATTAATAAAAACTTTTCAGAAATTCTTCTTTTGATTCAGCCTTCCCCTAAATTTGACACATCCTAGGAGTCCTGGTAGATTATGTAGTGGACCTTCCTCTGTGTCTTTAGGGTTTACCAAAATCAAAAGAATAACTTTGAAGTATGATAATTTTTAAGAAGATAATTTTTGAAAGCACAACTTGGAATGATAGCATAGTTTTCGAAAATCATTTTGAAATGATGATAATATTTCAAAGAGATAGTAATATACGAGGGTTTTTGAATCAAATTTTTTGAAAACCTTATTTTGAGATGATAGTGAGTTTTAGAGCATAAGGTTTTCGAAAAAATCTGAATTTTTCTAAAAAAGAAACAAAAAAACTCCCCCTATATCTGACACTGTCTGGCTTTATCTAAGTACCTTAAGGGACTTCAGTGTGGACCAGGTTTGACTATGTTGACTAGGGTTTGACTATGTTGACTTTGTTTGACCAAACAATGACTGAATCAAACAAGCCCTAGATTCTCTTTAAAGCAAGTCTATTGTGATATTTAACATGAAATTCAATATTTTGAAAAAACTGTTAGAGTTGGAAAAGTAGGGTACAGTAAACTGAATTAATTTGAAAAATAGAGATAATTTTGAATAACTTTTGAAAAGATTTTTTTTTAATTTAAAAGGATAGTGAATTATGCATTTAGGTCCTAGATGTCTCACACAGTTCTACGTGGTCAAGCATGTTAACCTTATGGGTTGTGTGAGACAAATATTTTAATTTTGAAAGTAAATGATTGACAATTATTAAATTGAATTTTGAGAATAATTAATTAAGTTGAATTTGAGAATAATTAATTGAATTATTTTGAATTTGATTAAATTGATTTAATTAAGATTTAATAAAATTTAATTGATTTAATTGACTTAATTAAGATTTAATTGAATTTAATTGACTTAATTAAGATTTAATTGAATTTAATTGTTTTAATTAAGATTTAATTGAATTTAATTGATTTAATTAAGATTTAATTTAATTGATTTAATTGAATTTGGTTGGTTGGGTTGGACTCAACTTTTAGGTCCTAAGCGTCTCACCCATTTCTAAGTGACAAAACAGGATATCCTTAACTGTTTTGTGAGATACATTAATTTTATCTTTGATGTTAACACTATGATTTAATTGAAGCTTGTGTTAGATTCGAGTTTAACAAATAATAATTTAAAAGTGAGTTTCGATAATTGACTTCCAGGTCTTGGCGAGGCACAGAGGTCTTCTTTGGCCGTAGCCTTATTGGATCAACAACCCTTTCCTAGACAAAGCCTTTTAAAGAAAGATCATTTTCAAATCATTGTTTGAGACACTCTGGTCTAACTAGCTTAGGATTCGGAGAGGTAGCTTCGGCTAGTTCCACCGGACTAGAAAGACCAAATAAGGTACTCCTTACCCTACTTGATTCCTTAGTCAGGCTTCCCTAACGTACTAGCATCAAACCTTGTCCTAATACTAGGTTGTTCAAGTTTCAATTAATCAGGTTAGTCCTTAAACTAACCAATCCTAATTTTAAGCAAAAAAAATAAAAATAAAAAACAACACACAATTAAAGCAAACAAAAATGATCTAAGTTACATCATAATCGAAATAAAACTCTGGTTTGTTAAAATCAGCATGGTTGTGAATTAAATTTTCTGACATATTAACCTTAACTAATTTGAATGAATTAATTGTTGGATCGATAGAACCGATAGAGGGGGGGGGTGAATATCGGTATTCGTTTTTCGGAAAATTAAGAGCAGGTGCACAGCGGAAAATAAGAAAAATAATAACACAGAGACGCAGTCGTTTTTACTTGGTTCGGAGCCTGGGTCGACTCCTACTCCAAGGCCCACGGTCGTTGACCGTTTACTTTGGGCAATTCTATATCAGGCGCAAATTCGTTTACAAAAGATTACAGAATTAGAATTAAGTACAGTAAACTTTAAAATAACTCTTTTACCGACGTCCGGGGTAGATCAACTTTTTCTGAGCAGCGGGACATCATCAGCACAAGTTGGAAGGATTCCGAGGCGAAGCGCGAGTGCAGAAGAGCGTAGAAGAGTTGATTCAGAAGTTGTTGTGGAAAGCTTGGGCGTTGGGTGCTACTTATAGCACCTCGGGGCGCCCTGGACGTCGGGGGGCGCCCTGCCACGTGTCAACCGATCCGGTTTTAGCTCGGTCAAGCGTTATCCCATCCGAATAGGGATAACTTTGACTCTGGGGGCGCCCTGGTCGCAGAGGGCGCCCTGCTTGACTTCTTCTGCGCAAAATTCTCGGCTGGATAAGGGTGATGCTTCGCAGGCTTGGGCGCGGGGCGCCTTGGCTGCTGAGGGCGCCCTGGCTGCTGAGGGTGCCCTGGCTGCTGAGGGCGCCCTGCCCAGTAAGCAGCCGAAGCCCTTTTTGCTTCATTTATTTTTGGTTCACCTTGGGGGCGTCCTGGACACTCAGGGCGCCCTACTCAGCTGTTGCCTCACTCCTTTGAGGCTCTCTGAGTTGCAGACACACGTTCCTTCGGTCCTGCATCCAGGGTTAGTCCAAAACACAATAAACCAATTAATTATTAGTTTATACAGCCTTAGCTGTCTTGGTTCTGACGTTGGTCTCCAAAATGGAGCCCTAGGTCGAACCGACGCCTACTGTTCTCTCGACGGGGAACGCGTCCTCACCTACTCCTCTCGGGAGAATTTACCTGATGCCAACCGCTCCTTTGGTTGGACTTTTGCCTGACGGTCCTTTGTCAGGTCTTGTATGCCGAGCTGTCCTTCGCTCGGTGCCTAGCATTCCTTCGCTAGGGCTTCAGTCCCAAGCTGTCCTTCGCCTGGCGCCTAGCAGTCCTTGGCTAGGGCTTTTTACCCTGGCATTCCTTCGCCAGTGCCTAGCAGTCCTTCGCTAGGGCTTTTTACCCTGGCATTCCTTCGCCAGTGCCTAGCAGTTCTTCGCTAGGGCTTTTCCTGCACATTAGAGTGACTTGTTAGAAAAACAAGTAAGACTTAACTTTTGAACTCTGTTGCCATTATCAAAACACAGGTTTGACTTTGGTGCATTCTGCACCAACAATCTCCCCCTTTTTGATTTATGGCAACCCTAGTTCAAAAAGTTAAGTTTAGGTAAGCATGTAAAAACCTTAAATATTGTTCCCTCCCCCTGGAAGGAAACTCCCCCTAGATTTTTCAAAAATTCGTGGGGTTAAAAGCTTTTGCTTGTACTTTGAAAAACTTAAGTTTTAGGTACTTGGAAATCTTTTGATTACTTAAGTTAAAAGTACATATCGATGATCTTAGAGTACTTAAAGGGTTTGAAGCCTTAAGTTTTAAGGTACTCAAAAAGTTTTTGAAGGTATTAACTTAAGTACAAAAAACTTAGGTATTTGGTAAATTTTGAAAGACTTTTGTACATTTGAAAAACTTAAGTACTTAATAATTTTGAAAACTTAAGTACTTAATAATTTTGAAAACTTAAGCTTAAGATACTTATAGAAGTTAAAAAATTTGACAAGCTTAAGTAAGGAAATTTGAAAGGCTTGAGTACTTAGCAAAATTTTGAAAGCTTAAAAACTTAAGTACTTAGATAATAATTTGAACCAGATTTGCTTAAGTACTTAGCTAATTTTGAAAAGGTTTTTTTAAAAGGTTTAAGTACTTAGAAAAGCTTAAGTGTTTTTGAAAGCTTTTTGAATAGAGGATAAGAAAATTTTGAAAACTTTTTGAATAAAGGATAGAGAAAAAAAATATTTGAGCAAAAAAAATTATTTTACTCTCTCCTTTCCTATCTCTCCCCCTTTGCCATATATCAAAAACAGATAAATGTAGCAGAAAAAAAATTACATAAAGGAAATAAGTAAGATTTTGCTGTACTGAACCAATTCATTATTAGATTTAAATCAAATCAGTCAATTTTCTCTGTAGGGACCTGTCTAACCCAATTAGCTACTTACTGACTGTTTTAAAAAGTAGCTTTTGCTAGGGTTAGTCAAGTTAAGTGTTTCTGTTCAAGTTAGATTTTCTAAACTTGACACTTAACTTGATTGCTGTATAAGTTGTATTTAGTGCCCCAATTACTGTAGATGCACTGACTTAAAGCATCTTGAATTAAGGCAAAGACCTAAGCATCTCAACCCATTCTAGGTTATCAATCAAAAGTACCCTAAGGTGCTTGTGAGATGCTGGCTTCTAAGTCTATAGGTGCATGCAGTTCTAGGGTTAGGGCCTAGGCTAAGTCCATTTTGGAAAAAACCCTAGTTTTGTAAGAGGATAGTTTTGAAATAAAAATAAAACTAAGTCGAAAGTGAAAACTAATTTTGAAATTAAGTAAAATAGTTTTTCAAATTCTATTTTTAGAAACAATTTTGAAAAACAAGTAGAGCAGTAAGAATAATAGCGTTAATCTATTCTACTGAGCACAATCCTAACTGCCTTCTTAGTGAACTGAACTCAGATTCAGGTAAGGGTTTTGTGAATATATCAGCTAGGTTGGATTTAGAGTCAATATGCTTAAGTGCTATTTCACCCCTGGCTACATGGTCTCTTACAAAATGATGTTTGACTTCTATATGTTTGGTTCTGGAATGTTGGATTGGGTTCTTAGTTAGATTAATTGAACTTATATTGTCAATAAATACTTGAGTTTGGGTGTAGTTGAGTTGGAAGTCCTTAAGTGTATGCATCATCCACAAAAGTTGAGCTACACACTCTCCTAAGGCCACATACTCAGCTTCAATTGTGGATAGAGCTACACAGTGTTGTTTTCTGCTGCACCAACTAACTAGACTCTGACCTAATAGTTGGCAGCTTCCACTTGTGCTCTTTCTATCTAATTTACAGCCAGCATAGTCAGAATCTGAATATCCTGTTAAATCAAAGTTGAGCATAGCCCTAGCGGCTTCTTGTAATGTTCTATTTCTTCGCTCAACTATCCCATTTTGTTGGGGAGTTCTAGGACATGAAAATTCATGTAAGTAGCCATTTACTTTACAGAATTCCTCGAATCGTTGATTTTCAAATTCTCCCCCGTGATCACTCCTAAGTCTTTTAATTTTAGTGTCGTTTTGATTTTCAATTAGTTTGCAGAATTCATTAATTAGGTTTAGGGTTTCATCTTTGGTTTTTAGGAACCTAACCCAGGTAAATCTAGAGTAATCATCAACTATTACTAAGCAGTATCGGTTCCCGCTTAGTGACTTTGCTCCATGTGAATCAAATAGGTCAAGGTGCAGGAGCTCAAGTGTAGTTTGAGTTAAATTAGATTGGATTAGTTTGTGATTGGATTTGGTTTGTTTACCTTGATTACATGATTCACATATTAGGTTTTCATTATTTTTGATTTTAGGGATACCTTTGATTAAGCCACGTTGGGTAATTTTTGAGATAGTTCTCAGATTGGTATGACCTAATCTCCTATGCCAGAGGTTTGATTGTTCTAACTGTGTTAACATACATTTGGGTACAAGGGAAAGGTTTATAGTGTATACATTGTTTTTCCTAGTGCCTTTAAGTATGATTTCTGAGTCTTGTTCATTTCTAATCAGGGAGTTCGAATTGTTGAAAGTAACTATGTAACCAGAATCACATAACTGACTTATACTAAGCAGGTTAAAATTAAAGTTTTCAACCAATAGAACTTTCTTAATAATGAAATCAGATTTAAGTTCAATATTACCTGACCCAATTACCTTGAGTGTAGCATTATTGCCAAATGCCACTGAGCCTAGGTTTTTGAACTTGAGCTTGGTGAACTTCAATTTATCTCCAGTCATGTGTCTGGAGCAACCGCTATCCAACATCCATTGGTCCAAATCTTTATGTTCCTACACATAAAGAGTTTTCTTGATTTGGATCCAATTAGAGTTAGGAATAGCTTAAATTGAGTTTCACTGCCTAGTCTGTCTCACCCAAGTCTAGGGTTTTCAATCACGTTAGCCTTATAGGTTTCGTGAGACATGTTTTGATAGTTAAGATTATTTTGAAGGTTTATTTTGAAAATAATTAAATTTTGAAAACTTAATTAATTTTGAAAATAATTAAATTTTTGAAAAGATATTTAGATCTACAAATAACTGAAATTTTGTGTTAGATTCGAATTTGGCAAAAAATAATTTGAATTTGAATTTCAAAAATTGGCTTCCAGGTCTTGGCGAGGCACTATGCCTTCTTTGGCCGTAGCCTTATGGGATCATCCACCCTTTTCTTGACAAAGCCTTTTAATGAAATTTCATTTTCAAAATTATTCTTTGAAAAATTTCTGGTCTAACTAGTTTGGGTCTTAGATCGGTAGCTTCGGCTAGTTCCGCCAAATTGGCTTCCCTAACGTACTATCATCTCACCTCCACCCAATACTATGTTATCAAGTTTCAGTTAGGTTTGTTTGGTCCTTATGCTAACCATTCCTAAATCTAAGCATGGTAAATTGTAGAAATTTAAATAAACAATCAATCAAACAATTTGCAATCAAGAAAAAAAAATTATCTAACAATAAATATTGTTTTCAGTTTGGCTCCCCCTGGACTAAAGCTACGGTGATAGTTAGGCAAGATGTGAATCTTGTCTCTGGGGATCCAATACTGATTTGATCCAGTTGGTTTGTTCAGGTATAGTTTAGGTACCCATGCCTGAATTTTACCTCTGGACTGATTCAGTACAGCATAGTAAGATCTTTGCCGGGATTTGGTTCTGTAGCCAAGTCTGGATCGATTTAGAACTGATTTCTGTTTTCCAAGGATCATGTCAAGACCCTTGGAACCAGATATAAATCATTCTAAAGCTGATCTAAGATCCTTAACCTGAGTTTTCAGGGAGGAGTTTTCCTTTTCAAGTTTTTCAACTTGAGTAGGAGTTCCTTCCTGAACCTTCTCGGTTAAGGGTTTAGAGTCAGCTCCCTCTTTCAGGAGTTTTACTTCCTGTCGGAGGGATTCGACTCGGAGTTTGGCTTTTGCCAAATCTCAAGAAAGAAATGAAATTAGTTCACCTAATTGACATCTATTGAAACCAGTTACCTTAATTTCGCCGTCTTTTGTAAAGGTCAGCTCGCCGTCGTCCTGTTCTGATTCTGACTCAGTCTCGACTTTTTCTGAGGCGGGCAGGGCTAGTAGGTTTGATTGGGGTACTTCCTCTTCTTCTTCTGAGGAAGATTCGTCCCAGGTTGATTGGAGTGCCTTTTTCCTTCTTGTCTTCTTGGACTCCTTCAGATTTGGACATTCTGTCTTGTAGTGACCCTTCTTCTTGCACTCGTAGCAGGTTACGTTGGGCTTGTGTTTGTCATATGCTGGTTCAGCTGGTTCGTCCTTTCTTCGACTTGTCCTCCGTGTGTTGGCTTGGTTTTTCAATTTTTTGTAGTAGCTTCGGGCCAATCGGACCAGCTCAGATTGATCTCCTTCTTCATCTTCTGCGTCTGAGTCAGAGTTGGGCTCGGGTTCAGGTTGAGGTTTCTTCTTTGTTGATTTTCCAGTTTTTCCTGCAAAAAAGGCAATACTCTTCTCGGCCATATTGCAGTTAGTCTGCTCATGAAGTTCTAGCTCAGAAAATAATTCATCTAATTTAATTTTAGAGAGATCCCTTGAAACCTTGTATTCATCTACCATAGATGCCCACAAGGTATTTCTAGGGAAGGCGTTTAGGGCATACCTTATTAGGTCACGGTTTTCGACCTTGTGACCTATAGTGTGAATCCCGTTCATCAATTCTTGGATGCGTGCGTGGAGTTGGGCTGTTGTTTCGTTGTCTGCCATCTTGATGGTGTAGAGTTTGTTCAGAAGCAGATCCCTCTTGCTGATCCGAGTATCTGATGTTCCTTCATGCAGCTTGATCAATTTTGCCCACAGCTCCTTGGCACTGTTGAAGGGGCCCACTTGGTTCAGCTCTTCCTTTGTCAGCCCGCATTGTAGGGTTTGTGTTGCTTTTGCATTAACTTCTATTTTACGCTTTAGGGTGTTGTCCCACTCCGAGTAGCTTTGAGGTAGTCCTTCGGCGTTTTTGGGGATCTCCAGACCGGACTGGATGATGATCCACATGTCCACCTGAGTTTTCAGGTGGACCTCCATTCGACTTTTCGAGTAAGAAAAGTCTTCTCCACTGAAAAGTGGAGGTCTGGCGGTGCTGAATCCCTCTTGCATGGCCATTTAAGCTGAAAAAGAAAACTAGAAAAAAAAATATCCCAAGACTTGGTCTTGGATTAGTAGTGCGGGATAAGGGAAATAAAAAATTCGAACAGAATAAGATATTTTTAAAAAAATTCGAATTAAAAAAAAATCCGAAAAAGAAAATTTTTAAACTGGTGGTTGCACCAAGTTTGAACTTCCCCGCTCTGATAACACTTGTTGGATGGATAGAACCGATAGAGGGGGGGTGAATATCAGTATTCGTTTTTCGGAAAATTAAGAGCAGGTGCACAGCGGAAAATAAGAAAAATAATAACACAGAGACGCAGTCGTTTTTACTTGGTTCGGAGCCTGGGTCGACTCCTACTCCAAGGCCCACGGTCGTTGACCGTTTACTTTGGGCAATTCTATATCAGGCGCAAATTTGTTTACAAAAGATTACAGAATTAGAATTAAGTACAGTAAACTTTAAAATAACTCTTTTACCGACGTCCGGGGCGTAGATCGACTTTTTCTGAGCAGCGGGACGTCGTCGGCACGAGTTGGAAGGATTCCGAGGCGAAGCGCGTGTGCAGAAGAGCATAGAAGAGTTGATTCAGAAGTTGTTGTGGAAAGCTTGGGCGTTGGGTGCTACTTATAGCACCTCGGGGCGCCCTGCCACGTGTCAACCGATCCGGTTTTAGCTCGGTCAAGCGTTATCCCATCCGAATAGGGATAACTTTGACTCTGGGGGCGCCCTGGTCGCAGAGGGTGCCCTGCTTGACTTCTTCTGCACAAAAATCTCGGCTGGATAAGGGTGACGCTTCGCAGGCTTGGGCGCGGGGCGCCTTGGCTGCTGAGGGCGCCCTGGCTGCTGAGGGCGCCCTGGCTGCTGAGGGCGCCCTGGCTGCTGAGGGCGCCCTGCCCAGTAAGCAGCCGAAGCCCTTTTTGCTTCATTTGTTTTTGGTTCACCTTGGGGGCGCCCTGGACACTCAGGGCGCCCTGCTCAGCTGTTGCCTCACTCCTTTGAGGCTCTCTGAGTTGCAGACACACGTTCCTTCGGTCCTGCATCCAGGGTTAGTCCAAAACACAATAAACCAATTAATTATTAGTTTATACAGCCTTAGCTGTCTTGGTTCTGACTTTGGTCTCCAAAATGGAGCCCTAGGTCGAACCGACGCCTACTGTTCCCTCGACGGGGAACGCGTCCTCACCTACTCCTCTCGGGAGAATTTACCTGATGCCAACCGCTCCTTTGGTTGGACTTTTGCCTGACGTTCCTTTGTCAGGTCTTGTATGCCGAGCTGTCCTTCGCTCGGTGCCTAGCATTCCTTCGCTAGGGCTTCAGTCCCAAGCTGTCCTTCGCTTGGCGCCTAACAGTCCTTGGCTAGGGCTTTTTACCCTGACATTCCTTCGCCAGTGCTTAGCAGTCCTTCGCTAGGGCTTTTTACCCTGGCATTCCTTCGCCAGTGCCTAGCAGTCCTTCGCTAGGGCTTTTCCTGCACACTAGAGTGACTTGTTAGAAAAATAAGTAAGACTTAACTTTTGAACTCTGTTGCCATTATCAAAACACAGGTTTGACTTTGGTGCATTCTGCACCAACATTAATTACGTTCTTTGAGGTAAATGTTAGATTTTTAAATATCGTAAATTTACCTTTTGATTCCCGGTTGGGAATCTCCCCCTTGATACTTGCTGTTTTTAGCATCTTGTAGTGAGCCATCCGGACCAGCTTCCGATCATCCCCTTCTTCGTCGTTAAATTCTGAGTCTGAGTTGGACTCAGGTATTGGTTGAGGCCTCTTTTGCAGTTCTCTTGGAGTTTTTCCTGCAATAGAAACTATACCTTCCTCGACCATTACAATATCAGCTTGACTATTTAATCTTAATTCAGAAAGCGATTCAAAATTAATTACCGATTTTGTCTCAGAAAACTCGTCGTTTGACTCTGGTTTGATTTCGACGTCGGGTGTCGAGTCTGTCTCAGCTACTTGTTCTTGAGCTTCTAAGATCTTAACATCGGAGCTCTCTTCGTGTAGATTGATTAGCTTTTCCCACATCTCCTTGGCACAGTTGAAGGATCCGACCCGCTTCAGTTCTTCTTTGGTCATGCCGCATTGTAAGATTGTTATTGCCCTGGCATCAGTCTCGATCTTCCTCAGAGTTGGTTCGTCCAATTTGTCCTAGGCGATCGATGATCCATCTTCTGTGGGGAGGGAGAACCCTGTTTGGATGATCATCCATATGTCCATATGGGCCTTCAGATGGAACTCCATTAGACTTTCCAGGAATTGAAGTTCTCGCCGGAGAATAGCGGTGGACGGGCACTATTCCATTCTTGGTTGGCCATTTAGTTTAACCTCGTACAGAAAAGAAGTAACAAAAATATACCAAGACTTGGTCTTGGATTAGTAGTGCGGGAGAAGGAAAAAATAGCTCAAAATAAATGTTGCACGAATTTCGAGGCAAAATAATAATAAAATAATAAAAACAATTTATGACAAATTTTGAAAATATTAATTTTGTCAATTCTAATTAATGATGAAAAATTAAAAATTTAATGTTAAAAAAAATTTGCTCGAATTAAGGTAGCATGAATTTCGAGGAAAATATTAAAAAAAAGTTTATGACAAATTTTCAAAAATTGTTCGTTTTATCAATTTTGAGTTATAGTGAAAAAATGAGAATTAAAAATTGAAAAAGGCGTAAGAATATTTTAAATCCACCTACAGATATTATTTATTTGAAAATAAAATGCGAAAAATCTGAAAAATTCCCAAACTGGTGGTTGCACCAAATTTGAGCTTCCCCGCTCTGATACCACTTGTTGGATCGAGAGAACCGATAGAGGGGGGGTGAATATCGGAAAACGTTCGGATTTAAAATAAGAGAAATTGCACAGCGGAAGATAAAAAATAAAACACGCAGACACAGTGATTTTTACTTGGTTCGGAGCCTAGGTCGACTCCTACTCCAAGGCCCACGATCGTTGATCGTTTACTTTGGGCAATTCTATATGAGGCGCAAAAGCAGTTTACAAAGATTGATTACAGGAATAAGTGCAGTAAATTAAAAATCACTCTTCTTTACCGACGTCCGGAGTAGATTGACTTTTTCCGGAGCAGCAGGACGTCGTCGGCTCGAGTTGGGAGGTTTCCGGAGCAAGGCGCGAGAGCAGAAGACCGTTGAAGCATTGAATCAAGTGATGCCTGAAGCCTGGGGTCGAGGGCCCTTTATATAGGGCCTGGGGGCGCCCGGTCGGGGGCGCCCCCCCCCCCCCCTCACGTGTCGGTTGATCCGGCAACATCTCGGTCAGCTTCTGATCCCTTTACCTTCAGGATCAGTTTTGACCGGGGCGCCCGGAGCGCTCAGGGCGCCCGGATTGACCGGGTCAAAGTTTCATCTGCTGGCTTTGAGGGGAGCTGCTTCGGCAGTTGGCGCTGGGGGCGCCCGCAGCATGCGGGGCGCTCGGAGCAGTGGGGGTGCCCGGAACACCCGGGGCGCCCCGACAGATAACTATCGAAGCGCGTCTTTGCTCCTGCTGATTTATGTTCACCTTGGGGGCGATCGGAACATCCGGGGCGCCCTGCTCAGCTTCTGCCTCACTCCTTTGAGGCTCTCTGAGCTGTAGACACTCAGTCCTTCGGTCCTGCATCAAGGGTTAGTCCAAAAAGTAGAAATATTAATATTTTATACAACCTTAGCTGTCTTGGTTCTGACTTTGGGTCTCCTAAATGGAACCCTAGGTTGAATCGACGCCTACTGTTCCCTTGACGGGGAACGTGTTCTCACCTACTCCTCTCGGGAGAATGTACCTGATGCCAACCGCTCCTTTGGTTGGACTTTTGCCTGGCGGTCCTTTGCTAGGTCTTGGATACCGAGCTGTCCTTCGCCCGGTGCCTAGCATTCCTTCGCCAGGTCTTCAGTCCCAAGCTATCCTTCGCCTGGTGCCTAGCAGTCTTTCGCTAGGGCTTTTTCACCCTGGCATTCCTTCGCCAGTGCCTAGAAGTCCTTCGCTAGGGCTTTTCACCCTGGCATTCCTTCGCCAGTACCTAGCAGTCCTTCGCTAGGACTTTGTTTCTTGGCAGTCCTTCGCCAGTGCCTAGCAGCCCTTCGCTAGGACTTTGTTTCCTGGCAGTCCTTTGCCAGGTGCCTAGCAGTCCTTCGCTAGGACTTTGTTTCCTGGCAGTCTTTCACCAGGTGCCTAGCAGCCCTTCGCTAGGACTTTTTTTGCACACTCAGTGAACAACGTTAGATCACAAATGGTACTTAACTTTGAATCCTTTGCCAATATCAAAACAAGGTTCGATATGGTGCTTCCTGCACCAACACTCTATGCCTGCCAAGGATAGCCGGCGTGTGCCAATCTGATTGTAATCCTTGGACAGGTATCGGACCTGACCACTAGTAGTACGGATACCCCGGGACTCAAGGAACCCAGTCAGGACGTGGAAGAAAGGCATGTAAATTTTCCTATTGACACTATGGGAAAAGTGACAGGTGGATGTAAAAACATGCAGGGAAATATCAATGTCAAGCCTCCTTTCTAGGGCATACATCATCACCAAAAGAGGCAATCTAATCCTAGCCCGCCCCTTGGTGACAATGGGAAAGAGACACTTTATGATAATTTTGTACAAAACATGACTGAATGGACTCATATGCTTGGCATCAAAAATGCGCTCTGTGTCATGCCGATGCCTCCTAAAGTAGTGCATATGGATTTAATCAATGGTAGCACCAGGAAAGGTAAACGGCTTAACAACTATAGGAAAATATATGAATGCATTATTTGATATCCTACATCCTAAAAATACACCTAACGTAGTGGAGGAAAAAGGAATGATGACTCCTGCGACCATGGACTCATAAAGGTTATTATCAGGGTCAATGCAAGTGAGATTTGCATAAAATTCTTTACACAAATCTAAGTTGATATCATGCTGACAATAGACTAACTGGTCTAAACAAAAATGCGTGATCATTTCAGCAAGCTATGGAGATTTTTCTTGAAAGTAGGCCCTATTAAGGTATTGACAATTCATTAAAATGAACTCATTATCATCAAACCTCTTCCTACACTTTATGGATCGAAACCTAGACTCCCCTGATTCTACATGACCTTGTCGGGATGAACCCTCACCCCTAGACCGTTTAGAAGCCAATCTAAATCATGACATACGCATGCATGTATACCAACCCACCCCCTAAAGGAAAAAAAGAAAACATGCAAAAATTGACACATTAGTTCCATATCACAGTGTAAATGGTAAAAAATTGACCTATTCAAGTTCTTACCTCTTTCCCAAACGTTTCATGATGGTAATGTGTGATCTAGACTTGAAGGAGGAATTTCTACAAATCCTAGTTATAGATCTGAGGTAGTGAAGGCTTAGGGAAGGATTTTAGAGCTTGGGAGAGGCTTAGAACACGAGAGGAGCTCGGGAGAAGGAGATTTCCGTAGGGGGTGGCAAGCAAAACCCTAGGTTTTGGCCACCCCATGCGGCCTGTTCTTTTATAGATCTCGCGGACCAGTCGATTGCCCTTGGGGAAGTCGACTAGTAAAGTTCACAGAATATTTTTCAGCCGAGATCAGTCGACTGCCCCTGGGGCAGTTGATAGATAAAACATACAGAATGTTTCTGTGTTCTGGACTAGTCGAATGACTTTGAGCCAGTCGACTGATACTTAAAATCCTAGTTTCTTAGTCTAATTTCAGAAATGCCTAATTAATTTCATAAATCTCCAAAAAATCTGAAATTTCGTGGAGAGATTTATGGATCCTATGTTTACTTGGGAAAAATATATTTTCAAATAAATTCACTCCGGATCACAAGATTGGTACAAAACTCAAAACTCTCCAAATTGTGCTATTGAAACCTATCCAAAAGTTCTAGTTTTGATCTCTTTTTGATGTATCCTCTTATACCTAATCATAATACATTCATAGCACTTAGTTATATGACATTTTCACATTAAAAACTAATTTTCTCCCAATATGCTCATATTTTCCTCTTTTTCACCATGAAACTCCTTTTAGTGTGTCAATTCCCTAGGATTAAGGCTAACCTTAGCATTTTAAACCCTTTGGCACACTTCATAGTCCATCTAGTCTCCTAGGAGAAATCCACCTGAGATTCATTGGCCATGGATCCCATTTTGGCTCCTAGAGCTCTCCCTTGAGCTCCTATCTCTAGTTCCCTCCCTAGGTAACTTATCCACAAATGCAAAACTACACCGGTGCTCCTCCGGTGCTTCTTTGCCTTCCACTAACACTCTCTTAACTCTATAGACCTTTTTCTTGGTCAATTCCTTTTCTTTTCCATTGAATGACTTTTCTTTATCATTTTTGACCTTTTCTTTACCATAAACATAAGACATCCTTGAATATGACATTTTACTAACATTTACCTTCCTAGGGTGGTATCCTAGACCCGGTCTACCATTTCTATGGTTTTGATCCTTTGGTAGCACATTCAATACCTTGGACCTTCTAATAAGTTTATCTAGGTTCTTTTCTAATTTATCAAGTTTGGCTTTTAAAACTTGATTTTCCTTTTCTAAATTCCTAACCTTAGTATCGCTAAGTTCATGTTGACTATTCCTAGATCTACCCATTTTTCTAGACATATGTCTCCCTTTCTTAGGGTTAATGCCTTGGTCCTTAGGTCCAAAAGTCCTAGATTTATCATGAAACATAGAATTTTTGGTGTTTTGGCACGCAATAGTATTTTTATTTCTATCATGATATTTAAAATCAAAAACACGCATGGGCAAGCAATTATTAATATTTCTAGCATTCATGCAAGCATTTTGAGCATAAGTAGAGTTAAGGATTACCTCCCTTACCCTTGTAGCTCCCCCTTGATGTGAGCTCCTTTTCCTTTCTTCCTTTTCTCATCTTCTTAGGTGCTCCATCTTCTTGAGCTCTCCTTTCCTTGGACATTTAGTGTGGTAATGTCCTAGCTCCCCACAAGTGTAGCACCTTACGTGCTTCTTTTCATTCCTTTCCCTACAACCCACATTAGTTTTTAAATTAATGGACTTGGGTTTAGAGAGTACCTCCTTTTTACCTAGTGGACACTTATCCTTGTAGTGTCATCTTTTGTTGCATTCAAAGCATAGAATGTGCTCTTTCGATTTGGCTTTGGTGGAGGTTGGAGCTTTCTCTTGAACTTGTATGGGTGAGGGTCTCTCCTCCCCCTCAACTCTTGAATTTGATGCTTCTTCTTCTTCTCTTGAGGAAGTTGATGATTCTTCACTTAATTGTGTCACCTCACTTAACGAGGTTGACACTTCTTCTTTGTCTTCTTGGACCATTTCCACTAATTGATCTTGTGTAGGTTTCTCATGGTATTCTTCCAACTTATTCCATAATTCATATGCATTTTCATATTTACCTACACCACTCAAAACATTGTTAGGCAAAACATTAACTAATATACCGATTACCTTCTTATTTGCCCTAGCTTGTTCTTGTTGCTCCTTGGACCAATACCTAAGTCGGAGCTTCTTTCCATGCTTGTCCTTAGGGATTTCGAATGGTTCTTCTATTTACATCACACTCCCAATCCATCCCGAGACACATCTTCATCCTTGCTCTCCAATAGGCAAAATCTTCATGATCATATGTTGGTGGTAAGTTTATATCGTCTCCTAGCTTATCTTCCATCATTTTCCCTCTAGCTTTCTTTGCTCCCTTGGCGGTTATTCCAATCAAGAGCGGTCCTAGCTCTGATACCACTTGTTAGTGTTGGATCGAGAATTGCGAGAGAGGGGGGGGGGTGAATGTCGCAAATCGTTCAGATTTAAAAAAGAGTAAGTGCGCAGCGGAAATAAGACACACAAACAATGCTAACACGGTCATTTTACTTGGTTCGGAGCCTGTGTCGACTCCTACTCCAAGGCCCACGGTCGTTGACCGTTTTTTGCGGGCAATTCTATAAGTTCGTAAACCAGTTTACAATTATTGAATACAGAATAAGTGCAGTAAACTTATATAATAAGAATTATGCTCTTCTTTTACCGACGTCCGGAGTAGATCGAAGATTTCGGGGCAGCGGGACGTCGTCGGCTCGAGTTGGGCAGTATCTGGAGCAAAGCATGAGAGCAGAAGAGCGTGGAAGTGTCCGAAGAATTGATTCTTGAAGAAGAGGGTCGAGGGTCCTTTATATAGGGCTGGGGGCGCCCGGGATGCTCGGGGCGCCCCCCACGTGGCTTTCGATCCGGCGAGCCCTCTGGTCAAGGCTGATCTCTGCTTCTTCGGGATCACCTTTGACTGGGGCGCCCGACGCGCGCGGGGCGCCCGGGTTGACCGGTCAAGGCTTCATCTTCTTCGCGAGGGTGAGCTGCTGCAGCTGCCAGTGGCGTGGCACAGTGGGCGCCCGCGACTCGCGGGGCGCCCGACGCGCGCGGGGCGCCCGAAACATCCGGGGCGCCCCCAAATGTGCTGCTGTCGGGGCGTTTACTTGCTCTGCTGACTTTGGGTTGACTCTGGGGCGCTCGAAACATCCGGGGCGCCCTGCACAGCTACTGCCTCACTCCTTTGAGGCTCTCTGAGCTGCAGAAACACAGTCCTTCGGTCCTGCATCCAGGGTTAGTCCAAAACAGCAATTAATAAGTTAATTTTACACAGCCTTGGCTGTCTTGGTTCTCACTTTGGTCTCCAAAATGGAGCCCTAGGTCGAACCGACGCCTAATGTTCCCTCAAGGGGAACGCGTCCTCACCTACTCCTCTCGGGAGAATTTACCTGGTGCCAACCGGATCCTCCAGTTGGACACCGGCAGCCCTTCGCCAGGTCTTGGTTTTCGCCTAGCAGCCCTTCGCCAGGACTTGGTTTTCGCCTAGCAGCCCTTCGCCAGGACTTGGTTTTCGCCCAGCAACCCTTCGCCAGGACTTGGTTTTCGCCTAGCAGCCCTTCGCCAGGACTTGGTTTTCGCCTAGCAACCCTTCGCCAGGACTTGGTTTTCGCCCAGCAACCCTTCGCCAGGACTTGGTTTCTTGATAGCCATCGTCAGGTGCCTAGCATCCCTTCGCTAGGACTTGGTTTCCTGACAGCCCATCGTCAGGTGCCTAGCAGCCCTTCGCTAGGACTTTGTTTCCTGCACTCTCAAGCAGCATTGTTAGATACCAAACAACCCTTAACTTTGAATCCTTTGCCAATATCAAAACAAGGTTCGATCTGGTGCTTCCTGCACCAACAGTTAGATCGTATACGGTTGCTAGAGGAGGGGGTGAATATCACTTCTTTGATTCTTCTACCTACGTTGTTAGTGCGCAGGCGGAATATACTAAGTAAAAACAAAACTAACAACAAGAAGACACTCACGATTTACGTGGTTCGGAGATAAACTCCTACTCCATGGCTACCCGTAAGGTGGGTGATCCCTAATCCATCGGTGGATGATTCCCCGGAGCACCTCCGGCTAGATCGCGTAGCTTCTTGTGGGTGGAGAAACCTCTCCACAAGATCTGGACACTACCTGAGATCACCAGGCTACTAACTCACTCTAACCAAGTAAGTTTCGCCAAGAGATAGTAGCATGAAACGAGCTTCTTTAAATAGAGCTCGAGTCTGAAACAGCCGCTACCAGTCGACTGCCCCTGGTCCCACTCAGATTTGACCGTTACAGTATAACGTTCGAATCCAGCAGCTATTCCAGTCGACTGCTCCCAGAGCAGTCGACTGGTCTGAACTTAAGCCTAGGGTTACACTCCCCGAGTACATTTCACTCCGCACTCGAACCCTCCCAGCTTAGTTCCCGAGTACAACGACTCACACTAGAACCCTCACAACCTGGTTGACTCTTTACAAGTAGCCTCGATTGTTGCCTTCACGCCCTCTACATCTTCGGCCCTCGTCCCTCGGATGCGCACGCAAGTCTCCAGCTTGCCTCCATGCCATCCTTCACGTACGCTTCGAAGTCTACATCCCTCGTCTCATTATCGCTGCTATCCACGGTCCCTCGGATGCGCACGCAAGCCTCCAGCTTGCCTCCATGCCACCCTTCACCTGAAGACATCAACCAAGTCCATGTGTACCTGCAAACCTGCACACTCATATACACATGTTAGTCCAACAATAAACCCTAACTTAACCATATTGACCACACACATCAAAACCCATGATCCTCCAGATCATATCAGGGTCGATTACCCCAACAATGAGTACAAGACCTGTCAATCAAGATCCTCCTGTTACCATAATCACAAGAAGAACAGGAACAGAGGAGGTGTAACGCCCGCCCTTCCCGCCTTACAGTGTAGGCGAGAGGCGGCATTACGCGAACATAAATATAAGCATATGGACATCTTAATACAGTGGAATAATTTAAAACTTTATACATATGTGTTTAAAACATGCAATTATAACTTGAATCATGTTGACAAATCTTAGCTATCAATCTTAAACATGGTTACATGGTAAACTTAGCATTGTCATAACATAAAAATATAAGACATATCATGTGAGACATAACATTATTGAACATGCTTGTATTAAACATAACTTATCCTACCATCATAAAGTATAACATGAAACTAGAGTTGACAATGCAAAACATAAGAAGTTGTTCTTTAGGAAAACCATCATAAAGTATAGCATGAAGATAAAGATGACAGTGCAAAATATAAAACATGTGGCAATCATGAGTATTAGGATCTTTTCTTTTTCTTTTGGCCAAGTCACTGACACAGACACACACTTGCCCCTCCTGCTGCTTCCCTTAGCTTAATATCCACTTGCTTGATCTGCGGTATAAGAAAATAAAACTTATAAGTACATAGGCTTAGTAAGACCCTTTCCTACTCACTAAAACCATGCGTCACATAAACAAAAGCACATAACATACTTAACATAGAGAAGTTCTTGACATAAAACGTAAGCATATGACATACTTGACATGGAGAAGTTCTTGACATAAACATAAACATATAAAATACTTAACATGGAGAAGTTCTTGACATAAACATAAGCATATAGCATACTGGACATGACATAGATGCATAACATGAATCAATGCATGAGTTAAATGCACATAACATAAGGATGCTTATTTGAAAATTATAATTATAAATACTTAAACATAAATCATAACATCATGGGGACCCCGGCTTGTACCACATACATACATCCATCATTTACGCGCATCCCTAAGTAAATGCGAGGTAGCTAGTCTCGACCTACTAGGGTACTAGGTTACCTTCAACCTAGGGACAGCTGCGGTAGTCCAGAACCGAGGCTTTCATGAGGAGCCCATCCCTGTTGGACAACTGCGGTAGTCCCAGAACCAAGGACAGCTGCAGTAGTCCTACACCGAGGCTTTCATAAGGAGCCCATCCCTTGGACGTTACTTGGGTCCGGTACAAGCCCATCCATAAAGTAAAATAACTTCACATGCTTCTTTTTACAACATATTTCATCATTCATAGAACTTATATAGCATAATTGAAAACATAAACATGATCTTAATACATGAAGCATGGTATAAAGCATACTTAGCATTTCATCATTCATAGTTCATGCATAACATCATTATGTCTTAAAGGCATGACATCATCTTCATTCATAAGACATGATATACATACATAATTATGCCTTAAGGCATAAACATCATCTTAGTTCATAGAGCTTGCATGATCATGGTACGTAAGGTAAGCATGCATAGATAAGTTTTTACATACATGGTACATATCACATAGCATACATGATCATGGTATCTATCATAAAGCATGCATGGGTAGGATCCATATGAACATGATACATACTACATATGTTCATAACATTCACCCTAAAACATGCATAAGTCTACATAACCATATATCTATCATAATACATATGTTCAAGGCATTTAACATAATACATGCATAATTCTACATAAACATGAGACATATTTCACAACACATGTGTTCATGGTATATGGTTTAAAACATCCATAAATAAACCTACTAAAACATGGCACATAATATAAGCATACAAGATCATGATGCATAGCACATAAAGTTAGGGTTTATGCATCATAAAATTCATACAACATGCTTGAACATATATATACATCATAATAAACCATAAACAAGTATACTTGAAACCTTAGACTATCCCAAACCCTAGGCTTGGAGCTTTGGACGAAAGTTATAGATGGGAGCCCCATTATTCTAGCAACAAGTGAGGTACCATAACCAAAGTAAAGCCTATACAATACATACAATGCCATAGGAAGCCATTAGAACACATGATTGAGGCTAACCCTAATTCCTAGCCCTAGAACTTGGTCTTGGCCGAAACCCTAGAGGGGTCTTAAGTCCATGAAAAATTCATATAATTCACAATTAACATCCAATACAATACATACAATGCCATAGGAAGTCATTATAACACATGATTGGGCTAACCCTAACTCCTAGCCCTAACATTTGGTCTTGGCCGAAACCCTAGAGGGGTCTTAAGTCCATGTAAAATTCATATAATTCACAATTAACATCCATTATATCATAGGGAATCATAATAAGCATGCTTGGGGGGTTAGATCTAATCCTAACCATGAAAGTGGGATGGTGGCTGAAACTTCATGGGGTCTTAAGGTGCTACAAAAATTCCATAACTCACAATTCATTCTTTATTTATCATGAGAAAGCATTAGGAAGCATAAGTGAGGTTTTAACATCATCCCAAACCCAAAGGATTGCTTGGCCGAAACTTATAGAAACCCTAATCCATAGTTTCCTCAACATAGATCCCAAACAAAACTTAAATCATGATAGACAACATAAAACTATTATACCACAGGTGAGGGAGTCTTACATCTCTTTATCTTGGTTATCAACCTTGAATAGAGAAATAAAATGAAAACCTTCTTGACTTTAGATCACTCCTTGCCCTTGTAGCCTTGTAGAAAAAGTTGAATCTTCAAGAGGGAGTCTTCTTGTGAAGTTTTCCAAGGGGAAAACCCCTTTGTGGCTCACGGAAAGAAGGAGGCAAGGAGGAGGAAGAAGAGAGGAGAGGAAGAGCCTTGGTGGAAGAAAAGTAACTTAAGCCTCTTCACTTCTCATCCATCCCTTTTATACTAAGTGAAGGGGCATGGTGCCTCTTCATATGGTGCCTCTTCAACTTCCTTTAGCCTCAACTAAATTCTTCTCTCTTTCCCAATAGCACTCCCTTACTAGGTGAATTAGTTAGTACATGCATGATGAGGCTCTAGGTCTAAGGTTCAATCCTTGGTGCATGCACTTTT
The DNA here is from genome assembly GCA_024364735.1 of Boesenbergia rotunda. Lineage (NCBI taxonomy): Eukaryota > Viridiplantae > Streptophyta > Magnoliopsida > Zingiberales > Zingiberaceae > Boesenbergia > Boesenbergia rotunda. The sequence goes on from JAGFNQ010007455.1 coordinate 194,851, forward strand.
TATCCCATTTACTCTTGTTTTTGGCAAGACCCACATAAGAGCCCACCAAGAGTCATACTAATATTCCTAATTGGAACTCATTTCTATTTATGTTAAATTCTACCTAAGGTCCACTAATAGCCATGGTACTAGAAGAGCCCATGTAAGGCCCATTAGTATTTAGTTTTTTAATCTATATAAGAAATCATGCTAAGGTTCATGCTAGTACTCATATATTACTCAAGAATCCATATAGGCATGATCAATATTTTAAAGAAAAATATTGAGAGCATTTTACGGGCGTTACAGGAGGTGCCTCTATTTGAAGATCAAATTCGTAATTACCAACAAAGTCAAAGAAGGCGGTATAACGCACAAAGAGCGGTCAGAAGGATTGCTAGAAGATTCACGGGTGGCGAAACCCATAACGACACCCTTGAGCAACAAATGGACCCTCAGAATCAACTAAGGTTTTCTATGCAGGAAAGGGCTTCAATAGATCCTGCAGAAGTATTATACCACTCTAGACGTGATGATGCTCATCACCGGGTCTATGTTCATAGAGCGGAAGAAGCCATACTAGTCACCAACAACCAGATAGACAAAACTTTTATACAACCAGAAAGTTTTCAACAGCTTCAACGAAGCGGCATGAGATTTCTCCATATGGGCGTTATTCAAGTACGCCTACAAATTCTACACCGACAAGAAGAAGGAACCTTGGTGTTGGTAGTATTCCGTGACAACAGATAGCAAGGAGATCAAGCCATCTTTGCTACTATGGAAATTGATCTAACGCATGGATCGCAATTAGAATATGTTATTCCTGACACCATGCTAACAATCTCAGATTTTTACAGGAATATACAAATATCAATCCTCGCAAGAGGATATGAAAACTGGCAAAACGGAGAGGCCAATTTACTAATCACCAGAGGACTTGTAGGCCGACTTTCTAATACCCCTAATGTTGGGTTTGCCTACGAAGTTCAAAACGTTGTTGACTACCTTGCGAGCCATGGCGTTCGGGCTTTACCAGGCAGACGCTATAGCACCAGAAGCTCCCTAGGCCAGAACTGGATAATAAGACAATCCAGTATTAACATCCCAATGCAGCCAACAGAAGTCAACACAAGAAATCTACTGGAAGGCAGAATATCCAAAAGGTTTGATAATTATCAAGCTTTAATGACTTCCTCTGACCCAAAGTGTAATGACAGAGAAGTCCAAAGTGACGAGGAAGAGATCTTGCATCACGTAATAGCGGCATTCACTCAACAGGAACCACTATTAGCTAAAATAATGCCCAGGGCATTAGGACAGCCACTGCTACCTAAAAGAGCATCAGCGGGAGCCGCAGGCTATGACCTATTTCTAAACAAAGGTCAAGAAATACCAGCCTTTGGGAGAACACTCCTATCAACGGGCGTAGCAGTCAAAGTACCAGAAGGAACATATGGAAGAATAGCACCCCAATCCAGCGCCTCCCTACACAAAGGAATTCTAATCGGCGGAGGAGTTATTGACCCTGATTATCGAGGTGAAATTTTTATTCTAGCATTTAATACAACTATGGATGATCTCTATATACAGAAACATGAAGCCATAGCACAACTGGTACTTGAGAAAATCGCCACACCAGAAATACTACAAGTAGATGACCTTAACAATACCGAAAGAGCTAATCAAGGTTTTGGGTCAACTACTTACACTAAAGAAGGAGAACTAGCAGCCATATTACAACTAGAAGAGCAGTTACGTCAGATGGAAATACAAAAGGCGAAATCTATAGCAGCAAGTTTTATTCCTTCAAGTTTGGGACCATCAGCATCATATAATGATGAAGACGATGCAGATGCGAGAGTATGGTATAGTACAATTGATATGACCACATATTATCCAGAACTTGATAAAGAGTATCCAGAATTCTATGATTCAAAGGGGCAACCCTCAACTGAAGAAGCCAGTACATCTAGGCCAACAAAAACACTACAAGAATTATGGCCTATACTATGCCCGTCCTCAAAACCGAATGAATACATCTTCTACTTCAGCAACGACGAGGACGATGAGTATCTATCTTACTTAACCTTTTTATCTAAACAGTAGGCTGACTACTCATCAGAAGAATTTACTAATCCTTTCGCAGCAGAAAGTGACGGAGACACAATTCCAAAATTTTCCAATATTATAGCTGCAGGAATCGCTGAGGATAAATGGCAGATGGAGTATCCACAGTTACGAAAAATGGAGGAACTCCTAGCATCATGTTCGACGATATCAGAATACAAGCCCCCACAAGATACAACAATGGGACCTGTGAGATTTCCACCCATGGCACCACCACCAGTCCAGAAGCCTAATTTTGATGGACCCCCAAGAAGATCCCAATTCAAGCCCAAAGACTATTCAGGACAATGGAATCTCCCATCAGCTCAGCATCAGAATGGGGCTATCTTTGTAATACCAACACAACTGGGACTTTTTGATGACACCTTTATGCGCTGGGAAAGCATAACCAAAAATCTAGTATCCATGCGAGGATTCTCAACCGGAAAAGAGAAGGCAGAATTCATTGAGAATCTCCTTGGGGAAACAGAAAAACTTACTTGGATCCAATGGCGGATGGGCTACCCCACCGAATACTAAGCAATCCTCAATGCATCAGACGGACATGAAGGTACGCAGAATATTATTTCACAAATACGAAGGATATTTACTCTTGAAGACCCATACCAAGGTTCCACAGCCATACAAGATGAAGCCTACAGGGACCTAGAAAGATTATCATGTCCTAATATTAAGAATATAATTCAATTTATGAATGAATATCCAAGGATTGCAGCAAGACTATTCACCAATTCTGAATTATCAGAGAAATTCTGGATAAGGCTACCAGGAGATCTGGGCAAGAAAGTAAAAGAGGCATTTGATTCAAAATACTCCGACAATCAAGTTGGAGTCCATCCAAGAATCCTCTTTACATATAAATACCTGGAGGAAGAATGCAAGAAGGCAACATTTAGCAGATCTCTAAAAGACTTATCCTTTTGTAAAGAAATACCAATTCCGGGATATTATGGCAAAGACAAAAGGAAGTTTGGAGCCTGACGATCAACTACCTACAAGGGCAAGCCACACAGTTCTCATGCAAGAGTTGAGAAACGCAAGCATCTTCTCAGAAATAAAAAGTGCAAGTGCTTTTTATGCGGTGATGAAGGGCATTTCGCAAGAGATTGCCCTAATAAAAAGAGGAATGTCAAGCGGGTCACGATGTTTGAAGGGCTCGATATTCCTGAAGAATTTGACATTATGTCCGTCCAAGAGGGCGAACCCCAAAGTGATGCCATCTACAGTATCTCAGAAATAGAAGATACTATAGACCTAGTACAAGGTATCCATACTGTCTCAATAAATGAGAATCTATATTATTTCAGGGAAGAAGACAGAACCTACTGGGTCGGAAAACCTAGAGGATGGCAGCACCTAGTAAAAGTTTCTCAAGAACTGCACAACTGCCGGCATGAATGGCAATACAATGAAGAAATTGGGCAAGTAACTTTAAGATGTCATACATGCAAAAGGGAACCAATGAAGACATGGAGAATTTATTGCCCAAAGTGCAAGATTATGTCATGCGGGCAGTGTGGACCACACTATTTTGATACTGAGGTACTTGTTATTAAAAATAAACCCACTCCTTATAATTCTCGAGAATTAGTGCAGGAACAACAACAGTACATCATTTGGTGTGAAGAAGAAATAGCCAGACTCAAGTACGAGTTTGACTATCAAAAGGAACAATTTCAGAGAGAGCTTCAAGCAACAAAGATGGAATATGAAGCTGAACTCGAGGAACAGAAGATGAAGGTTGATCAACTAGAACTAGAAATTCATGACCTAAAGAAAGTTCCCCCACAAATACAAGAAGAAACCATGGAAGAAATTCAAGTCCTTATAGATGAAGGAAGGGACAAAGAATACTCATTAACTGCAGCAGCCAAGGTATCTTCTAACAAGCTATATAACTTAATGATAGAATTTCAGATACTTGGAGTCATGAATTTCAAGGTCAATGCCATTCTGGATACTAGAGCAACTACCTGTTGCATAGACCAAACCTCTGTTCCAAAATAAGCAATAGAAGCAAATACATTTATGGTCAACTTCAGTGGAATTAATTCACAAACCACTGCTGATAAAAAGCTAAAGGGAGGATATATGAGGATTGGAGAACACCAATTCAGAATCCCTTATATTTATGCCTTTCATCTAAAACTTGGAGGCGGAATTTAGATGATTCTAGGCTGCAACTTTATAAGAGCAATGCATGGCGGGGTAAGAATAGAAGGTAACGAAGTCACTTTCTATAAAAGTATAACCACTATCCATACCCAGCAAGAAACTACCATAGCAACGACCCTGGAAGAACTCGATCTTGAAGAAGAAGAGTACTACGGAATCAAAGAGATGATGGCTGTGCAGAGCTTGATAAGCAATTCATCTATTGAGTTTAAATTTCAGGATATTATGAATAATCTGAAACAGGCTGGAACTATTGGAGAAGAACCCATGAAGCACTGGGCCAAGAACAAAATCCAATGCAAATTGGAGATTAAGAACCCAGATTTAACAATTGAAGACATGCCCCTAAAACATGTCACACCTCAACTACAAGAAGCATTCAAACGACATGTAAGGGTTCTCCTTGACCTCAAAGTAATCAGACCCAGCAGAAGCAGTCACAGAACAACGACTATTATTGTAAATTCAGGCACAACAGTTGACCCTAAAATAGGGAAGGCGACAAAAGGAAAGGAAAGAATGGTGTTTAATTACAAAAGGCTGAATGATAATACTCATAAAGATCAGTACAACATGCCGGGCATCAACACCATCATAAAGAGGGTAACCAATAGCACCATATACTCTAAATTTGATTTAAAGAGTGGTTTTCATCAGATGCTATGCACCCGGACTCTATAGAATGGACCGCCTTTTGGGTCCCAGATGGTCTATATGAATTGTTAGTCATGCCATTCGGACTTAAAAATGCTCCTGCGGTATTCCAGCGCAAGATGGATGATTGTTTCAAAGGTACTGAGGATTTCCTTGTAGTATATATTGATGACATACTTGTATTTTCTAACAATGAAAAGGAGCACGCGGAGCATCTGAAGAAAATGTTGACAATCTGCCAAGAAAATGGGCTCATCCTTAGCCCATCCAAAATGAAGATTGGCACCAACTCTATTGATTTCCTTAGAGCAACCATTGGAAATAAAAGAATAAAATTACAAGCCCATATAATCAAGAAGATTACTGATTTTAGTATTGAAGAACTGTCAACAACAAAAGGGCATAGATCTTGGCTGGGCATTCTCAACTACGCAAGAAGCTATATTCCCAACTTGGGAAAAATACTTGGGCCCTTATATTCTAAAGTAAGCCCAACAGGAGAGAAAAAGATGAGCAAGCAGGACTGAGCCCTAGTGGAAAAAGTCAAGAATACTGTCCAGCAACTACCTGACCTGGAAATACCACCGCCAGACTACTACATTATAATTGAAACTGATGCCTGCATTGAGGGATGGGGAGGAATTTGCAAATGGAAACCCAAAAAATATGACTCTAAAACAGTAGAAAAGATCTGCGCTTATGCAAGTGGGAAATTCAACCCCCTCAAATCGTCCATAGATGCTGAGATACATGCAGTCATGAACAGTCTCAACAGTTTCAAAATATACTACCTAGATAAGCCTGATCTAACCATCAGAATAGATTGCCAGGCTATCATCAGTTTCTACAACAAAACTTCCCAAAACAAACCATCACGAGTCCGCTGGATAAATTTTACAGACTTCATTACTGAACTTGACATACCAGTAATCTTCCAGCACATAGATGGTAAAGACAACCTTTTGGTTGACGCTCTTTCTCGAGTTGTGTGTATTTTAACGCAGGATAATACATGGAGCGAGGAGGACCCTTTACTCTAGACGATGGAGCAAGCTCTCAAGCAAGTCCAGAACAGGCTGAATCATCAGATTCAGGCCCATTTGGCCAAGCTTATCCATTACTCCATAAGTATGAAGAACTCATCCACCAGACCAGCTACAAGACAATTACCCTCTCAAAAGATCATGATGCTAGAAGAATCATGGCAGACATTGAAAGGACAGCCGTCAACAATGTCTTCTATAGCATCAGGGAGCTGGAACAGATATGTCAACTCAAAGAATACGACTTTAGACATCACGCGCACCAAGAAGGATCAAAGAAAGACAATTATTGGCGACAACATCTGCCAGATGTCATCAACGACTGTAAAAGACTCTGGAACGCACTGTGTCACTACAACACCATATTCCGAGACATAGAGAAAATGTCACCATGAAGTGTGATGAACCCGCAAGAATCCAAAGAAACTTTAAAGTAGATTTTGTAAAGTAGCTTTAATAAAGTAACTTTTGCAAAAGGATTGAGCCCCTAGGGCGTCGTATCCTTTAGAATCTCTTAGCTATAAAGCAGCAATAATGCATTAGGTGATGATAAGATAGGGTGATGACGAGGCCACTCAGGGGTACTCAACCCTCATCTATCTACGCCTATATAAGCACCTTACTACCAACCTTCCAAGACACAAGTCGCAAATCGACACAAGTCTTACTTGGTTTTCAAAACCAGCTGCTCCTCTGTTGTAAGTCTATCCTTTTTGCGAATAAGAGTTTCTGTAAGTTTTTCTAGTTCAACTTCGTTATCTCTTGTTTGCATTAAGAAGATGCTTTCGCATTTCATTCTGGTGGGAGGTCCATGGGTGAGCTACGATTCAGGTACTGATAAATTATTTTCTAAAATTTTAATTTTAATTAAAATTTATCTTTTTTTTAAATTGGTAATTATAAATTTATTTTTTGAATTTATATTTTTAAGATCTATAATTTTATTTTTTTAATTTTTAAAATTTAAAAATTTAAAAATTAAAAATATTAATAAATTTTGAAATTTTTTTAATATGAAAGAAAAAAAGATAATTTAACTTTAAGCTTTCCCAAATCAATTGAGGATGGGTTAGTAAAAAGTTCAGATTATTTATCATAAATATTTTTTATATATTATGTTAATAATTTATATAAATAGACTTGTTAGACAATTATCAAAGAAATTTTCTCTTACACAAGAAAAATCTGCCGTCTCTCCGTCCTCGCTGTTCTCTTATTCTTTCCCTTTTTATTCTTTTCTTTACTTCCGGCTTCTTCCATCCGACGAACCCTCTGTGGCGACAACTCAGCCACCACATGATTGTCAACATAATCATCTCTGTCACAATTTAATTGGAGTTCTTGCACCCCAACACCTCAGATTCAGCGTGATTCTCTGCACATCCGCAATTCTATCTTCAGCTATTGTGGTAATTAGAAATATCGATCACCTCATTTAACCAACGACTAAATTCTTAGATTTATATATTTGCGTTTTGTTTTTTCTTCTTCTGTTATTCAATGGGATGGATTTGGTTCTCGTCGATTCTACATGCTATGGAGAACCTTAACAACCACAAGCTCTAGAGATTTACATGCGGCAAACATATATAGGTGAAATGTTATTTTGCATCTTTTACACGTGGTTTGACTTTTTACATCACATGATCAATCTCATCGTCTGTTTGGTCTCTTGGTGGTACAATTTGAGCGCGGGCAGATCAACGGTAGACACTGTTTTGGTGAAATCCAAGCTAGAGTTAAACTCTATCTCTTTAAGACGAATTAGCCCCCACATAGCGCTCACTAATGACGACCCACGTCTCCCAAGATGCAACGATTTTATCTTACGATAGTAGCACGGCAAATCACAAGACCTCCGAACTGAAGAGGCTTCTCGAACTCTCCAAATATAAGTATGGAATGCAATGCTTGTTCTGGTTTGTAATCGAATGAATTGAGTGAGCGAAATGAGATTGTGAAAGATCTTATTTATACTAAATGAAGGGATATAAGAATCTCTTGGTTCCATTAGATCTCATCCATTCATCTTGAATTGGATGATCTAGATAACAAACATTTTCATTAAATGTCTCCTTTTAAAATCAATGGTTCAGATTTAACCATTCAAGAGGCACAAAACCTTTCAAGTTGGATGAACAAGATTTGTAAATCTTGATCCAATGATCTAAATTTAATTTCTCATTTAAAATTTTCAATAATCCCCCACATGAATGAGAATTAATGCATACATGTTATCACCTAAAGAGAGTTCAATTGAAAGATTACTGCATCGGGAGAGGTAGCCTATGACTTTGTGTAACGCCCGGCCTTATATCTACTCTCGGGGCGAGGTTACGTACATTCAATCATATAGTAATATTTTTTTTTCTATCTTCTAGCATGACATTATAACAACAATGCAAGGACTTAAGAGAACTAGGTACTAAGCATGCTTGCAAAAATTATCAAGTGACATTAAATAACATGATAGGTTCACATATTGTTTCACACCATAATATAATCCTAGTCACTAACATTCCTTGTTAAGGGACATAAACATGAGCATAATAAAGTAGATATAAAAAGTCTTTCTTCCCGAGCCACCACCCCACACATCTTCAGCCTCCTGCCTCTTCCTTCCATTTAAGTGTTATCTGCAGCATAAGACAACACATAAACTAGTAAGCATAAATGCTTAGTAAGGATCCTGTCCTACTCGCTAAAACCATACGAAAGCATAACATAACATAACATGTACACATAATAAATCATAAGCATGAGTTCATCAAAGCATGTTAAACATCCAAGTTTCTAACATGCAGTATCAAGTACCTCAAGCATACTCTTCACATATTACAAATATTTTCAATGAATGTTTTCAAAACATTTCCATAATGGTATTACTTAAAAATACATCCATATCATATCGGGCCCTGTTGTGTACCAACTATCGCGCGGAAACTATTGCGCGTTCCCTAATGAATTGGGGTAGCGAGCCACCAAGTCATTAGAGCAGGACCCTTCCGTCCTACCGGAGCCACGTTAACATGCACCCCGGATTTGTTTAACGACCCCCTTCCGAGTCGGGTACACAACTTAAAAGTAAAATACTTATCATGCTGTTACATATATGCTAAGGAATACTCCATATTTACTCTTATGGGACACACCACTCTTCAAGGGTGCTCTTGATCCCCTAGGGACACACCACACATTCGGGTGCTCTTGATCCCATACTATTTGAGTATCCCTTCAAGCATTTTAACATATCACATGCAATTTCATAAGTGTGCCCAATGGGCTATAAGGCATGCTCATACATACATCATATTTCATGCATGTCCATACATACATCATATTTCATACTTGTTCATACATGCATCATATTTCATACATGTTTATACATACATCATATTTCATACTTGTTCATACATATATCATATTCCATACATGTTCATACATACTTCATCATGCATCATATTTCAACCACTTAACCTACCTTAGACCTGACAAGCTTTGGTCACATAGGTCATACTCATATCGTAGGAAGTGGTAGCATGCTATCAATTAAGATTTCAATCAGACATCTCATTTAAACACCTCATACATAAACATATCAAAGCATGCTAACAATTAAGGTTTCCTTATCAACCATTCCATTTAACACCACATACATATACATATGATCATCCTCAACCATAAACATATATCATAGGGTAGTTTGACCTTTACAAACCCTAGTCCTAGTGGGTTGGCCGAAACATCAAGAGTAGGGAAATATCAGGACTTTTGCATTAATCATTCACACATACATTTATTCAAACACCTCATACATAAACATATCATAGCATGCTAACAATTTAAGGTTTACATATCAACCCTTCCATTTAACACCACATACATATACATATGATTATCCCCAACCATAAACATATATCATAGGATAATTAATTTTCACAAACCCTAAAGTCCATGCCTTGGCCGAAAGTCCTATGATAGGGCAAGTTCAATTTTTTTGGCAATGAAATATTCACACAACCATCTATACAACACCTTGTATACACTATCATACAATATACTAAGCATGGATACATTATGTGATAATTCAATCCTCACTAACCCTAATTCCTAGGTCTTGGCCGAAACCCATCTAAACCCTAACCCTAGTTTCATAGGGTAGGAGTATCAAATATTCCTACAAACATATATTCAAACACTTGATCTACATTCCTAAGCATGAATCCATTATAGAAAATCATAAAATCCCCAAACCCTAATTTCTATCATGCATGGCCGAAACTTATAAGGGTGCAAATCCCAATTTTTGGTATTACAACATGAAGGGAAACGACATATAAGCATACCCTAAATTTCAAGGAATCTTTCCATGTAATAAAAAGTGACCAAGGCCTCCCTTCAAGAGGGGGCCGAAACTTTCAAAGGTGAAAAGCCCTAAATTTTGTACAAGAAAAATAACAAGGATCACACATAACCATTATACTGCAGGCGAGGGGATACTTACATCCTTGCGCTGGAATTTCTTTAAACCGTAGGGTACCCTACACTTGAAGGGTATGTGAAACCTTTTTCTTCCAACTTTTCTCTAAGACTCCTTGGTCTTGGTAGAAGGTAAAGACACTTGGCTTTCCTCCTTGTAATTGCCCTAGAGTTAGAACCCTAGGAGGTTGGTTTCGAAAATGGAAGAAGAGAAGAAGAAGATGGTGGTTTCGGTGGAGAAGGAAGAAGAAGAAGAGAAGTAAAAGGAAGTTACTCCAACTTCCCATATTTATACTTTTCCCATGAAAAGACATGTCTCTTCACTCTTACCCACTTAACAAGCATGTTCCTTATTCTCTAACAAGAAACATGGCTTGGTGCAATGGTTAAGACATGGAGAGTGCAACTAGGAGGTTCAAGGTTCAATCCTTGCCCCCTCCTTTTTATCACCTTTTGCACTAATCCATATCAAAGCCCATTAAGCCAAGCCCATCATGAAATTTCATAATATTTCATGTTTATGAATTCATAATATTTTCTAATATTTTTCCTGAATTCATAATATTATTTACATAATATTTTATAAATATTATTCACATAATATTTCATGATAATAATATTTCATGAATTCAATAATATTGCATATTTATGAATTCATAATATTTCATAACATTTCATGATACTATTTCATGAATTCCATAATATTTCATATTTATGAATTCATAATATTTCATATTTATGAATTCATAATATTTCCTAATATTTCATATAGAAAATTTCGGGGTGTTACACTTTGAACCTTCCGTAGTAGAGTATCATCAAATTTACTAGGTTGCTTAGTGAACACTATGTCTTGAACTACTCAGTTGTTCATATAAACCCAGATAATGATGCCTACACAATAACATTTCTCACTTTTTTATACTTCTCACTGTTTTTGTTTGTTTTGGCCATGAACAACATCTTAGATTCATAAGTATTTCATTAAAATGGTCTGTCTTCATACTTATATAAGTGACCTCCTATAAAGAGTGTCCTACCATGCACTACTTTTTTCAAGTATAAGAGTCATTAAAAGTTCATAACTTAACCTTATTAAATATCGTAGGTAGCACTTTTTCATCCTAGGAATGAGAGGGGAATTAGTCCAAGTGGTTACACAAACTTTCATAATTTCGTTATCCTATTGAACCATGATCTTGGGATCTCCAATCAATAAGGTTGGGTTACCATTATGAATGTTCTTGTTTGTAGATTTTTAATCTCATTCTTCTTAATGTGCAATATATTTGATCTCAATTCAAATCCTTTGTAAACAGATCCGCCAAGTTATCTTTCGATTTAATGTAATCGACAGAGATAACTCCATTAGAGATCAACTGTCTAATGGTATCGTGTCGTTGATGAATATATTATAACTTACCATTGTACATGCTATTTTGTGCCCTTATAATTGTCGATTGATTATCACAATGTATTATCACGGCAAGCACTGACTTTGCCCAACATGGGATATCCTCTAAGAGGCTATGAAGTCATTCAGCTTCTTCCGCGACTTTATCTAAGACTATAAACTCAGATTCCATAGTTGATTGAGTTATATACGTTTGCTCTGTGGATTTTCATGACACCACTTCAGCACCAATGGTATACACATATCCACTGGTTGATTTAGAGTTTTTTTGTATCAGATATCCAATTTGCATCACAATAGTCTTCTAGTACCGCTGGATATCTTGTATAATGTAATTCATGTTGGCGCAGGCAGCACCTAAGTCAAACATGGGTTTTGATAATGGCAAAGGGTTCAAGAGTTAAGATGTTATTTTTAGTCTAATGTGTTCACTGAGTGTGCAGAAAGAAATCCTGGCGAAGGGTTGCTAGGCACCTAGCGAAGGGCTGCTAGGCATCGAAACCCTAAGACCTGGCGAAGGTCTGCTAGGCACCTGGCGAAGGGCTGCTAGGCATCGAAGACCTGGCAAAGGGCTGCTGGGAACCTAGCGAAGGGCTGCTAAGCATCGAAACCCTAAGACCTGGCGAAGGGCTGTTAGGCACCTAGTGAAGGGCTGCTGGGCAAAAGTCCAACCGGAGGAGCCGGTTGGCAAAAAGGTAAACTCTCCTGAGAGGAGTAGGTGAGGACGCGTACCACATCGAGGGAACAATAGGCGTCGGTTCGACCTAGGGTTCCATTTGGGAGACCCAAAGTCAGAACCAAGACAGCTACGACTGTAAAAACTAACTAATATTCTTGCTTTGTTTGTTGTGGAACTAACCTTGGATGCAGGGACCGAAGGAGTGTGTTTCTGCAGCTCAGAACACCCCAAAAGGAGAGGGGCATGCAGTTGGGCTAGGCGCCCGGGAGGTCCCGGGCGCCCAAGGTCAAAGCCAAACAAGCAGTAAGCAAGAATCGCTTTGAAACAACACTGGGCTAGGCACCCGGGAGGTCCCGGGCACCCAAAGTCAAAGCCAAAGATGAGTCGAAGCAAAATCAGCCACGAAGCCAGCGGACCCAGTCAAGCTGGGCGCCCGAGAGGTCCCGGGTGCCCCAGTCAGCTCCAGAGCCGATTCGAAGGGGATAAGCGCTGACCAAGCTTCGGATAGAGGTTCTCAGATCTCAAGGCACGTGTCAGGCGCCCCCGACGTCCCAGGCGCCCCCAGGAGCACTATAAAAGGGGCTCGACCCCAAGGCTTCAACACAATAATTTTCCAACGCCTCTAAGCTTTTTGTTCAAGCACGCTACTCCGGCAAACTCCGTTCTTGACATTCTAGTGCCGACGACGACCCTCTGCTCAGAAGTACGATCCACACCGGGCGTCGGTAACGAAAAGTGTACTTATTTATTTACTGCACTACTATTGTATCAAATTCTATAAATCTTTACGCTACTATAGAATTGCCCGCAGTAAATGGTCAAGGACCATGGGCCTTGGAGTAGGAGCCGACCGCGACTCCGAACCAAGTAAAAATATTTGTGTTCCTCGTGTTTGTTTTTAATTTCGCTGCATACATTCTCTTAATCTTATCTGAAAAAGTTTTCACGATATTCACCCCCCCTCTATCGTGTTTCTCGATCCAACAAGTGGTATCAGAGAGGGGTAGCTCAAATTTGGTGGAACCACCAATTTGGGAATTGTTCGGACTTTTATGAAATTTTTTTTCAATCGAACTTTTATCGTTAATCGAGGTTGGTGCAACACCACTCGATAATTTTTTTTATCTTCTTCCCGCACTGCTAATCCAAGACCAAGTCTTGGGATAGTTTGTTTTTGTTGCTATTATTTCAGAATTTCTAAATGGCCATGCAAGAGGGTTTTAGTACAGCCAGACCACCACTCTTCAGTGGGGAGGATTTCTCCTACTGGAAGAGTCGGATGTAAATCCACCTGAAAACTCAGGTGGACATGTGGATAATCATCCAATCTGGTTTGGAAATCCCGAAAAATGCTGAAGGAGTGCCACATCTTTACACCGAATGGGACGCCTCAATAAAAAGGAAGATCTAGGCCGATGCTAAAGTGACCACTTCAATACGGTCTAACCAATGAAGAGCTGAACCGGGTGGGACCATTCAACAGTGCAAAAGAACTTTGGGGTAAGTTAATTGAGTTGCACGAAGGAACCTCCGACACCCGAATCAGCAAGAGGGACCTACTGCTAAACAAACTCTACACTATCAAAATGAACAACGGCAAGTCAGCAGGCCAGCTCCACGCCAGAATCCAAGAGTTGATGAACAGTCTACACTCAATCGGTCACAAGGTAGAGAACCGTGACCTGATCAGGTATACCCTTAACGCTTTCCCGAGAAATACTTTGTGGGCATTTATGGTAGATGCGTACAAAGTTTCAAGGGATCTTTCTAAAATCAAATTAGATGAGTTATTTTCTGAACTTGAATTACATAAGCAGACTAATTGCACCCTGGCCGAGAAAGGCATTACTTTTATTGCAGGCAAAACTGGAAAGATGACCAAGAAGAAGCCTCAACCTGCACCCGAGTCTGACTCAGACTCAGACTAAGAAGATAGTGAAGGAGATCGACCCAAGCTGGTTCGGCTAGCCCGGGACTACTACAAGGAGCTGAAAAATCAGAGCAACAGAAGGAAAGCCAGCCGAAGAAAGGAAGAGCCAGCTGAACCATCAAATGAAAAGACCAAACCAAATGTGACCTACTACGAATGCAAAAAGAAGGGTCACTACAAGACGGAATGCCCCAATCTGAAGGAGACGAAGAAGACAAGAAGGAAGAAGGCCCTTCAAGCAACATGGGATGAGTCTTCCTCCGAAAAAGAAGAAGAGGCCCCACAATCGAACCTGCTCGCCCTGACTGCTTCGGAAGAAATCGAGACTGGATCAGAATCGGAGCCGGACGACGGAAAGCTTACATTTTCAGAGGACTGCAAAATCACTATAAGTGGATTTTCTAGAGTTCAATTATCAGAGTTAATTACTTATCTATCTAACGACTTGGCGAAAGCCAAACTCCGAGTCGAATCCCTCCGATAGGAAGTAAAACTCCTGAAAGAGGGAGCTGACTCTAGATCCTTAACTGAGAAGGTTCAAGAAGGAACCTCTACTCAAGTTGAAAAACTTGAGAAAGAGAACTCCTTCTTGAAAACTCAAGTCAAGGACCTTAGAGCAGCTTTGGAACGTTTCACTTCGGGTTCCAAGGGTCTTGACATGATTCTTGGAAAACAGAAGTCCGTTCTAAATCGATCCGGATTAGGGTTCGAACCAAGGCTAGACAAAGGTCATATTATGCTGTACTGAATCAGTGTAGACCCAAAATTCAGGCATAGGTACCCAAACTGTGCCTGAACAACCAAGTTGGACCAAATCAGTATTAGATCCCCAAGGACAAGATTCATATCTTGCCTAATCATTACCGTGGCTTTAGTCCAGGGGGAGCCAACTTAAAAACCATTTTTATAGTTAAATGAATTTCTTTTCTTATTTTAAATTGCATGATTGCTTGTCTATTTATTTTCTACAATTTACCATGCTTAGACCTAGGACTAGTTAGACTAAGGACTAAATCAATTAACTGAAATTTGAACAACATAGTATTGGGTGGCGGTGAGATGATAGTACGTTAGGGAAGCCTTTTCTAATAAGGTCAAGTATACACTACTTGGTCTCTTTAGACTGGTGAAACTAGCCGAAGCTACCGATCCATGACCCAAGCTAGTTAGACCAGAAATTCTCAAAAAGTAACCTTGAAAATGAAATTTCACTAAAAGACTTTGTCAAGGAAAGGGTTGGTGATCCAATAAGGCTACGGCCAAAGAAGGCCTTGTGCCTCGCCAAGACCTGGAAGCCAATTTTTGAAATTCAAATTCAGTTTACTCTTTGTCAAATTCGAATCTAATACAAATTTTCAGTTAATCTTAGATTCAAATATTCTTTGTCAAAATAAATTCAAAACTAATTGCTTTCAAAATTAATTTAACCTTTTCAAAATTAATCATGGTCTTTCTAAATACTTCTATTAAAACCTGTCTCACAAAAACTCATAAGGTTAACGTGATTGATAACTCTAGATTAGGTGAGACAGACGAGGTTGTGAAAATCAATTTAAGCTATCCTTAATTCTAATTGAATCCAAATCAACAAAACTCTTTATGTGTAGGAACATAAAGATTTGGGCCAATGGATGTTGGATAGCGGGTGCTCCAGACACATGACTAGGGATAAATTGAAATTCACCAAACTTAAGGTCAAGAACCTAGGCTCAGTAGCATTTGGCAACAATGCTACACTCAAGGTCATTGGGTCAGGTAACATTGAACCCAAATCTGATTTTGTCATTAAAAAGGTTCTTTTGGTTGAAAACTTTAAGTTTAACTTGCTCAGTATAAGTCAATTGTGTGACACTGGCTATGTAGTTACCTTTACCAACTCTAACTGCCTAATTAGAAACTTGCAAAACTCAGAAATCATGCTTAAGGACACTAGGAAAAATAATGTTTATACTATAAACCTACCCTTAATACCGAAATGCTTCTTAACTCAGTTAGAAGAATCAAACCTCTGGCATAGGAGATTAGGTCACACTAATCTAAGATTAATTTCAAAAATTACCCATCTTGGTCTAATTAAAGGTATACCAAAAATTAAGAACCATGAAAACTTGATATGTGAATCATGCAACCAAGGTAAACAAACCAGGTCTAACCACAAACTAATTCAATCAGATCTAACTCAAACCACACTTGAGCTCCTGCACCTTGACCTATATGATTCACATGGAGCCATGTCACTAAGCGGAAACTGGTACTGCTTAGTAATTATAGATGATACTCCAGGTTTACCTGGGTTAGGTTCCTAAAGACCAAAGATGAAACCCTAAACCTATTTAGTGATTTTTGTAAGTTAATTGAAAATCAAAATGATACTAAAATCAAATGACTTAGGAGTGATCATGGGGGAGAGTTTGAAAATCAACGATTCGAGGAGTTGTGTAAGATAAATGGATACATGCACGAATTTTCGTGTCCTAGAACCCCCCAGCAAAATAGGATAATAGAACGGAAAAATAGAACCCTGCAAGAAGTCGCTAGGGCTATGCTCAATGAATTCAACCTAGCTAACCAATTTTGGGCAGAAGCAATTAGTACGGCTTGCTATATCCAAAATAGGGTCCTAATTAACAAACGACATAATAAAACTCCCTATGAATTATAATACCATAGACTTCCAAACCTACATTACCTAAGGGTCTTTGGGTGCAAAGTCTATATTCTGAACACCAAGGACTATCTAGGAAAATTCCAGTCTAAGTCAACCCCAGGGGTCTTCTTAGGATATTCAACAACAAGTAGGGCCTATAGGGTTTACAACAAAAAGACTAACAAAATTGAAGAAACAACAAGTCTAATACTTGATAAGGAAATTAATTCAAAATCTGATAATCCAGATTTAAATCCATCAAATAGTGAACATGAAGATAATGAACAAATTATTGAACCACTAGTTGAATCCCTAAATGAACTAACTATTGAACCAACTATTGAGTCAATTGAACCAATAATTGAACCGACCCAAGTAGTTGAACCAAACACTAAACCGAACTGACCAGCCGGACCTGAGCTTGAACCAAGTAATAGAAGTACTAAGAAACCCAGACTAAGTCACCCAACTGATCAAATTGTGGGTGATCCATTCTTAGGAGTCAGAACTAGGTCCTCCAATAGAAATCTTAGTCAGATTGTAATGATTTCAAAAATTGAACCTAAGACTATAGAGGAAGCCTTACGTGATCTTGATTGGATCATAGCGATGCAAGAAGAGTTAGCCCAATTTGAAAGGAACCAAGTCTGGGAACTAGTACCTAAACTTGAGGGCAAATCCATTATTGACACTAAGTGGGTTTTTAGGAATAAGCTAAATGATCAAGGAGAAACAGTTAGAAATAAAGCCCGCTTAGTAGCCAAAGGGTTCAGTCAAGTCGAAGGGTTAGACTATGACGAAACCTATGCCCCAGTAGCTAGACTTGAGTCCATTAGGATGTTGTTAGCCTTTGCATCCCATAAAGGATTTAAACTCTACCAAATGGATGTAAAGTCAACTTTTCTAAATGGATTTATTAAGGAAGAAGTCTATGTTGGACAACCCCTGGTTTTAAGGACTTAGAAAAACCTGACCATGTTTACAAACTCACTAAAGCACTATATGGACTAAAACAAGCACCTAGGACCTGGTATGAACGTCTATCAACCTACCTCATTTCTAAGAAATTTAACTAGGGACAAATTGACTCAACCCTATTTATTAAGACCTTAGAAAAAGAAATCTTTATTGCCCAAATTTACGTTGATGATATAATTTTTGGATCCACCAACTCAAAATTCTTAAAAGAATTTGTTAAAATAATGGAAAATGAATTCGAAATGAGCTTAGTTGGTGAGCTAAACTTCTTTCTAGGGTTACAAATTAAGCAAACTAGGGATGGAAATTATGTCCATCAATCCAAATATGCTAAGGAGTTAATAAAGAAATTCAAAATGGACAACTCCAAAAGCATAAGTACCCCTATGGCCACAAATGTAAAAATATATAGTGACTCTGATGATAAATCTATAGAGCTTAAATTATATAGAAGTATGATTAGAAGTCTACTTTACCTTACAGCCAGTAGACCTGATATCCTTTTTGCAGTAGGAATGTGTGCAAGATACCAAACCTGTGCCAAAGAAACGCACTTAGCAACCCTAAAAAGAATACTAAGATACATTAAGGGCACCCTAAATGTAGGGATTTGGTATCCTAGGACCTCAATTTTTGACTTGTCAGAATACTCGGATTCTGACTATGCTGGTTGTAAACTAGATAGAAAGAGTACAAGTGGAAGCTGCCAACATTTAGGAAATAGTCTAGTAAGTTGGTGTAGCAGAAAGCAACACTGTGTAGCTCTATCCATAATTGAAGCTGAGTATGTTGCTTTAGGAGAGTGTGTAGCACAACTCCTATGGATGATGCACACTCTTAAAGACTTCCAGCTTAACTACACCCAAACTCAGGTCTACATTGATAATATAAGCTCAATTAATCTAACTAAGAACCCAATCCAACACTCTAGAACTAAACACATAGAAGTCAAACACCACTTCGTAAGAGATCATGTAGCTAGGGGTGAGATAGTCCTTAAGCATGTAGACCCAAAATCTAACCTAGCTGACATATTCACCAAACCCCTACCTGAGTCTGAGTTCAGCTCACTAAGAAGGCAATTAGGGTTATGCTTGATAGAATAGGACTGCTCTAAATTTTTTCAAAAACCTGTTTTATTTTTTACAAAATTAATTCTTTATCTTATTTTGTTATTTAAAATGATTTTTCTGACTTAATTTTTTTAATAAAATTATCCCCTTCAAAAACTAGGGCTTTTTCACAAAATGGGCATAGCCTAGGCCCTAACCCTAGAACTGCATGCACCTATAGATCTAGAAGCCATCATCTCACAAGTACCTTAGGGTACTTTTGATTGATCACCTAGAATGGGTTGAGATGCTTAGGTCTTTGCCTTGATTCAAGATGCTTTAAGTCAGTGCATCTGTAGTAATTGGGGCACTAAATACCAATTAAACAGTAATTAGGTTAAGTGTCAAGCATAGAAAATCTAACTTGATCAAATCACTTAACTTGTCTAACTCTAGCGAAAGTAACTGTTTATAACAGTTAGTAAGTAGCTAATTGGGTTAGACAGGACCCGAAAGCGGAAATTCAAATTAATTTGGTCCAGCTCAAACTTAGAATTGGTTCAGTACAGCATCTTACCTTGATTACTCATTGTTTGCTATATTTTTTTTGATATATGGCAAAGGGGGAGAGATTGGAAAGGAGAGAAAAGAATCAAAATTTAATAATTTTTTTTTAAAATTAAAACTTTTTTTCCAAAAAGATTTTATTGTTTTTCAAAAAGCAAAGTTCTCTGCATGAAAAATTTCTAAGTATTTAAATTGCTTTTTAAAGTATCTAAGCTGCTTGCAAATTATTTAAGTGTCAAAACTTCAGAATAAGCTTAGAAAATTTTCTAAAGTGAAAAAACTAAATATTTTGGAAATTATTTTCGAAATTAGTTGCGTTCAAAAATTATTCTAAGTACTAATTCTAAATCTTTGGCTGGCTGAAATTTTCTAAGTATAAATTTCAAATTCTCTTGAAAATTTTCCAAGTGGCCAACTCAAAATATTTTTTGGAAAATGTTTTCTTACTTAAACTTGTTTGAAAATTATCTAAGTATAAATTTCAAATTCTCTTGAAAATTTTCCAAGTGCCCAACTCAAAATATTTTTTGGAAAATGTTTTCTTATATAAATTTGTTTGAAAATTTTCTAAGTATAAATTTCAAATTCTCTTGAAAATTTTCCAAGTGGCCAACTCAAAATATTTTTTGGAAAATGTTTTCTTACTTAAACTTGTTTGAAAATTTTCTAAGTATAAATTTCAAATTCTCTTGAAAATTTTCTAAGTGCCCAACTCAAAATATTTTTTGGAAAATGTTTTCTTACTTAAACTTGCTTGAAAATTTTCTAAGTATAAATTTCAAATTCTCTTGAAAATTTTCCAAGTGCCCAACTCAAAATATTTTTTGGAAAATGTTTTCTTACTTAAACTTGTTGTGAATATTTTCTAAGTACTGAAAACCTGAAAAACGTTTCACTTTTAGACTTAGAAACTTTTTCAAAAATCGAAACTTTTTCAAAAACCCCACGAACTTTTGAAAAACCTAGGGGGAGATTTCTTCCAGGGGGAGGAAATCAAAATTGGTACTTTACCTACTTTTTGTTTAACTTAACTTTTTGAACCGGGTTGCCATAAATCAAAAAGGGGGAGATTGTTGGTGCAGGCAGCACCTAAGTCAAACCTGGGTTTTGATAATGGCAAAGGGTTCAAGAGTTAAGATGTTATTTTTGGTCTAATGTGTTCACTGAGTGTTCAAAAAGAAGTCCTGGCGAAGGGCTGCTGGGCATCTAGCGAAGGGCTGCTAGGCATCGAATCCCTAAGACCTGGCGAAGGGCTGCTAGGCACCTGGCGAAAGGCTGCTAGACATCGAAGACCTGGAAAAGGGCTGCAGACAACCTAGCGAAGGGCTGCTAGGCATCGAAGACCTGGTAAAGGGTTGCTAGGCACCTAGCGAAGGGCTGCTAGGCATCGAAACCCTAAGACCTGGCGAAGGGCTGCTAGGCACCTGGCGAAGGGCTGCTGGGCAAAAGTCCAACCGAAGGAGCCGGTTGGCAAAAAGGTAAACTCTCCTGAGAGGAGTAGGTGAGGACGCGTTCCCCATCGAGGGAACAGTAGGTGTCGGTTCGACCTAGGGTTTCATTTGGGAGACCCAAAGTCAGAACCAAGATAGCTACGGCTGTAAAAACTAACTAATATTCTTGCTTTATTTGTTATGGAACTAACCATGGATGCAGGGACTGAAGGAGTGTGTTTTTGCAGCTCAGAATGACCCAAAAGGAGAGGGGCATGCAGCTGGGCTAGGCGCCCGGGAGGTCCCGGGCGCCCAAGGTCAATGCCAAAGATGAGTCGAAGCAAAATCAGCCACGAAGCTAGCGGACCCAGTCAAGCTGGGTGCCCGAGAGGTCCCGGGCGCCCCAGTCAGCTCCAGAGCCGATTCGAAGGGGATAAGCATTGACCCAGCTTCGGATAGAGGTTCTCAGATCTGAAGGCACGTGTCAGGTGCCCCCGACGTCCCAGGTGCCCCAGGAGCACTATAAAAGGGGCTCGACCGCAAGGTTTCAACACAACAATTTTTCAACGCCTCTAAGCTTTTCGTTCAAGCACGCTACTCCGGCAAACTCCGTTCTCGACATTCTAGTGCCGACGACGACCCTCTGCTCAGAAGTACGAACCACACTGGGCGTCGGTAACGAAAAGTGTACTTGTTTATTTACTGCACTACTATTGTACCAAATTCTATAAATCTTTGCGCTACTATAGAATTGCCCGCAGTAAACGGTCAAGGACCGTGGGCCTTGGAGTAGGAGCCGACCGCGACTCCGAACCAAGTAAAAATACTTGTGTTCCTCGTGTTTGTTTTTAATTCCGCTGTGTACCTTCTCTTAATCTTATCCGAAAAAGTTTTCACGATATTCACCCACGCCCCCCTCTATCGTGTTTCTCGATCCAACAATTCATACTCTAAGGTGTATCTTAAATATTTAAGAACCCTTATTAATGCCTTTCAATGGTCATCATTTGGATTACTTGTAAATTTACTTAATTTATTGACTGCATGTGTAATATCCGGACATATACAGTTAGTGATATACATCAAACTGTCAATTATCCTAGAATATTCCAATTGTGAAACAAGTTCACCATGGTTCTTAGCCAAATGCTAGCTTAAGTCCATTGGTGTTTTTACAGAGAAAATATCATATGTATTAAATCTTCTTAGCACTAACTCAATATAATGAGACTGTGTGTTCCGGAAGGAGTCGACGACGATGGCCTGGCACCGAGGTTCTGCCCACGTGGAAGCTGGCCGGAGGGGAGGAACTCTGCGCCTTGCGAGATCAACACGAGCGTTAGGGGAACACGTCGGAGGTTGTCTGGCGGAGCCCATTCCGACGCTCAAGTCAGTGTCTCGATGGAGAAAGGTGTAAGACGAAAAAGAATGTATGAACAATAGAGAATGCTTAACCCCTCTTACCGGAGGGGTTAGGGTACCTTTTATACTGGCCTCTTCTACTTTACCACGTCCCCCCGATTTATGCCACGTCCTCGCCCTCTTTCGACGGTTACTGGATAGCCTTTGAAACGGTCTACGCCGTCATTACATTTCGACCTATTGCGACATTTAAGGGTTGCGATGATTTCGTGCCAGCGAGGACGCTTATCCATAGATCCGCGAGGGAGGGGGAGAACTTGACCAGGCCACGTCGGACACGGGGGTCTCCATTGAGACACAGTAGTTGGGAAAAAAAACCTGGTCTTGACCAGGCCACGTCGTACACGGTGTCTCCATTGAGACACAGTAGTTACGAAAAAAAAATTGACCGTCGTTGACCTGGTCAACTTGACCAGGCCATGTCGGACACGGGGTCTCCATTGAGACACAGTAGTTGTGGAAAAAAAACCTGGTCTTGACCAGGCCACGTCGTACACGGTGTCTCCATTGAGACACAGTAGTTAGGAAAAAAAACTTGATCAGGCCACGTCGTACACGGTGTCTCCATTGAGACACAGTAGTTAGGAAAAAAAACATGATCAGGCCACGTCGGGCACGGGGTCTCGATCGATTTTGACTTTTTGACCTATGTTACCCCAACATAGGTGGTGAATAGATCCGCCATAGATGATCTATCTAGTCCGTAGCAAACGGCTACGGTAAAGACATGTCAAATCCGTTGACGGCTGAGGCTTTGCCAAAAAGCTTGTGAGGGTGCATAGATCCACCATAGGTCTATCTAGTCCGTAGTAACGGCTACGGTAAAGACAAGTCAAAGCCGTTTATGGTTGGTCACTTACCTAAAGTGAACATCGGGCTTGAGGTCGGTTGATGGATGATGGATGTGAGCGTTCACTTCATGGCTCCTAGACGTTTAGAGTGGTGAGAGTGGTAGCATGGATTGGATTGCGGACATAGGCTTCCTACATTGGTTCGTGGGCATGCTGATGGATGGTGTGCTGACCTATTGTGGAGGTGTAGACAGAGGACATCCCGATGATGGACAGGCTGACGGATGGTGTGCTTCACCTGCGGGCAGGACACATTTTGTGAGTAGGGTTGACAGTGGCGAGTATTGTTACGGATGGTGTACATGATGATCGGCATGCATGTATTTGGGTGGTACACATGATGGTAGGCATACATGTACTTTATCCCTCGATAGCTACTCGGATCTGATACATCATCAGAAACGGTTAGCTATCCAAGGGAGCATGTGTTGGCTGTAACCTTTTCTTGATGATATTTATTTACCTTTCATCAAAAAAAAAAGCGAGGGAGGGGGAGAATGTTATTTGACGTCGAAGGTAGCTCGGGCTCCGCTTCCCCGAGATGGTCTCAGGGTCTTCTGGCCCGGGTGATCGCGGGCGTTATAGTTCTCGAGGTGGTCTCGGGACCCCACCTCCCGGAGTGATCCCGGGAGGGATCTTCTGGTTGACTCCCGAGGACTTGTCTCCCGAGGGGGCCCTAGAGGCTCCCCTTCCCGAGAGTGTCTCAAGGACTCTGAAAAAGTAGTCACTAAGACCTGTTGCATTTTGCCACAAAGCTTCTTCATCCCACATGCCTGCCACGGGCTATTCAACCCTATCACATGTCCCTCCCTTCAAGTCTAATCGAAGGAAGTGTGACTGACTGATCGGACTAGTGTAGTGATGAAGAAGCCGAGCTCTTGCAGGTTCTCGCACCTGCTACTGTTCCTTTCAATAGTTGCAAGGGACCCTTAGGGGGTTGTGCCGAGCCCCCCTAGGAAATTTCCCCTTCGTTATTCCCTTCCCGAAGGACTTCTGTAGCTTTTGAGGTACCGTAATGATACCTGTCCCTCTGTTATAAAGGTGCATGGCGCTCTTTGATGGCAACAAGGTACTTTCGCTCATGCCCTATCACCATGTGCTTCAACGGCCATCTCCTCGACTTCTTACTGACGTGCGTCGCTATAGCTGGCTCACGTTAGGCAACTGCTTCTGGAGCAACACTAATGTGGCAGTTTCTTGCTTTCCACGTGCCGCTTCCCTATTGCGTCTATGCAGGCGGCTTCCTGGGTATAAGAAGGGAAAGCGAGGACGTTCGACTACCTTCTGACTTCGTGGCTGGGTGCACCTCATCTTCTTCTTCTTCTCTAAGGACTCTTTTGCACGTAAGTAGTCTGTCTCTTCCCTATCTCTCCCCTTAAGGACCATGGAAAGCTATCGGGCGGAATGGTATGAGTCTATCTCTTCGAGAGTGAGACCAGAGGCTCTGCAGGCGACCATCGAGGCCTACAGCATCCCAGCTGAGATGGCAATGGTTGTCCCCGGGGTAGACCAGACGCCAGTAGAGCCTCCCGCAAGCTTGTCGACCTTCTTCCTGGGGCAAGTGGAGTCAGGACTCCATTTCTCCATCCCCCCTTCTTCATGAATATAGCCTCCTACTTTGATATCCCCCTTCACCAGATGACTCCTAATGCCTTTGCTCAGATGGGAGGGACGTATCCATAATCTTTTTCATTCTTTCTTTGTTCCGATCAGTTCTAGAGGGGCCTTTAGCTTTTCAGCGCATCCGGGTCATAGGTTTTTAGGAGGGTTTCCTTCTTCGCACAAAGGTTGGAAGGAGAAGTTCTTCTTCATCCGCCTACTCGCGTTGCCCTTCAGCCTCTTTGCTAGATAGAGGCCCTCCCGACTCCTTCTGCTATAGGGGAGTTTCTCAAGAGTCTTGCGTACCAGCGTGCTAGGAATATACTCTCCAGGATGGTGTTCAGCGGCCCGGGGCTGGTGCAGAGTGAGGAGCTTATGTTCCGGGTGGGCCATAGCCCCAAAGTGACCTGAATCAGCCCTAGCCTCGATATGTTTGTCTTTTTCATCAATGCATGTTAATTTTAATTGATGTTTCCTCATTTGTCGATTGTAGAGGAAGTCATGTTCGCCAAGGTGATGGGCCGACTTATCAAGTGGGAAGACGCCAACAAGGAGGCGTTGAATCCTCCCTCGACCATTCCCGATGCACCCCCTACCCCTGCTGAGTCCTCGGAGGGGACCGTTGACTCGTCCCATGGGCCTGCCTCGCCCAAGAGGATAGAGGCCACTGTTACATCCCCGCTGGTGGCGAGCCAAGGGCCCTATGATCAACGGGTTAATCCGGTAGCGGATCTTCCTTCTAGAGGTGGCTCTCCCCCGATGGTTGTTCGTCCAGTGGGGGTTAGTGAGGGGTCCTCCTCTCCCACTGCCCCTTCAACACTCTGGTCCGCTGGTCGGCAGAAGAGGCGACTTCCAAAGGGCTTGGGACCTAGATGGAAAATGCTACGCTTCGAGAGTCCCGACCTTCTTCCCTCAGTGTCTGAGGAGGCTATTTCTCCTTCCGAGGGGGGAGCATATGTTCTCGCATCTTCTTCTATCCCTTCGGCCATAACTCCGGAGACGGTCGTAACATCACCTTGCTTTCCCTCCATTAACCCGGCCGAGGCTTCAAAGGGTAAGGAGGTATTGCGTACCCAATACCGGATGAAACTTGACCACCTAAAAAAGAGGTTGGATGCAGCATTGGAGGCTTCCATGCAATCCTTCCCCCCTGTGATATTGAAGGATGTTCCAATCGAGGGGGCCTTGTCCGGGAGGACTTCCATCTCAGAGGAGGATGATTCTGGCCCCTCCAGCCTGCCCCCCGAAGCTTCTGTTGCTCAACGACTTCCTCCTCATCGGGGCTCGCTGCCGTCCGAGGGACGGGATAACCCGCCAAGGTCCCCAGGAGGGGCAACCATACGAGTCTCGGCTGGACCTCTAACCACTCTCTAGGAGACCCTTCTGAAGGTATAAGTTACTGTTGCATTGGGTATTCTCTTGCATACTATCTAACATCTTGGTGCAATGACAGGCAGCTGAAGACTGCCTAACAGCCGGCCGGGGTTTGTACTCCTGGCCCCATGTTGAAGCTTTGACCCGCCGGGCCCTGAGAGCCGAGGCCACAGTTGATCATGAGCGTCGGGCGGGACTTATGCAAGCAGGGATCAGCAGAGCCCTTCAGGCGAAGGTAGAGCATCTACTAGACGCCTTGTAGGATAAGGAGTTGGCTCTTCAAAATTCCCAACACCGAGAACGCCTGGCGTCCGAAAGAGCAGTGGTGGTTACGCAGGATCTACTCCAGATGACGAAGGAGAGGGATCAGCTTCAAATACAAGAGAGGAGTTTGTCGGGTGACATCCGGCTTATGACAACCTCGACTGAGAGACTGAACGCACGCGTTCAGGATCAGGCACAGCAACTTAGCCAGAAGGAGTCTGACTTTCTGCTGGCCACGGATCTTGCATCTACCCTGGAAGATGACCTGGCCCAAGATCGATCGGAGGTATGGGCCACGTCGGATAGGCTCAGGGAGGTCCTGGCCGATCAGGATGGGATGTCTGCCGGGTTGGGATGGCTGAAGCGCGCCCATGAGGCTGCTGAGGCCGAGCTTCATGCCCTTCGGGCTGCTAAAGCTTCTAGCTCTGAGGAGGCTGAAGCAAACTTCAAGATAAAGTTCTTGGAGTCGGATGAATTCCATGCCATCATCGCTGACCAGGTAGTGCGGCGCTTGCAGCAAGGCTTCCACAGTGCTATCGACCAGTTGAAGAAGGATCAATTTCTGCCTCCCCATGCCGCCCCTAGTTTGTGAGTGAGGGTCGAGTGGGAGAGAGACTCCCTCTCGAGGACCCAGAATTGTAGGATTATATGTTTACCAGGGAGTTGGGCTCGGTTGTATCTATCATGATCATATACTTTACCTTATTTTGTGCATGTTCATGGGTCTGGTTCCATGTGTTGCGTGTCTTTACAATGAGGGCTTGAAAAGAAAAAAGATAGAGATTTTTTCTCGGGGTTGATCATGAGTGCAGATCTCCCGCGATAACTCCGTACGCCTCAATGTTGGGCTCTCCTTTATTTCCATGCGGGGCCCCCTTCGAACCTTTTCTCCTGGAGAATGTTGGCGACTCTCGAACCGTCATCACCGTATCCCACGCAATCTCTTGAATGGACTCATAAAGGGTTTCGGGTTCCTAGGCGCGGCGAAGGCATGCCAATCGATACGACGCTTCGGTGTTGGCATTCGTTGCTTTTCCCGCACCATGCCTGCATTAAATGCTTAGAGAGGCAGTGATCACTATAAATAGGGGGAGAAGGGTAAACCATCTTCTCCATCCTTTCCGCCTCCTTTCTTATTGATGGCGAGGGATGCCGTTGCCTTTTCTTCCACCCCTTTTTGCGGTCGCCGTTGTCTATGTCGGAGATGTAGGAGGGTTCTCGGCCGAAGGGCCTTGCGGAGGGGGAAGCCTTGCATCCTTTGCTAGGGTGCATGGTAGAGATGATGTCCAGGATCTCGCTGAAGATCCTGGTGGAGGTGGGACTCCGGGGTTATCTGAGGAGTCCAGAAGAGACATCACGTGGTCCACCAGGGGGCATGGCAGAGATGACATATCCTTGTTAGATGTGTATACTAAAAGACTTGCTCTTTTTATGAGATCATCTATTTTTGAAAAGAGAATCACAACAACACTAGATGTATGTTTACATTAGTATATGCATAAAAGTCCAATACCGTGCACTGTAGATAACATGATGTGTGGTGACACACGGATGATCGTGTTATCAGTCCCAGGCATAGTATAAGTAAAAGGCTCACAACCGAGATGGAGTTGGACAAACCATCGGGATGGTTGTAGTGTAATTAGGTGTGGTTTATCTTGAACATAGAATTACACTAGTGTGCTTTGTATGCATTGAGCAGGACCAAAACCAGAGGTCATCCATTTTGTACTAACTTGATAATTGGATTAGACCTCAGATTTATTATGGAGTACAATCCCTAAATCTCGATATAATAACGGGCATATATAGTTAATAATTATTTCTTTGATTTACCAATAGGTGAGATTTATTCTGTTAAATTGATAGGCCCGGTAAGTTGGGAAATAATATTAATTATATGGTGTGCTGTTGATTATTGACAGAATCCGTATCCTAGTGAGTCGGGATGATGATGCCCCCTTGATGAGCTCATAAGGTTCATCATGATAAACCCTGCAGGTGGATTTGATCTGACATGATGATAAGGTTTAGTGACACTAGTCAAGGAGTCAGAAGTCGAATAATTAAAATTGTCAGTAATTTAAATTAATCGATGAGCATTCGATATATTAAACATAGGGGGATGGATGATTCATTATAGGTGAAGCCCATATGAAAATATGGGGGTTGGTGAGGTAATCCAATGGAGATCCTTTAGTGGAATGGATCTTCATTAATGGATTGGGTTTGGATTCATTAGCAGGCCAAGATCCAACTCCTCCTCTTGGTCCCTACCTTAGCCCTATATAAACCCCATGGGATCATGAAACCAAGGCTTAATGATCCAATTATCCACCCAAGGCTCTCTCTCTTCTCCTCTCTCTTTTCTCTCTCCTAGGGTGCCGGTTAGAGAAGAAGGGAAACCTTCTTCTTCCACATCCCATCTCTTCTCCTCCAAGGGCGCCGATCACTGCTAGAGAAAGGGAGGCTCTTGCTCTCCTTTTTGTGGTGAACGACGAGGAGGAGAGGCAGTCGGTGGGTGGCATGCGAGAGGGGTCGGGGGGCAGCTGTGCAAGGCGGCGGCGCAAGGTTGAGAAGGAGAGTTGTTTGGCCGATTTTGGGTAAAGGAGAAGCTTGTTTCTCCTCTTCTCCTTCTTCTTCATCTTCCTCTCGAAGGCAGCCTTGTGGTCGGCGAAGGGAGGAGCTCCCTTAGGGTCGGTGGCGCAAGCTCAAGGGAGAGGTGGGTGGTGTTCCAAACCCTAGGGTTAGGGTTTCGGGTAGAGCAAGAAGAAGATCATTGGTGAGCCCTTGGTGATCTCGGTTCTCGGAAGAAGGTTACACAACGTCTGAGAGGGGAGGGACATAAGGCAGAAGGCTACGAGGTAAAGAGAGGTATATTTCTCTCTCAGCTCTATTATTTTGCTTCGTCATTTTATGTGATATGTGTTAATTAATTGTTTTGATCATTTGATAATCATAGATAATAATTAATTAATTAGACCCCGAAAATAAACACAAAAACCAGTGATCCACTGGTCATCTTTTCCGTGGTCGTTTGATTAGGAGAATTACAAGGCTCGATCTTTGTGATTGGCCAAGTTGTAATTCGTACCGAACAATACGATGACGAGATGGTCGTTGGGAGATGGGTCTCCATTCCGATTAATTTTTAATCCGTAGACATGGAAAGGTCTCTCAAGGACGACCAAATATTCGCTTAGGAAACCCGCCAAGCCATACCCATCAATCCTGATGGTTGCCTCCCCCTGGTCGATACGTGGCGGTGCATTCCTTTTCTGCTTCAGATGCCATCCTCTTCCGAATCCTCACTTTCTCCGAGTTTTAGGCATAGGATGATGTTTGTGGGGGTCGCCGTCACTAAGAGGGGAGGAGTTATAGCCACTGCTTCCTCTCCCCTGTTAAGGCAATTCTTCTTTTCCAGCCTCCGGAGAGAAATTACAGTTGCTGCTCCCCCTCCTCTTCCTTCTGAATGTTGTGTCGGATGCATCTTTGTAGGGGGAGGCAATTAGGGACTTCAAATGGGTTCATTGCCCTGATGTGTTACCTCAAGCGTCTTAGCCTGTCGCTGGTTACTCGGGTGAAGGACCGATATGTTTTTACTACGGCCAAAGATTCAAAGACTCCGATCATAACGAGTGTGGATCCCCACTTACTAGCTGTTGGAAGATGGTTTCGAGTCAAGCGACCCTGTGGGGGATGTTGCAGTGGTGAAGAAAAGCCCGAGTAGGGGGGGGGTGCTTCCCTTTACTAGCTATTCTGATTGTATCTTGATATTTCTCTGAGATGTTGGACTTCATTTCTCATATAAATAAAACAAACTTTTTGTTACCTCGTGTACGTGTATGCCCGTATTGCATAGGTATTTTGATGTCCCACTTGTTTATCCTTTTTAGTCAGGTATGTCATGTCATCTTTGCTTCTGTAGCGTCTATGTGTCCCGGGCACCCGAGAGATCGCAAGGCCTCCTGGTTTTTGTGTACTTGGTCGTGGGTAGCAGCCCAGACTAAGCCTAAGTACCTCGAGCATCTGTAGCACCGTGAGGTATTAGGGTTTTGGGTACTCGGTCGGGTGTAGCAACCCAAACCAAGCCTAAGTACCTCGGGCATCCGCAGCACCACAAGGCATTAGGGTTTTTGTCATTGGTTGGGAGTCCGTGGCAATCTAGACCAAGCCTAAGTACCCTGGGCATCCGCAGCACCATGAGGTATTAGGGTTTTGAGTACTTGGTCGGGTATAGCAACCCAGACCAAGCCTAACTACCTCGGGCATCCGCAGCACCGTGATGCATTAGGGTTTTTATCCTTGGTTGGGAGTCCGTAGCAACCCAGGCCAAGCCTAAGTACCTTGGGCATCCGTAGCATAACGAGGTATTATGGTTTTGAGTACTTGGTCGGGTGTAGCTACCGAGACCAAGCCTAAGTATCTCGGGCATCCGCAGCACCGCGAGACATTAGGGTTTTTGTCCTTGGTTGGGAGTCCGTAGCAACCTAGACCAAGCCTAAGTACCCGGGGCATCCGCAACACCATGAGGTATTAGGGTTTTGAGTACTTGGTCGGGTGTAGCAACCCAGACAAAGCCTAAGTACCTCGGGCATCCGAAGCACCGCGTGGCATTAGGGTTTTAATTCTTGGTTCGGAGTCCGTAGCAAGCCAGGCCAAGCCTAAGTACCCCGGGCATCCACAGCACCGCGAGACATTAGAGTTTTTGTCCTTGGTTAGGAGTCCGTAGCAATCCAGACCAAGCCTAAGTACCCCAGGCATCCGCAGCACCACGAGGTATTAGGGTTTTGAGTACTTGGTTGGGTGTAGCAACCCAGACCAAGCCTATGTACCTCGGGCATCCGCAGCACCGCAAGACATTAGGGTTTTTATCCTTGGTTGGGAGTCCATAGCAACCCAGACCAAGCCTAAGTACCCCGGGCATCCATAGCACCATGAGGTATTAGGGTTTTGAGTACTTGGTTGGGTGTAGCAACCCAGACCAAGCCTAAGTACCTCGGGCATCTGCAGCACCGCGAGGTATTAGGGTTTTGAGTACTTGGTCGGGTGTAGCAACCCATGTTGGGACTGGGTGCATGTTGAAATGGATGCGGGCTCGTAATTTTAAAATTAATTACATACAGCGGAAGGTTTAGCATAAATAAATTCTCAAATAATTTAACCACACATCTAAGCATGCAATTTTATCTTGTGTAGACATGATCATATATTTAAAATTTTGCAGAAACATAAACTAATTTACGTATTACCTCGCGTAACTCGAAGGAAGGGACGAGATCCAACCGTAAGCGTCCCTTGGAAGCTTCGCCTCTATTTGCGTCCACGCCGAGTATCTTCGAGATGACTTCGCAAAGCCACGAGTTTCGTGTTCTCGAGAACTACTAGATTCTCCGAGAACGCGACATGAAAAACCAAGAGAGAAGTCGGAAGACTAACCACAAAAGGATGGCCGGAATCAAAATTCCGGCGAAGCAAAAGAAGAGGCTTGCGGCAAAAAGATCCTTGCGGCAAACTCTAATTCCGGCAGCACCTTCCTCCGGCCAAGAGATGGCCGGAGCTTCCTTCTCGGCAGCAGGTGGTGATCGGCAGGGAAAGGGTAGGGGCTGCCGGCTGGTGCTCCTTCTTGGGGCTGGTTGGCGCACGGCAAGAAGGGGAGAAGAGAAGGAGAGAAAGAGAGGGAGAGAGCCTATGCCTTCATCTCTACTATTCACCCCCAAGCCTTGCCTTGGGTCCTTTATATAGTGGACTCTCAACCATCAAGCCTCTCAAATATAGAATAACATATTCCATCATGCCAAGTTTGATTTTATATCATGGTTAAAATTATATTTTAATTCATGATAAAAATCTTCTCTCCTATGGAATAAATTTCCTTATCATGGTAAATCAATCCATGATTGATTTTATAAAATAAACCAATCCATGGTTCATTTTAATTTCCATGAAAAATAAACCAAACCTTGGTTTATTATATATAAAAAATTTATATCATCCATAATTTTATAAAACAAACCACACTTGGTTTATTTTATAAATTGAACCAAAAACTTTGTTCTCTCCCTTTGTTATGGCCAGCCAAGCAAAGAGGATGGAGGCTCTCTTTGGCCGGCCCATCCAAGCCAAGCCCCAATGAATTAAACTTATTTAATTCATCTATTAAGTCTTCAAAAGACTTAGCCATTTTACGGTTCCGATGCGTCTCTGAAAAATTCAGATTCGACTTATCGTTTGGCTCAACCAAACTTAATCTCTCTTGATTGGAAAATCCAATTTTCAACTCGTTTTAAATACCTCGGATTACTCGTAGTGCGTGTGACTAAAAAGGATTTCGATTTATGTTGGCCGTCTATAATTAATCAATTAATTATAGAACGATCATGAGTGGCACGTAGTAGTATATCATGATCCCCAATTAATCGAAAGATCAACGGTTGACCTCAGAAACAATTCTGAAACCCTTCAGCAGCTATAATGAATTGTGCCCCATTCCCTTCACCATCTTATACCCACTTGGTTCAGGACATGGTCTATGTGTGTCAGTCCACACTAGGCTGACTACGTCACACCTAGCCCAATTAACGTTTTCTCGTCCTACGGATTCTAATTACTCTCATATATTTAAGAGATTCATACTCTGAACATGTCATGTACTGGCCAGAGGCTTCGAGTAACAATCCAACGATAGGCCTCGGGTATACATCTCCTCGCAAGGAGTGGTGAATCCTTTGTAGGCTGTTCAAACATCTTCGGGCACATCGGCTTATACCCAATCATCCTGGGTCCACACCTCCTTGGAGACGCTTGCTTAAGATGTCAAAGTATAAGTCTCCATGACCAAGATGACTTGAACACCACAAGTTAAAGGAACATCGCACTTAAGCTGCAGTAAGAAGAACTTCACTGACATATCTATATGTAGACTACCATATGAAGTTTTACAGCCAGTCACTCCAATGAGCTAGTTCCCTTAACTAGCATTCATGTTTATCTCCAGACATCTCAATGTCACCAGCCAGTGAGAATCAGCTGATTAGAGAATAACCCATGCTAGTCTCAACAGAATTGATAGTGTCCGTATTTATCAATTCATCGACTAGGGACAATTTCAATACTTCACAATTACACATGTAGAGATAATCACTAGTTGTGAATTCATCACAAATTCTCTCATGCTGTGAATTGTATTGCGGGCATTCAGTAAATGAGTTTAAGATCTCAATCAAATACACAAACATGTATACTCAAATAGTGAATATTCATTTATTAGAATAAATGATTACAATCATAAGACGATTGCCTTAGGACACTTCTCTCATATCACTAACAAACTCCCACTTGGCCTAATGCCAATCGCTACGGTACCCAATACCATAGGCTCTAACATGACCCTCAAACTTGCTTTGAGGCAAGGCCTTAGTTAAAGGATCTGCTAAATTCCTTTCAGTGGGAATTTTCTCAATTTGTATATCATTCCTACTTATAATCTCTCTAATCAGATGATAGCGGCGAAGCACATGTTTGGATCGCTGATGAGACCTTGGTTCCTTTGCTTGTGCAATAGCACCATTGTTGTCGCAGTAAACTGGTATTGCTTCATTAATGGTTGGAACCACACCAAGTTCTGAGACAAACTTTTTGATCCAGACTGCTTCCTTTGCTGCTTCCGAAGATGCAATATATTCCGCTTCCGTGGTAGAATCCGCTACGATGTCTTGCTTGAAACTCTTCCAACTTATTGCGCCTCCATTCAAAATAAATACGTATCCGGACTGAGATTTGGAGTAATCCTTATCTGTCTGGAAACTGGCATCTGTATACCCACGTATTACCATATCACCTTCTCCATATATTAGGAACACATCCTTAGTGTTTCTTAAGTACTTGAGGATTGTCTTGACAGCCGCCCAATGATTGATTCCTGGATCAGACTGGTATCTGCTTGTGATGCTCAGAGTATACGATACATCGGGCCTAGTACATAACATAGCATTCATGGTAGATCCTATCGCGGATGCATAAGGAATCTTATTCATGCAAATCCTCTCGTCTTCTGTGCGCGGACACATAGACTTCGAAAGGTTGATCCCATGCCTGATGGGAAGGTAACCTTTCTTGGATTCCGACATGCTAAACCTTTCTAGCACTCGGTTATATATGTAG
Organism: Boesenbergia rotunda; assembly: GCA_024364735.1. Lineage (NCBI taxonomy): Eukaryota > Viridiplantae > Streptophyta > Magnoliopsida > Zingiberales > Zingiberaceae > Boesenbergia > Boesenbergia rotunda. The sequence goes on from JAGFNQ010007455.1 coordinate 229,681, forward strand.
ACTGCGAAAGACCAAGCAACCATTTTGATTTATCTCTATAGATTCTAATCCCAAGGATATAGGTTGCTTCTCCCAGGTCTTTCATGGAGAAAGTTTTGGACAACCAAATTTTAACTGACTGTAAGACTGATATATCGTTTCCTATAAGTAATATGTCATCGACATATAACACTAGGAATACGACTGCACTCCCACTAACCTTCTTGTACACACAAGGTTCGTCAGGATTTTGTGAGAAATCAAACTCTTTGATTGTCTCATCAAAACAGATGTTCCAGCTCCTGGATGCTTGCTTTAGTCCATATATGGATCGTCGAAGCTTCCATACTTTGGTTTTATTAACCGATGTGAAACCTTCAGGTTGTATCATGTATACATCCTCAAGCAGGTTTCCATTAAGGAAAGTTGTTTTCACATCCATTTGCCATATCTCATAATCATAATGAGCTGCTATGGCTAGGAGCATCCGAATGGATTTAAGCATAGCTACTGGCGAATAGGTTTCGTCATAATCAATTCCTTGTTTCTGACGATATCCTTTTGCCACTAATCTAGCCTTAAAGGTAACAACATTACCTTCCATGTCGGTTTTCTTCTTGAAAACCCACTTGCACCCTATGGGCTTAATCCCTTCAGGTGGGTTAACCAAGTCCCATACTTGATTTTTATACATGGAATCCATTTCCGACTTCATGGCTTCAAGCCATTTATCCCTTTCTGAATTTTTCAGAACATCTTCATAACTGATAGGTTCATCATCGTTAATGAGTAACACGTCGTTCGATTCACTTATGAGAAATCTGTATCTCTCTGGAATATTGCGTGTCCTATCAAACCTACGAAGAAGTGGTGTTGTTTTAGGTTCAACTGATAGCTCATCATTATGAGTTATTGGTTGTGGGTCTAGACTAGGTGTCTCTGTAATGTCTATTGGAGTTTCTTGAACTTCTTAAAGTTCAATGCTACTCCCACTGTTTTCTTGTAAAAGAAATTACTTTTTTAGAAATACAGCATGCCTTGAAACAAACACCTTTTGTTCCAAGGGATGATAGAATTGGTAACCTTTCGTTTCCTTAGGGTATCCAATAAATAGACATTTATCAGACTTAGCATCCAATTTGTCTGATACAGTCCGCTTTACATAAGCAGGACAACCCCATATCTTTAGGTGAGATAAATGAGGTTTCTTACTATTCCATGTCTCATATGGAGTAGTAGAGACTACATTGGTCGGGACTCTGTTTAGTTAGTAAACAGCTGTCTTAAGCGCATAGCCCCAAAAGGATTTTGGAAGAGTTGCATGATTCATCATAGATCTAACCATGTCCATCAAGGTTCGGTTACGCCTCTCAGATACACCATTATGCTGTGGTGTATATGGCGGAGTCCATTGAGACAATATCCCATTGTCCCTAAGATAATCATGAAACTCTTGACTTAAGTATTCACCACCCCGATCGGATCGAAGTATCTTAATACTTTTGCCAAGCTGTTTCTCTACTTCACTTCTGAACTCTTTGAATTTCTCAAAAGCTTCAGATTTGTGTTTCATTAAGAACACATACCTGAATCGTGAGTGATCATCGATAAAGGTAATGAAGTAGCTATAGCCTCCTGTGCAAGAGTTGACATTGGTCCACATACATCAGTATGTATTAGACCAAGCAATTCTCCCACTGGTTTACCTTTTTCGGAAAAGGGTAATTTGGTCATCATGCCTTTTAAGCATGATTCGCATGTATCAAATGAACCGGGTTCAAATGATTCCAGAATTCCACATCGGTGTAATTTGGTCATGTGTTTCTTACTTACATGGCCAAGACGACAATGCCACATATAGGAGTCTATTTGATTATCTATTCGAGCACATTTGTTGCTAACTTCGATATTAAATACGTCACCGGATCTCGCCTACTCGTCAAACAGCTCATGAAGATGGAAGACGATGGTATGAGCATCCATATGCTCATGCTGCTTTTGTAGCTCAGGTACCATAGCGGCCAGCATGATGCAACTCGCAAGTTCAGAATCGACCACATGTTTCTGATAGGCCACTAACTGGTCTGGAGTTGCATCTTCAGGAGGATGGTTGGGAAGTTGTTCTTCAAGGACATAAGCAAGCTTTTCTGCCTTGAGGACTATCCTAAGGATTCGAAACCAGTCCACGAAGTTTGGCCAGTTAGCTTATTGGTGTCCAAAATGGAACGCAAATTTAGAGAAGACATGATCAGGTGATTATCCTAGAAATACAAATTGAGGTTATGTGATGAGAATGATAAAGAATGCATCAATATACATTAATTAAATCCTATTTATTTTTCAAATTGAATAACCCTTTTTATCAATTCGGGAGATCGTAGGAACATCTCCAAATAGGTTGATATCCAACCATAGATAAGAACAACCATGGCTAGAGTCCATCAAGTTATTCTTAGCTATGAAGGTAGGTAATTACATCGATTACATATTTTACATATGTAACTATCACATTATGCTATCAACTAATTGAATGTTTGCATAAATCATTGGGTTGTTAACTCATTAACAAGTATGCAACAATATACATAGCACCCAACTGCACCTCTCTTTACATCGACCTTGGCTGTGGCACAACAAATCGATGCTCCAAGCTTAAGGCTGACCCATTAATCAAGAAATAGTTTTAATATGGTTGGAGCTCATTCAACCGTTTAGTCAGGCTTGGATGTGTCCAACAACCAAAACTAAGGATTGACCTCTGACTCCAACTATATTAATCATAAACTAATTCCATGGTTTGAACATGTTGAGGTTCAAGCCAGGCATGGATGTGTCTATCAACCCAAACGAGAAACAAAACTCCGGTTCTAACCATATTAATGGAAGGTGTTGGCCTTAATATTTTGTAAGGGGTTTTGGGTCTCATCCTTTTCTTTTATGCACATTCATGACATATAACTATGTCATATTCTAACGATTTCCTTAATAAAGTATGTATGTGACTTAATTTATCAAGTCTCATTAATTGAATTAGGAACCGGATTTCCTAATTCTAATTTCATACTTTATTCAAGGAATTGTTTTGAGAAACAATTTTCTGAATTATCATAATCAATTTCAGAAATAATATGTTTAAGACTTTGATTTCTCTAAATCAAATCTTATTAAATTAAGAGACAGATTCCCTTAATTCAACCACATATTATTTTCATGAAAATTTTATTTAAGGAAATATACTCTATAGGAAACAATTTTCCTAATTAATTTTGGAGACAATAATATGTAAGAGCATCACCTCATAAATCAAATAAGGAAATTATCGTTTGAGAATCACCTCAAAAATTTCCAAGATTTGATCACATATTTTATTTATGGAAAATTAATATCAATAACTTAATTTGGATGGCTTCCCGAGGCTCAATCCAAATTAAACATTTGACAATTTAAATTTAATTTAGGAAATTTAATTATAACAATTAACTTTAAATTGGACGGCTCCCCGAGGCTCAATCCAAAATAAAGAATTTTGTAAATAATTTAATTTCCAATTATAAATTTAAATGCCAATTAATATTCTCATAATTTGTCTAGACTTTTTGAAAGAAAGTGCCCAAAATTGTGAGCTTTCCATAAATGGAAAGTTTCTAAAAATAAAAGGTTTCCAGAATAATTGTAAGTTTCTGGTACAAAGAAAACTTACGTTTTTTCAAAATTGGAAAATTTCCAAAATAGGAAATTTCTAAAATTGGAAAGTTTCCAAAAATGGAAAGTTTTCGCAATTATCATAAAATTTCATAAACAGAGATATTTTAAAAGTTTGCGAAATTTCATGAGGATTTCCAAACTTTGAAATTCCTAAATCGAAAATTTACCATAATTGGAACGTTTCCATAATTGAAAATTTTCCAAAATTGAGATCATGATAAAGCTTTACGTAAAATAATTATATGATTATGTCGAACACAAACCTCACTCTGATACCACTGTTGGGATCGGGTGCATGTTGACATGGATGCAAGTTCGTAATTTTAAAATTAATTACGTCCAGCGGAAGGTTTAGCATAAATAATTTCTCAAATTATTTAACCACACATCTAAGCATGCAATTTTATCTTATGTAGACATGATCATATATTTAAAATTTTGCAGAAACATAAACTAATTTACGTATTACCTCGCGTAACTCGAAGGAAGGGACGAGATCCAACCATAAGCGTTCCTTGGAAGCTCTGCCTCTATTCGCGTCCACGCCGAGTATCTTCGGGATGACTTCGCAAAGCCACGAGTTTCGTGTTCTCGAGAACTACTAGATTCTCCGAGAACGTGACAAGAAAAACCAAGAGAGAAGTCGGAAGACTAACCACAAAAGGATAGCCGGAATCAAAATTCCGGCGAAGCAAAAGAAGAGGCTTGCGGCAAAAAGATCCTTGCGGCAAACTCTAATTCCGGCACCACCTTCCTCCGGCCAAGAGATGGCCGGATCTTCCTTCTCCGGCAGCAGGTGGTGGTCGGCAGGGAATGGGCAGGGGCAGCCGGCTGGTGCTCCTTCTTGGGGCTGGTTGGCGCACGGCAAGAAGGGGAGAAGAGAAGGAGAGAAAGAGAGTCTATGCCTTCATCTCTACTATTCACCCCCAAGCCTTACCTTGGGTCCTTTATATAGTGGCCTCTCAACCATCAAGCCTCTCAAATATGGAATAACTTATTCCATCATGCCAAGTTTGATTTTATATCATGGTTAAAATCATATTTTAATTCATGATAAAAATCTTCTCTCCTATGGAATAAATTTCCTTATCATGGTAAATCAATCCATGATTGATTTTATAAAATAAACCAATCCATGGTTGATTTTAATTTCCATGAAAAATAAATCAAACTTTGGTTTATTATATAAAAATTTATATTATCCATAATTTTATAAAACAAACCACACTTGGTTTATTTTATAAATTGAACCAAAAACTTGGTTCTCTCCCTTTGGTGTGGTCGACCAAGCAAAGAGGATGGAGGCCCTCTTTGGCCGGCCCATCCAAGCCAAGCCCCAATGAATTAAACTTATTTAATTCATCTATTAAGTCTTCAAAAGACTTAGCCATTTTACGGTTCCGATGCGTCTCTGAAAAATTCAGATTCGACTTATCGTTTGGCTCAACCAAACTTAATCTCTCTTGATTGGAAAATCCAATTTTCAACTCGTTTTAAATACCTCGGATTACTCGTAGTGCGTGTGACTAAATAGGCTTTCGATTTATGTTGGTCGTCTTTAATCAATCAATTATAGAACGATCATGAGTGGCACCTAGTAGTACATCATGATCCCCAATTAATCGAAAGATCAACAGGTGACCTCAGAAACAATTCTGAAACCCTTCAGCAGCTATAATGAATCGTGCCCCATTCCCTTCACCATCTTATACCCACTTGGTTCAGGACATGGTCTCTGTGTGTCAGTCCCCACTAGGCTGACTACGTCACACCTAGCCCAATTAACGTTTTCTCGTCCTACGGATTCTAATTACTCTCATGTATTTAAGAGATTCATACTCCGAACATGTCATGCTCTGGCCAGAGGCTTCGAGTAAGAATCTGACGATAGGCCTCGGGTATACATCTCCTCGCAAGGAGTGGTGAATCCTTTGTAAGCTGTTCAAACATCTTCGGGCACTTCGGCTTATACCCAATCATCCTGGGTCCACACCTCCTTGGAGATGCTTGCTTAAGATGTCAAAGTATACGTCTCCATGACCAAGATGACTTGAACACCGTAAGTCAAAGGAACATCGCACTTATGCTGCAGTAAGAACTTCACTGACATATCTATATGTAGACTACCATATGAAGTTTTACAGCCAGTCACTCCAATGAACTAGTTCCCTTAACTAGCATTCATGTTTATCTACAAACATCTCAATGTCACCAGCCAGTGAGAATCAGTTGATTAGAGAATAACCCATGCTAGTCTCAATATAATTGATAGTGTCCGTATTTATCAATTCATCGACTAGGGACAATTTCAATACTTCACAATTGCACATGTAGAGATAATCACTAGTTGTGAATTCATCACAAATTCTCTCATGTTGTGAATTGTATTGTGGACATTCAGTAAATGAGTTTAAGATCTCAATCAAATACACAAACATGTATACTCAAATAGTGAATATTCATTTATTAGAATAAATGATTATAATCATAAGATGATTGCCTTAGGACACTTCTCTCATATCACTAACAATCCAAACCAAGCCTAAGTACCTCGGGCATCCGCAGCACCGTGAGGCATTAGGGTTTTTATCCTTGGTTGGGAATCCATAGCAACCCAGACCATGTCTAAGTACCCCGGGCATCCACAACACCACGAGGTATTAGGGTTTTGAGTACCTAGTCGGGTGTAGCAACCCAGACCAAGCCTAAGTACCTCGGGCAACCACAGCAGTGCGAGGTATTAGGGATTTTATCCTTGTGTAGTATATTAGTAGCTTGGAGAAGGCCCCTTCCTCTATTATTCGAATTCGCTGCAAGGCAGCAAAAAAGACACAGGTGGGTACACAATATGCAATGCAAATCTTACTGGGACCCAAAGGGTCAGAGATGGTTGGCTTGCTCTGGCCTCTCGAGCCTTTTGTCCCCCTCTCTGTGCATGACCGTCTCCTTTAGCTAGTCTTCGAGACCCCTTGGGTTCTTCCATGACTTCATTCTGACTTCCATGCTATAGCACCATCGAGACACCAGCTGGTCTCCTTTGTCTATGACCACTCGATCACTACGGGGAATTTTATCTTCTGGTGGTAGACAGAGACCACCGCCTGGAAAACGTTGAGTGCTGGGTGACCCAATATAGCGTTGTAGGAAGAGGGAGCATCCACGATCAAGAAGGGCGTCCTCTTGGTCCTTTCAAGCCTGTTGCTGCCCAAGGAGAGTGATAGGGTGATTTGCCCTACCAGCTGTACCCGATACCCCGTGAAACCGAACAGTGGGGTTGAGACCGGGAGCAGTTCATCTTCATCCATCTGCATCTGATCCAAAGACGCCTTGTACAGGATGTTCACGGAACTCCCCGTGTCCACGAAGATGCGCTTAACCTCGTAGTTAGCAATACGAGCTATGATCACTAAGGCATCTTCATGGGGAGCTTCCACTTCTTCCAGGTCAGCTGGTCCAAAAGATATTGTAGGGTCGGCCTCCTAACTCAGGCTGGTCCCAATGGAGTAATGTTCAAGTCACCGGGTATGAGACTTCCTTGCCCGGTTAGAGTCCCCTCCAGTAGGTCCTCCGGAGATGACTCCCACATGCCCAGAGGGCGGGCCGCGCATAGGGGCCTTGCCCTTTTGAGGATCTCATTCTAAGGAGAGGGATCTTCGAGGCGCGGGTCCCCGACTCCTTCCTCGCGATCGTGATTGAGACCGACGTCGGGCCTCATTTTCTCTCGCCTGTTGCCGCCGAGGGGAGAAGCTTCACTGTGGGGACCTTCGACGATAACCTAATTTATTCCACTTTCTTCGAGTTTTGGTGTCTGCCTCCTCACCAAATTTCTTCTTCAACGCGTGACACTAATCGGTTGAGTGTGTGGTACTGCCGTGAAACCCGCAGTACTTCTGTCCAGGTTTTGGCTGCTCGGTGTCCATGGTCTCAACCAGCCTGCATCTCCCGACCCACTGATCCTTCCCGAGACGAAGGTCCTTTCCCAGGGTTGGAGCCGGAGGCTCCCTTCTTTCAGATGGAGGAGCGGCCGGAGGAAGGACTACGGATGATTCCTTGCGACGGGCGTACTGTACCTCCTCCACATTAACGTGTTTGACAGAACGTCCTAGCAGGTCATCAAAACTGGCGGAGGCTTCTTTACCAAAGAATGAAAAATGTCCCCCTCCGCAAGTCCTTGGGTGCAAGCACTGACAAGTATCTCAGAAGTGGCGTCGGGCATGTCTTGGGCCACCCTTATGAACCGCTTGAGGGAAAACAGATTGAGGGTCGTCTTCTGATAACGACGACTACTGGCAAAGTAGTGGAAGAAGGCGGTTCTAAACTCTGTGAAGGAGTTGATGGAACCTGGTGGTAGCCTTTGGAACCACCGTTGGGCTGCTCCAGATAGGGTGTTTAAGAACACCCGACACTTTACATCATCAGTGTATTGGTGCAAGAGTGCAGTGTTCTCGAACTTACAGACGTGATCCTCCAGGCCCGTTTTCAGCATGGGGTCTTCAACAATCTCCGATGAGAAGGACGTAGAGGGAATTTTGAGAGAGGCCTTAGGTTCCTCTCTTCTCCCTTATCATTCTACGTGCCTTTGAGCGCTGGAGGCCACAGAGTAGACCTTCTCGATATCTCCAAGGGAGTCTCTTCGGGGACCAGGGGCTGCTCCGTCTCGTCGGCCGACTGGTGTGACGGATCTCCGCGAGTGTGAGACGGAGACTCTGGGGATCTCCTCTCGCGCAAGAGCCCCTTGGCGAGGCCGCTTGTTCAACTTGGTGTTGCTCGAGCACTTCTTTGACGGCGTTGGCCACCAAGCGATCGAGTTCCTCCCTAGTAAGGACAATAGGTTGTCCTTCTGGTCCTGCCATTGGTGCTCCTTCAGGTGCTTTTCTTGTTTCCCACAGACGGCGCCAAATTTGTTCTGGAAGGAGTCGACGACGATGGCCAGGCACCGAGGTTCTGCCCACGTGGAAGCTGACCGGAGGGGATGAACTCTGCGCCCTGCGAGATCAACACGAGCATTAGGGGAACACGCCGGAGGTTGTCCGGTAGAGCCCACTCCGACGCTCAAGTCAGTGTTGTTGGATCGAGAAGCACGATAGAGGGGGGGGGTGAATATCGTGAAAACTTTTTCGGATAAGAAAGAGAAAACGCAGCGGAATTAAAACACATAAAGAACACAAGTAATTTTACTTGGTTCGGAGTCGCGGTCGGCTCCTACTCCAAGGCCCACGGTCCTTGACCATTTTTTGCGGGCAATTCTATATTCGCGCAAAGGTTTACAGATTTAATACAAGAATAGTGCAGTAAGTAAATGAATTACACTTTTCGTTACCGACGCCCTGATGTGGATCATACTTCGGAGCAGAGGGTCGTCATCGGCATTGGAATGTCGAGAACGGAGTTTTCCAGAGTAGAGCGCTTGAACGAAAAGCTTGGAGGCGTTGGAAAAAGTGATGTTGAAGCCTTAGGGGTTGAGCCCCTTTTATAGTTCTCCTGGGGGTGCCTGGGACGTCGGGGGCGCCTGACACATGCCTTCGGATCCGAGAACCTTTATCCGAAGCTTGGTCAACGCTTATCCCCTTCGAATCGGCTGTGGAGCTGACTGGGGCGCCCGGGACCTCCCGGGCGCCTAGCTTGACTGGGTCCGCTGGCTTCGTGGCTGATTTTGCTTCGACTCATCTTTGGCCTTGACCTTGGGCACTCGGGACCTCCCGGGCGCCTAGCCTAGTGTTGATTCGAAGCGCTTCTTGCTTTACTGTTGTTTAGCTTTGACCTTGGGCGCCCGGGACCTCCCGGGTGTAGGACCGGTGACGTCGATAGAGGGGGGTGAATATCGACCATAAATCTTTCGTTGAAAACTTCGTAAAACTTTTGTTCGTTCTAGACTTAGAGCGTTAGTGCAGCGGAAAATAGAAAAATAAAGAACAGAACAAAACACAGATTACTCGTGGGATTTATTTACTTGGTTCCCGACCCCCCTGGGTCAGTACGTCCAAGGCCTATGTACTCGGCGTGAGTCCACTATTGGTCTCCTTTCCAGAATTTCCGGAGGCGGAGAAAACCCATTTTACAGTTGATAGTTACATGCAAAAATATAGAAAATTAAGTGCAAAATTAAATAACAGCAAACCGAACAAAACAAAGTCTGAAGCTCAGCCGATCTGGACCTCCGAAGTGTCGCGCATTTCCTCCTGGAGCCTCCCGGTTGTAGAACCTCATCTTTAGCGTGTTGTGGTTGGTCAGAATGCTCAGAATCACTTTTACCAGTTGTGTTTGAAGCAGAGGGGTCGAAGCCCCTTTTATAGGCTTCATACGGGCGCCCTGGACGCTGGGGGCGCCCCTATAAACCCGGTCAAACCTTATCCCGACGTCGACCACGCCGCGGCTGATAAAACCTCTGACCAGGGTGCCCCGGACCTCCTGGGCGCCCAGCTTGAACCCAGTCAACGCTAATCTCCTGCTTCGAACTCGCAGCAGCAAAACAGCTTTGAACCCGGGCGCCCCGGACCTCCCGGGCGCCCCGGACGTCCCGGGTGCCCCGCTTGAAGCCTATTCTGCCTTCTTTACTTAACCTGCCTTTTTAGTCTTTGTCTTGGGCGCCCCCATCAATGGGGGCGCCCTGGATGCTTGGGGGCGCCCCCACTGATGGGGGAGCCTGGCTTCAAAGCTTCCAGCCTAGTTACGTGCTTTGTCTCCGGTTCTTGGTACCTGCAAAATACACAAACACAAAGCAAATATACATACAATATTAGCCTTAAGGACTTGGTTCGGACTTCGGATTTCCACGAAACCCTAGGTCGAACCGACGCAAGTTCTCACCCCCCGAGAACGCGCCTTTCACCTCCTTTCAGGAGACGGTTGCCACCCAGTCCTTCGGGTGGACTTTTGCTTAGCTTCCGATACTTCCGGACCTCGAGACGCCCAAACCCTGACCCGTCTCTACTTCTGCCCTTAGTCATCGCTCAGCTAAGTTGCTCAGTCCCTCGGACCAAGACTTCGTGCCCAAACCCTAGGTCCAGAACTTAGGTGCCCAACCCTCGGCCAGGTCTTCGTGCCCAATTCCCCGAACCAGGACATCGGTGCCCAACCCTCGGCCAGGTCTTCTTGTCCAGTCCTCGACCAGGACTTAGTGCCCACCTTCCGAGCAGGTCTTCGGTGCCCAGCCCTTTGCCAGGACTTAGTGTCCAATCCTCGATCAGGACTTAGTGCCCACCTTCCGAGCAGGTCTTCGGTGCCCAGCCCTTTGCCAGGACTTAGTACCCAATCTTCGATCAGGACTTAGTGCCCACCTTCCAAGCAGTTCTTGGTGCCCAGCTTTACTCACCAGGTCTTAGTGCCTAGATTAACTAGGACTTTTCTTCCACTTAGGTTACTCCTCCTTTGCTCCCCTTTGTCTGTTCAATGTATCACTGACTTAAGTCTATTATCAAACATTTAAAACACTTAGAGAAGAACATCATTGATGCAACTTGCACCAACAATCTCTCCCTTTTTGATGTTTGACAATAACTTTAAGTTAGATTGTTTGAAGGGGCTAACTTACAATCCTTGGGATCAAACTAAAAAATTATCTTAGTTTTGAAAATATATTTTTGATCCTTTGGAAAAATAATAAAAATTTCTAACTTTCACTTTCTCCCATTTTGAAAAACATTTTGATTAATTGATCCTTTGGTAAGAGAGAAAACGAAAAAAAATTTCTAACTTAAGTACACCTCTCCCCCTTTGTCATACATCAAAAAAAAATTACCAGAAATACTTGCACCAACAATGAGAATATTTGGTTCTTTTTGAAAATACTTAGTATAAATTTTTGAAGGCATAGCATAAAACTAAGTATTTACGTATTTTGATCTTAAACAATATTGCATTTTTTTAAAGAAAATACCATATTTTTGAAAGAATACTTTGAGTTTTGAAAGGTGCAAGTACTTTGAAAGATGCATTTTTGAAAGATATTTTGAAAAATATAAGTTTTTTTGAAAACTATTATACATATTTTGCAAGTACTAACAATTTTTGAAAAAGATGAGACTTTGAAAAATATAAGTAAATTTTGAAAAGTATTATGCATTTTGAAAATATAATATTTTACTTGACTAGGTTTTTTTTCCAGTCTGACACAATCCTAGGAAATCTTGTTAACTACAAGGACATTTTCCTAAGTGTCTTGGAAATTTTTCAATCTCAAGTAAATATAAAAATAATTTATAAGTCACACAACTTCTGAAAACTAGAATAATAGGATGTAAGTACATTTTGAAAAATGTATAAATTTTTGAAGTCATAATACTTGATTTGGTTTATCTTCCAGTTTGACACAATCATAGGAAACCTTGTTGACTACAAGGACATTTTCCTAAGTGCCCTGGAAGATTTTCCAAACTCAAGATAAACATTTTTTTTTCAAATTGATCAAAACCAGATGAATTTTTGAAAATACTGGTATTTTTAAGAAAAAAATGTTAGTATTTCGAAAGAATACTTATGTTTTCAGCAAGATTTTGAAGATATAGTTCAAGAAAACATGTTATTAAATAATTATTTTAATTTGACCTCCCCCTAAACTTGACTCAGTCCTGGGAAGCTTGTTGACCACAAGTACTTTTCCTCTGAGTCTTAAGGTTTGATTCAGATCAAAAGAATAATCTAATAATTTTCAAAATAAATTATTTAAAACATGTCAGAAGGTTGACTCAGACTCCCCCTAAATCTGACACATCCTAGGAGTCCTTTTAGATCATGAAGTGGACCTTCCTCTGTATCTTTAGGGTTTATCAAAATCAAATGAACACCAATTTTCAGGAAGATAAATTTTGAAACCACAATTTGGAAAGAAGATAATTTTTAAAGTATAAGCCTTTTTGAAAACATATGTAATAGAAATTAAGGCGCAGTTTTTGAAAAGTCTTTTAAATTTTTTTTTAGCTGTACCCAACATCATTTGACTCTATCTAAGTGCCTTAAAGAACTTTAGTGTTGTCCTAAGAGGCTTGTGTCTAATTGAGTGAGTCAAACAATTTTTGAAAAGATATACTTTTGAAAAATGTATAATATGTATAATCAATCAGACAAGCATGAATTCCATAAAAACATTATTATGTTGAAGCACTATTTTGAAAATATATTTTTAGAAAAATATTCTAACAATTTTGAAAAAATAGTTTTCAATTCATTGGTCCTTAACATCTCACCCATTTTAGATGTATCAATACAACAAGCATGGTTGCCTTATAGGTGTATTGTGAGATGCTTGAATCATTTTTCTTAATTTATTATTAACTCTAAGATTTAATTGAAGCTTGTGTTAGATTCAAATCTGACAATAGTAAACTGAATTTGGTTTTCAATAATCGGCTTCCAGGTCTTGGCGAGGCACTAGGCCTTCTTTGGTCGTAGCCTTATTGGATCATCAACCCTTTCCTTGACAAAGCCTTTTATTGAAAATCCATTTTCAAGTTACTCCTTGAAAGATTTTGGTCTAACTAGTTTGGGTCTTGGATCGGTAGCTTCGGGTAGTTCCGCCAAGATGGCTTTCCTAACGTACTATCATGTCACCTCCACCCAATACTAGGTTGATCAAGTTTCAATTATTTTTTTTCCTATAGCCGTTCTAAATTATGCATAAAACTTAAATATGAATGACATATCATATATTTAAAAGAATTAGCAAATGCATGACATAACAATTATGCATGAGTCAAACAAGTCCAAAGAATTTTAATTACGTTTCTAAAGATGTATCAAATTCCCGATTTGATACATGTCGTCTGAACCGGTGAATATGTCAACCCACTTTGACATATTTAATTTTATTTAATTAATTGTTGTAGTTTGGGTAAGATTTTAGTTTAGTTTGGGTTTATTTAATATTTGGTTGGATTAAGAATTAATTGAAGTTAACTTAATTAGAAATTAATTAATTAATTAAGATTTAATTGAATTAATTTAAGTTTGAATTAATTTAGATTGAATTAATTTAAGTTTGAGTTAATTTAATTTGAATTAATTTAAGTTCGAATTAATTAGGATTAATTTGAATTAATTTAAGTTTAAATTAATTAAGATTTAATTTGAATTTAATTGACTTAATTAGGATTTAGTTGAATTTAATTGAGTTAATTAAAATTTGATTGAATTAATTTGAGTTTGAATAATTAAGATTTAATTAATTTGAATTTAAATTATTAAGATTTAATTAATTTAAATTTGAATAATTGAGATTTAATTAAGTTGAATTTGAATAATTAAGATTTAATTAATTTGAGTTTGAATAATTAAGATTTATTAATTTGAATTTGAATAATTAAGATTTAATTAATTTGAGTTTGAATAATTAAGATTTAATTAATTTGAGTTTGAATAATTAAGATTTAATTAATTTGAATTTGAATAATTAAGATTTAATTAATTTGAATTACTTTAAGTTTGAATTAATTGATATTGAATTAATTTTAATTAATTTAAGTTTGAGTTAATTAAGTTTGAATTAATTTGAGTTTAATTTAATTTGGATTAATTTGAATTTAATTTAATTTGAATTTAATTTAATTTGGATTTAATTTGAATTAATTTTTAATTTAATTTAATTTGGATTTAATTTAATTTAGATTTAATTTGAATTAATTTTTATTTAATTTAATTTGGATTTAATTTGAATTAATTTTAATTTAATTTAATTTGGATTAATTTGAATTAATTTGAATTTAATTTAATTTAGATTTAATTTGAATTAATTTTTAATTTAATTTAATTTGGATTTAATTTGAATTAATTTTTAATTTAATTTAATTTGAATTAATTTAAGTGTGAATTAATTAAGATTTAATTGAATAATTAAAATTGAAATGATTAATTAATAGTTGTGGGTTTAGGTTCAGCATTTTCATTATTTCGAAAATTTCTGACTCATACTTATTTTTCTTTTCAAGTTTTTCTAGTAATTCCGATTTATTTGAACCTTTGTGATTTTTATTTACTATAACCTTTATCGTAGACAATTCTATCTCCTCCTCAAGATTGGATCTTTCAATATCCTCAAAGTAGGTGGAGTAAAGTGGGTCAGTAGTTAATTTTTCAGGATTATCTAAGGGAATAATTAAATTAATATCTAAAGAGATATCATCTCCACTATCTTCAGAATTGTCCTTATGATCCTCAGAATTATCTTTATAATTATCCTTATTATCCTCAGAATTTTCAAATTTAAATTCATAACTATCTAAAGGATTTTCAAATGTGGGTTCAGGTTTATACAAAGGGTTTTCAAATTTGAATTCATAATTATCTAAAGGGTTTTCAAATTTAGAATTATCCTTAAGATTTTTGAATTCAGTTTTATTCTTAAGATTTTCAAATTTGAATTCGGGATTAATTTCATATTTAAATTCAGAATTAATTGTATCATTATCCGTAGAATTATCAGAGTTTATTTCAGATTTAAGTTCAGAATTAATTTTAGCAATTATTGAATTGGTATTAATGATTAAACAATTTATTTCTAATATTTTAGCCATATTCACATTTTGTAACTCGTCATTCAAAATATCTACTTGACTATGCAGTAATTCTAACTTTTCAGGGAAATTATCTAAATTATTAAAAGACATTGCAGGAATTTGTAAAATCTTGGGAACATAAATCTTACGTACCTTCGCCGGACACTTATTTTTGTAATGTCCGTACTTCTCGCATTTGAAGCATCGTACGTTATCCTTATTTTTTCGGACTCCTGGCGTTGGTGCCCCCTTTGCCGCCGGTGGTGTAGATCGAGTCTTACGAGTAGGGCACTGATTTTTATAGTGCCCTCTCTCACTACACATGAAACAAATAATATGTAACTTAAAAATGGACATTAAAAAATTATACCTGATTCACCCCTAGGCTCCTCCTCAACTCCTGGCGTCGTTGCTCAATCGGCGGTTAGTCCGGTGAAGAGCGGTCTGGCTCTGATACCAATTGTAGGACCGGTGCCTTCGATAGAGGGGGGGTGAATATTAACCGTAAATCTTTCGTTGAAAACTTCGTAAAACTATTGTTCGTTCTAGACTTAGAGCGTTAGTGTAGCAGAAAATAGAAAAAAAAAGAATAGAAAAAAACACAGATTACTCGCGGGATTTATTTACTTGGTTCCCGACCCCCCTGGGTCAGTACGTCCAAGGCCTATGTACTCGGCCTGAGTCCACTATTGGTCTCTTTTCCGGAATTTCCGGAGGCGGAGAAAACTCGTCTTACAGTTGATAGTAACAAGCAATAATATAGAAAATTAAGTGCGGAATTAAATAACAGCAAACCGAACAAAACAAAGTCTGAAGCTCGGCTGATCTGGACCTCCGAAGTGCCGCGCACTTCCTCCTGGAGCCTCCCGGTCGTAGAACCTTGTCATTAGCGTGTTGTGGTCGGTCAGAATGCTCAGAATTGCTTTCAGCAGTTGTGTTTGAAGCAGAGGGGTCGAAGCCCCTTTTATAGGCTTCATACGGGCGCCCTGAACGCTGGGGGTGCCCCTATAAACCCGGTCAAACCTTATCCCCGCGCCGACCTCGCCGCGGCTGATAAAACCTCTGACCAGGGTGCCCCGAACCTCCTGGATGCCTAGCTTGAACCCAGTCAATGCTAATCTCCTGCTTCGAACTCGCAGCAGCAAAACAGCTTTGAACTCGGGCGCCCCGGACCTCCCGGACGCCCCACTTGAAGCCTATTCTGCCTTCTTTACTTAACCTGCCTTTTTAGTCTTTGTCTTGGGCACCCTCATCAATGGGGGCGCCCTGGATGCTTGGGGGCGCCCCCACTGATGGGGGTGCTTGGTCATCGCTCAGCTAAGTTGCTCAGTCCCTCGGACCAAGACTTCGTGCCCAAACCCTAGGTCCAGGACTTAGGTGCCCAACCCTCGGTCAGGTCTTCGTGCCCAATTCCCCGAACCAGGACTTCGGTGCCCAACCCTCGGCCAGGTCTTCATGCCCAGTCCTCGACCAGGACTTAGTGCCCACCTTCCGAGCAGGTCTTCGGTGCCCATCCCTTTACCAGGACTTAGTTTCCAATCCTCGATCAGGACTTAGTGCCCACCTTCCACGCAGGTCTTCGGTGCCCAGCCCTTTGCCAGGACTTAGTGCCCAATCCTCGATCAGTACTTACTGCCCACCTTCCGAGCAGTTCTTGGTGCCCAGCTTCACTCACCAAGTCTTAGTGCCTAGATTAACTAGGACTTTTCTTCCACTTAGGTTACTCCTCCTTTGCTCCCCTTTGTCTGTTCAATGTATCACTGACTTAAGACTATTATCAAACATTTAAAACACTTAGAGGAGAACATCATTGATGCAACTTGCACCAACACCGGGCGCTTAGCCCAGGTGCCTGCCCCTCTCCTTTGGGCATTCTGAGCTGCAGAAACACATTCCTTTGGTCCCTGCATCCAAGGTTAGTTCCACAACAAACAAGGCAAGAATATTAGATCATTTTTTTTACATCCGTAGTTGTCTTGGTTCTGACTTCGGGTCTCCCAAATGGAACCCTAGGTCGAACCGATGCCTACTGTTCCCTCGACGGGGAACGTGTCCTCACCTACTCCTCTCAGGAGAGTTTACCTTTTGCCAACCGGCTCCTTCGGTTGGACGTTTGCCCAGCAGCCCTTTGCCAGGTGCCTACAAGCCCTTCGCCAGGCCTTCAATGCCTAACAGCCCTTCGCCAGGTCTTCAATGCCTAGCAGCCCTTCGCCAGGTGCCTAGCAGTCCTTCGCCAGGTCATAGGGTTTCGACGCCTAGCAATCCATCGCTAGTTGCCCAGCTACCCTTCGCCAGGACTTCTTTCTGTACACTGAGTGAACACATTAGACCAAAATAACATCTTAACTCTTGAACCCTTTGCCATTATCAAAACCCAGGTTTGACTTAGGTGCTGCCTGCACCAACATTCTCCCCCTTTTTGATTTATGGCAACCCGGTTCAAAAAGTTAAGTTAAACAAAAATAGGTAAGTAAGTAACTTAAATTTTATTTCCTCCCCTGGAAGAAATCTCCCCCTAAGTTTTTCAAAAGTCCGTGGGGTTTCATAAAAAAATTTTAAGTCTTAACGTGAAGCATTTTTCAAGTTTTCAACACTTAGAAAAATTTTCAGGAAAATGTTTTTAAGTTAGAAAAGCATTTTCAAAATATTTTGAGTCAGAAAATTTTCAAAAAAATTTTTCGACCAACCAAAGATTTGGAATAAGTACTTGGAATAAATCTTTGAAAGCTAGAATGTGTAAGTACTTAGAAATTTTTTTTGATTGTTTAAGAAACTAGTTTAAGTACTTAGAAAATTTTTCAAACACTGAATTTATGACTTAGAAAAATTTTAGAAAATTTTCTAGAATAAGTGCTTAGAATAATTTTTGAAAGCAAGTAAAATGAACTTTAAGTAGTTAAAGAGCTTTACTTTTTGAAAAACCGGAGATAAATGTTTTTGAAAAAAAAATAATTTTGGAGAAAAAAATTTAAAAGTTTTGAAAGTTTCTCTCCTTTCCAATCTCTCCCCCTTTGCCATATATCAAAAAAATATAGCAAAAAATAGCATTGAGTAATTAAGGTGAAATGTTGTACTGAACCAATTCTAAATTTAAACTGGACCAAATCAATTTGAATTTCTGCGTTCGGGTCCTGTCTAACCCAATTAACTACTTACTAACTGTTATAAACAGTAGTTTTCGCTAGGGTTAGTCAAGTTAAGTGTTCTGATCAAGTTAGATTTTCTAAGCTTGACACTTAACTTGATTACTGTTGATTGGTATTTAGTGCCCCAATTACTGCAAATGCACAGACTTAAGCATCTTGAATCAAGGCAAAGACCTAAGCATCTCAACCCATTCTAGGTGATCAATCAAAAGTACCCTAAGGTGCTTGTGAGATCCTGGCTTCTAGATTTATAGGTGCATGTAGTTCTAGGGTTAGGACCTAGGCTAAGTCCATTTTGCGAAAAAGCCCTAGTTTTGAAGGGGTAATTTTATAAAAAAAACTAAGTCGGAAAAATCATTTTAAATAACAAGATGAAAAAAATTGATTTTGCAGAAAATAAGACAGTTTTTGAAAAAAATAATTAGAGCATTCCTATTCTACCAAGCATAACCCTAACTTAGTAACTGATAAAGATCAGATAATCAAGAAAGCAACTAGCAACTAGATAAGTCAACTGGTCAAAGCGAGGACCAGCATAGTCAAACCATAGTCAAATACAGGTCAGCCCTACTGAGTAGGGGTAGTCAAAGAGTCACTAGTACAACTGAAGTCATCTAGAGTCTAAGAGGAGGGGCCCAGAGGGAAGAATGGACCGGGCTGCCAGTTTTGGAACCAGGACATCATCTCGTCATGTTGGGCCAGATTTGCCTCATGCTCGGATCGGAGAGCATCCATGCGCTCAGTGTGGTGTGCATCTCTCGTCAGGCGGTCAGCTAGAACAGCTTCCATGCGCTCGTTATGATAGGCCCGATTTACATCGTACTCTGCTCGAATTACGTCGACTATCTCGATGTGTGGGCTTCCTCTTCCTCTCAGAGGCTATGGATCTCTGTCTCAAGTAGTGTCACTCTCTCGTCTAGTGTCGACGGTGGGGGCTCGTCCATCTGCTCTCGGATCTCGGCAGCGAGATCTGCGACGTCGACCTCTACCTCCTCGTCGAAATCGATCTGGACTCCGGCTCGCTGATGTCTCCATGATAAAACCCCGGTGCCCGAGACATCTATGCCCGCTAGGGAGAAGTTTCTATACCCAATCTCATCAAACTCAGTCATCGAGGTCATCTCTCCGTCGGTAATGTCGCGACCGTGATGATGAAGAAGAGAGGTAATGATGTGGCAATAAGGGGTGCGTACCCGACCCTGAGTAGTAACACTGGATGCATGTAGAATGGTGTGAAATATATGAAGTCCAGTATCGATATCTAGGTGATGGATCAAAGCATACAGCAGGAAGGTATGAAATAGTCGCATGGTCGCGACGTCCCTAGTGGTCAGGGGAAGAATGCAACGGACTAGAACTCTATAAAGAGCGTAATCCTGGACTTGGAGATCTACTGATTGAAACCGACTAACCAGGGGGTTTCGGGCAGTTCTATAGAAGTATTAATGAAGGGTATCTAGATCAATATGGGAGTAGGGGGGAGCAAAGGGAGGATCTCTAGGACGGTAACAGCAGAAAGTGGACTGGGAAGCTCGTAGTCCAAGGAATCTGTTAAACAACAAGGGCGTGATAGTCGAGGGCATACCTTGTACAGTGGTGATATAGCTAAGATCATCTTGTCTTACTAAGTTGTTGTAAAATTCTACACATAGGGTTGTATTTATAGGATGAGTGAAGAAAACAAGTCGATCAAGTTGATAGAAGTTAATGACGTCCATGACTACTAGACAGGATTGAGTGAAAAACTGTCTAATCAAGAAGCTTGTCTTGATGGGTTTATAGGTTGTCATAGAAAACTTATTCATTAGTTCTAGGGTCAGAAACCTAGGGTCAGGGCTAGGCTCGGGCCTGGGGTTGGGTTGAGTAGTACGACGTTTTCTAACATAATAAGGAATATGCATTTAGCGAAATAACTAAAGGAAAATAATTTTAAAAAAATGTAAACTTGATACTGGGTAGCCATCCGGGGAGGCATGGTTGAAGTGGAGCATTTGAGGGCACGAAACAGTCGTTCGGATGCCTTAGGAGGAGAAGAGTTAGAGAAGAGGTTCGTTTTTGGTATGACAAATGAAGGGGGTTTCGGTGGCTTTATATAGGGCTTGGTCGGGTGCCCGGGATGCGTCGGGCACCTGAAGTCAGTCGTATGCTACCAAAGGCAGTTTTTGGTGTTGATGTTGTCCTTGGGGGTGCCCGTGAGGACCCGGGCACCTGGGGTCAGCTGCTATTTGTGTGGCAGCTTTTGCTGCCTTTGATTGATTGAGGTAATAGGTGCCCGAGGGGTCACGGGCGCCCAGATTAACTAGAGATTGACAACTTTTGCTGTCTTGGTCAAAGATAAAAGGGAGGTGGGGCGCCCGAGGGGTCACGGGCGGCCGATTTGACTGCTGTTTGACCATTGACCAGTTTGACTGTTTGACCAGGTTTGACTCTAATGACCAACCAACAATTAAGACAATTCAACTCTAAATTCAATATTGTAGAAATCAGATTTTGCATTAACTTAAGTCCTAACTATCTCACCCGGTATCTAGTTATCAATCACGTTAACCTTATGAATTTTGTGAGACAGGTTTTAATAGAAGTATTTAGAAAGACCATGATTAATTTTGAAAAGTTAAATTAATTTTGAAGACAATTAGTTTTGAATTTATTTTGAAAAAGAATATTTGAATCTAAAATTAACTGAAAATTTTGTTAGTGAGAGCCCTAGAGCCAATCATATGATGATTACTTTTTGGACTCATTGTATCATATACTTGTATATATATTTCTTATATATAAAGGCATTTCTTATGGTTATTGTACTTATGTGTATTGGTGCCAAATAACTTAGTATAATAACGTCCTTGAGTAGAAGGTTCTTATCTATATCAATCGATTAGTTGAATCGATAGTGAGATGATATAGAGAACACTACTTTTAATTATTCCTAGTCAAGTATTAACATTCAAGGACAATGTTAATGCATAGAGACTAGCATGTAGGTCAACATGATGACTTGATCTCACAAGTCATGGATATGAGATATCAAGTTGACACATGGGTATACATTAGGGAATGTATACTGAATGGCCCGCCATGAGAAAGTATCATGGATCGTTATATGAGTGTCATATACTTTCTCATGTGACTATTAGTATGACTATTAGTCCTTAGACCTGAAGTCACCATAGTTCCCTACATAAGGAGTTATGTACTTTGGTTTCGTCAAACGTCACCCGTAACTGGGTGGACTATAAAGGCGATTACTGGGTATGTAACAAATTATGCGGAGGGATGTGAGTGATGTAGATGGGATCTATCCCTCCTATATGACGGGAGAGATATCATAGTCTTGATAGAGTGAGATCACTAAGTGCATGGCCATGCCCAAATAAGGCAATATGAGATATTAAGCTTATTTGATTATAGTGAGTCTACTTGGAGTTCAAGACACATAGATTGATTGGAGGATGACACGGTCTATGCTTCATAGAAGATCAATCTAGATATCGAGGATAGAAGGACGTTGTCACATATTGTGATGGTCACAATTATTAGTCACAATGGTGATGTTGGATCTCGACATTCTTGTAACTTGGGTAGCAATGATGTGTTGCTAGATATCTCTCATTGCTTATGTCCTTAAATAGGTTTAAGGGCATTGCCAACGTTATAAGAACCTATAGGGTCACACACATAGAGCAATAGATGGAGAATAAGTCCATATGATGGACCGAGAGTAATGAAGTCAAAGTTTGACTTTGGCTAAATATGGAAAGTCCATAAAAGGCAAGTTTGACTTGACTCAAAATTAGACAACTTGAGTTGGACTCGAGTTTGATCCAAGTGTTGGATGAATCTAATCATGGGAGAATAATGAAGTCAAAGTTTGACTTTGGCTAAATATGGAAAGTCCATAAAAGGCAAGTTTGACTTGACTCAAATTAGACAACTTGAGTTGGACTCGAGTTTGATCCAAGTGTTGGATGAATCTAATCATGGGAGAATAATGAAGTCAAAGTTTGACTTTGGCTAAATATGGAAAGTCCATAAGAGGCAAGTTTGACTTGACTCAAGCCACATCACCTTGACTTGACCAAGTGATGACTTGGCATCATCATCAAGGCTAAGTAACCTCCCCATTTGAATTTTGAATTCAAATAAGGGGGTTATGGAAGGTGGTGGCCGGCCACTTAATGGCCAATAATGGCCATTAAGTGGCCTGCCACTTATACACACAAAATGAGTTTTTCTTGTGTGTGATTGATTCTTCTCCTAATGAGTTTTTTCGGTTTTGGCTCTCCCTCTCCTCTCATCTTGCCGAGACCCAATCAAGTGCTAGCACACTTTTGGGCTCTCCTCTCCACTCTCTTGCTTGTGTGGATACTTCTAAAGGGTTGCTACTTTGCATCCTTGAGATCCGACACCAACTGAGGAGCGAGCGAGAATTGCGGGGCACGCATCGAAGGTAGTTTTTCTCTTCTCTAATAGATCTAGGTCGTAGATCGGTTTTGAAGCATGTAAACGAGCACTCGTAAATTTTGAAATGGTTTTCTTCGCTCGGATCCTTTCTATTGGGGCTTTCGGGGTTTCCGCGACGCGAAAAAGCGGTTTTCACGGCCCGAAAAACCCTACAAATTTGTGTTAGATTCGAATTTGACAAAGAGTAAACTGAATTTGAATTTCAAAAATTGGCTTCCATGTCTTGGCGAGGCATAAGGTCTTCTTTGGTCGTCGCCTTATTGGATCATCAACTCTTTCTTTGACAAAGCCTTTTAGTGAAATTTCATTTTCAAGGTTACTTTTTGGGAAATTCTGGTCTAACTAGCTTGAGTCTTGGATCGGTAGCTTCGGCTAGTTTCACCAGTCTAAAGAGACCAAGTAGTCTATACTTGACCTTATTAGAAAAGGCTTCCCTAACGTACTATCATCTCACCACCACCCAATATTATGTTGTTCAAATTTCAGTTAATTGGTTCAGTCCTTAGTCTAACTAGTCCTAGGTCTAAGCATGGTAAATTGCAGAAGATAAATAGACAAGCAATCATGCAATTTAAAACAAGAAAAGAAATTCATTTGACTATAAAAATGGTTTTTAAGTTGGCTCCCCCTGAACTAAAGCCACGGTAATGATTAGGCAAGATATAAATCTTGTCCTTGGGGATCCAATACTGATTTGGTCCAACTTGGTTGCTAGGCAAAGTTTGGGTACCCATGCCTGAACATTGGGTCTAGACTGATTCAGTACAACATAATATGACCTTTGTCTAGCCTTGGTTCGATACCCTAATCTGGATCGATTTAGAACGGACTTCTGTTTTCCAAGGATCATGTCAAGACCTTTGGAACCCGAAGTGAATCGTTCCAAAGCTGCTCTAAGGTCCTTGACTTGAGTTTTCAAGGAGGAGTTCTCTTTCTCAAGTTTTTCAACTTGAGTAGAGGTTCCTTCTTAAACCTTCTCAGTTAAGGATCTAGAGTCAGCTCCCTCTTTCAGGAGTTTTACTTCCTGTCGGAGGGATTCGACTCGGATTTTGGCTTTCGCCAAGTCGCGAGATAGATAAGCAATTAACTCAGATAATTGAACTCTAGAAAATCCACTTACAGTGATTTTGCTGTCCTTTGAGAATGTGAGCTTTCCGTCGTCCTGCTTCGATTCTGATTCGGTCTCGATTACTTCCGAAGCAGTCTGGGCGAGCAGGTTCGATTGTGGGGCCTCTTCTTCTTCTTCGGAGGAAGACTCGTCCCATGTTGCTTGAAGGGCCTTCTTCCTTAGTGTCTTCTTTGTCTCCTTCAGATTGGGGCATTCAGTCTTGTAGTGGCCCTTCTTTTTGCATTCGTAGCAGGTCACATTTGGTTTGGTCTTTTCATTTAAAGGATCAGCTGGCTCTTCCATTCTTCGGCTGGCTTTCCTTCTGTTGGTCTGATTTTTCAGCTCCTTGTAGTAGTTCTAGGCTAGCCGAACCAGCTTGGGTCGATCTCCTTCACTGTCTTCTGAATCTGAGTCTGAGTCTGAGTCAGACTCGGTTGCAGGTTGAGGCTTCTTCTTGGTCATCTTTCCAGTTTTACCTGTAACAAAAGCAATGTCTTTCTCGGCCAAGGTGCAGTTAGTCTGCTCATGTAATTCAAGTTTAGAAAATTACTCATCTAATTTGATTTTAGACAGATCCCTTGAAACTTTGTACGCATCTACCATAGATGCCCACAAAGTATTTCTCGGGAAAGCGTTAAGGGTATACCTGATCAGGTCACGATTTTCTACCTTGTGACCGATTGTATGTAGACCGTTCATCAACTCTTGGATTCTGGCGTGGAGCTGGGTTGCTGACTCGCCATCGTTCATTTTGATAGTGTAGAGTTTGTTTAGCAGTAGGTCTCTCTTGCTGATTCGGGTGTCGGAGGTTCCTTCGTGCAATTCAATTAACTTACCCCAAAGTTCTTTTGCACTGTTGAATGGTCCCACCCGGTTCATCTCTTCATTGGTTAGACCACATTGAAGTGTCTGGGTAGCTTTAGCATCGGCCTCGATCTTCCTTTTCAGCGAGGCGCCCCATTCGGTGTAAGATTGTGGCACTCCTTCAGAGTTTTTCGGGATTTCCAGTCCAGATTGGATAATTATGCACATGTCCACCTGAGTTTTCAGGTGGACTTCCATTCGACTCTTCCAGTAGGAGAAGTCCTCCCCACTGAAGAGTGGTGGTCTAGCTGTACTGAAGCCCTCTTTCATGGCCATTAGAGATTACTGAAATGAAACAAAAAAAACTGTCCCAAGACTTGGTCTTTGATTAGCAGTGCGGGAAAAATATATTTTAAAAGAACTTATCGAGTGGTGTTGCACCAATCTCGATTAACGATAAAAGATCGATCGAAAAAGAATAAAAAAATTTCGTAAAAATCTAAAAAAATTCCCAAATTGATGTTTGCACCAATTTGAGCTACCCTGCTCTGATACCACTTGTTGGATCGAGAAGCACGATAGAAGGGGGGTGAATATCGTGAAAACTTTTTTGGATAAGAAAGAGAAAATGTAGCGGAATTAAAACACACAATGAA
The DNA here is from genome assembly GCA_024364735.1 of Boesenbergia rotunda. NCBI lineage: Eukaryota > Viridiplantae > Streptophyta > Magnoliopsida > Zingiberales > Zingiberaceae > Boesenbergia > Boesenbergia rotunda. The sequence goes on from JAGFNQ010007455.1 coordinate 255,029, forward strand.
CACAAGTAATTTTACATGGTTCGGAGTCGCGGTCGGCTCCTACTCCAAGGCCCACGGTCCTTGACCGTTTTCTGCGGGCAATTCTATATATATTCGCGCAAAGGTTTACAGATTTAATACAAGAATAGTGCAGTAAGTAAATGAATTACACTTTTCATTACCGACGCCCTGATGTGGATTGTACATCGGAGCAGAGGGTCGGCGGCGGCGCTAGAATGTTGAGAACGGAGTTTTCCAGAGCAAAACGCTTGAACAAAAAGCTTGGAGGCGTTGAAAAAAGTGATGTTGAAGCCTTAGGGGTCGAGCCCCTTTTATAGTGCTCCTGGGGGCGCCTGGGACGTCGGGGGTTCCTGACACGTGCTTTCGGATCCGAGAACCTCTATCCGAAGCTTGGTCAGCGCTTATCCCCTTCGAATCGGCTCTGGAGCTGACTGGGGCGCCCGGGACCACCCGGGCGCCCAGCTTGACTGGGTTCGCTGGCTTCATGGCTGATTTTGCTTCAACTCATCTTTGGCCATGACCTTGGGAGCCCGGGACCTCTCGGGCGCCTAGCCTAGTGTTGATTCGAAGCGCTTCTTGCTTTACTGTTGTTTGGCTTTGACCTTGGGCGCCCGGGACCTCCCGGGCGCCTAGCCCAGGTGCCTGCCCCTCTACTTTGGGGCGTTTTGAGCTGCAGAAACACATTCCTTTGGTCCCTGCATCCAAGGTTAGCTCCACAACAAACAAGGCAAGAATATTAGATCATTTTTTTACAGCTGTAGCTGTCTTGGTTCTGACTTCGGGTCTCCCAAATGGAACCCTAGGTCGAACCGACACCTACTGTTCCCTCGACGGGGAACGTGTCCTCACCTACTCCTCTTAGTAGAGTTTACCATTTGCCAACTGGCTCCTCCGGTTGGACTTTTGCCCAGCAGCCCTTCGCTAGGTGCCTAGCAGCCCTTCGCCAGGTCTTCAATGCCTAGCAGCCCTTCGCCAGGTCTTCAATGCCTAGCAGCCCTTCGCCAGGTGCCTAGCAGTCCTTCGCCAGGTCTTAGGGTTTCGACGCCTAGCAGTCCTTCACTAGTTGCCCAGCTGCCCTTCGCCAGGACTTCTTTCTGTACACTCAGTGAACACATTAGACCAAAATAACATCTTAACTCTTGAACCCTTTGCCATTTTCAAAACTCATGTTTGACTTAGGTGCTACCTGCACCAACAATTGTCTCAATGGAGAAATGTGTAAGACAAAAAAGAAAGTATGAACAGTAGAGAATGCTTAACCCCCCTTACCGGAGGGGTTAGGGTACCTATTATACTGGCCTCTTCTACTTTGCCATGTCCCCACGATTTATGCCACGTCCTCCCCCTCTTTCGGCTGTTACTGGATAGACTTTGAAACGGTCTACGCCATCATTACATTTCGACCCGTTGCGACATTTAAGGGCTGCGATGATTCCGTGCCAGCGAGGACGCTTATCCATAGATCCACGTGGGAGGGGGAGAACCGTTATTTGACGTCGAAGGTAGCTCGGGCTCCGTTTCCCCGAGATGGTCTCGGGGTCTTCTGGCCTGGGTGATCGCGGGCATTATAGCTCCCAAGGTGGTCTCGGGACCCCACCTCCCAGGGTGATCTCGGGAGGGATCTTCTAGTTGACTCCCCAGGACTTGTCTCCCGGGGGGGGGGGGGGCCTAGAGGCTCCCCTTCCCGAGAGTGTCTTGAGGGCTCTGAAAAATGAGTCACTAAGACCTGTTGCATTTTGCCACAAAGCTTCTTCATCCCTGTCACTGTGAAAGGACAATTCCATCTGAAAAACGAGTCACTAAGACCTAACACGGGCTATTCAACCCTGTCACTGTGAAAGGATAATTCCATCTAATGTCTCATCGATCTTAATCGCGAGTATAATGTACGCAATACACATATCTTTTATATCAAAGTTCTTAGTCAACATCTTCTTAGTAGTTATGATTATATCATGATTACTACGTATGATGAGCATATCGTCTACATATAGTCATATAATGATAAACAAGTCAAGTGTGCCTTTGATATTATGCATTTATTTCATTCATTTATTTTAAATAATTTAACATCATACTTTTGTCAAATTTCTCGTACCACTATTTTGGTGCTTGTTTTAAGCCCATATATTGACTTCACGAGTCTGCACATGTCTTGGAGCCACACACCCTTCAAGTTACTCCATATATATTTCTTTCTCTAATTCACCAAAATCTTCTTTTCAAGTCCTGGTACATCTTAGTGGAACCAGGGTGCATTGAGTAGGGAGTTCTATGGGCTTCTTCAAGAATCTTCTTTCTCAGCTCTTCACTATTGGGGACACATAAACGGTCACCATAATAGAGTATCCCACTGTCAGATACTCTAAACTCTTTACTTTCTCCTTCTTGTATCTCTTTCTTGATCCTTTGGATATCAGAATCCTCAGCTTGCTTTTTCTGTATATCTTCAAGCAAGGTTGACTCTAGTGTCAATAGAGCTAACTGCCCATAAATGATCTCAACTTCATAATCTACTATTTCCTTCTGTAATGGTGGTGATAATGATGACAAGGACATCAAAGTGGCACAAGTCTTTCTACTTAGTGCATCTGCTACTTTATTTGCCTTACCAGGGTGGTAGAGGATCTCACAATCATAATCCTTCACTAACTCAAGCCACCTTCACTGTCTCATATTGAGGTCTTTCTGAGTGAAGAAATATTTCAGACTCTGGTGATCTGTATAAATCTTGCACTGCACTCCATACAGGTAATGTCTCCATATTTTTAGAGCGAAGACTACAGCTGCCAACTCCAGATCATGAGTGGGGTAATTCTTTTCATAATCCTTGAGTTGCCTGGAAGCATAAGCTATGACTTTGCCTTCTTGCATAAGTACGACTCCAAGTCCTAGCTTTGATGCATCACTGTATATATCAAAGCTCTTATCACCTTCGGGTACTGTAAGAATAGGAGCGCTTGTCAGTCTTGTTAGTAATATGAGAGAAGTATCCTAAGGCAATCGCCTTATGATTGTAATCATTTACTTTAATAAATGAATATTCACTATTTGATTATACATGTTTATGTATTTGATTGAGATCTTAAACTCATTTACTGAATGCCCGCAATACAATTCACAATATGAGAGAATTTATATAAAGAGATTTATTTATCATGGAAATTAAAATAAACCTTGGAATGATTTATTTTATTTTATAAAATCAATAATGGATTGATTTACCATGATAAAGAAATTTATATAAAGAAATTTCTTTCCATAATAAAAGGGGAGACATGGTTGTTTTTATTATAAATTAAGTTATAATAAAACTTGGCATAACGGAGTAATTCATAGAAAAATTTATAAGATAAATTTCTTATGAAAATTTATTCCATAAAAAGGAGACTTGGCGATTGAGAGGCTACTATATAAAGGTACCAAGACAAGGCTTGGAAATTAATCTAAGAGATCAAGGATTCTTGCCTAGCCTCTCTCCCTCTCCTTCTCTCCCTCTCCCTCTTCTAGTGCCGCCGGCCCTAGAGCCCTCCCCCTTTGCCGTGAGCTTCCACCACCAAGAAGAAGCCGAAGAAGAAGAAGAAGCGGGCGCGACTCCTTCCTTCCTCCCGGAATCTTGATTCCGTTCTTCGTTTGGTGGTTAGTTTTTCATCTCTCTCTCTTGGTATTCTTGTCGTGCCTTTGGAGAATCTAGTAGTTCTTGTCGGCACGAAACTCGTGGCTTTGCGAAGTCATCTCGAAGAAAACCCGGCGTGGACGCGAATAGAGGCGGAGCTTCCAAGGGACGCTACGGTTGGATCTCGTCCCTTTCTACGAGTTACGCGAGATATTAAGTAAATTAGTTTACTTTCTACAAAATTTTAAATGTATGATCATGTCTCCACAACATAAGGTTGCATGCTAGATACGTGGTTAAAATAATTTGAGATATTATTTATGCTAAACCTTCCGCTGCACGTAATTAAATTTTAAAATTACGAACCCGTATCCAAGTCAACATGCACCCGGTCCCAACAAGTCTTTTCTTCAACTCAAGGAAACTCTGCTCACAGTCTTCAGTCCACTCATACTTCTTATTCTTTCTGGCAAGGGATGTAAGTGGAGAAGCTATCTCTGAAAAGTCTCCTACAAACCTTCTGTTGTACCCTGCTAAACCCAGAAAACTTCTGATCTCACTAGCATTCGTTGGTCGACTCCAGTTACTAACTGCTTCAATCTTGGCTGGGTCTACCATAATGCCTTCTTTGGAAATGATGTGGCCTAGAAAGGCCACCTGGTTAAGCCAAAACTCACACTTCGAGAATTTGGCGTACAACTCCCTCTGATGTATGGTCTGCAACACTATCTTCAGGTGTTCGTCATGTTCTTCCTGAGTCTTTGAATACACTAGGATATTATCAATGAAGACAATGACAAACTTGTTAAGAAAATCCTTGAACACTCGATTCATTAGATCCATAAACGTCGCAGGGGCGTTTGTCACTCCAAAGGGCATGACCACAAACTCGTAGTGCCCATATCTTGTACTGAAAGCAGTCCTTGGCACATCACTCTCCTTCACCTTGAGTTGATGGTAACCTGATCGCAGATCTATTTTGGAGAACACCGTGGCTCCTTTCAACTGATCGAATAAATCATCTATCCTTGGCAAGGGATATCTATTCTTGATGGTTACCTTATTCAAGTCTCGATAATCTAAGCACATTCGCATGGATCCATCTTTCTTCTTGACGAACAACACAGGAGCTCCCCAAGGTGAATGACTAGGGCAGATGAAACCCTTATCGAGCAGCTCTTGTAACTGTTCTTGCAGCTCTTTCAGTTCTACTGGTGCCATGCGATAAGGTGCCTTTGAAATTGGGTTGGTTCCTGGAACCAACTCAATTTCAAATTCAATTTCTCGATTGGGAGGGAGTCCTGGCAACTCTTCAGGAAACACCTCCGGATAGTCACAGACTACCCTCACTTCCTCTTTCTTTAATCCTTCTCTTTGACTTGCATCTACTATATGAGCTAGAAAACCAGAACACCCCTTCTCTAACATTCTTTGAGCTTGTAAGGTAGATAAGAATCTTTTTGTCTTTCTCTTTGGGTCTCCAATAAACTCGAATGGAGGTTCTGCTTCTGGTGTGAACTTGACTTTTCTCTTGCGGCAGTCTATAGAAGCATTATACTTGCTCAAGAAGTCCATCCCTAAAATGACATCGTAATCCTTCATCTCAAGGACTACCAAGTCACTGTAGAGCTCTCGGTTGGAAATCCAGATTGGTACTGCCCTCAGCCTCTCAGTAGAGGCCATTACTTCCCCCGATGGTAAAGTTGTTAAGAACTCCTTACTCAATCTTTCTGGTGGGATCCCTAGCTTCTTAGAGAAAAACATGGATACAAAGGAATGGGTTGCCCCAGTATCGAATAACACAACAGCATATTGGGATGAGATGAGTATTCGACCTGTGACCATAGTAGGAGAATTTGCCGCCTCTTCCATGGTGATGGAAAAAATCCTGGCGTTGGTCGTGGTTGGTGGGGCTTCCATTCTCGCTTGACTGAAATAGGGTCCCTCCATTGCTGGCTGCATCTGGTGCAACTGGGCTGATCCACCCCCGTACTGAAGGAGCTGTGGTGGAGGCGGCTTTGCTTTAGGACAAGCCTTGGCCAGGTGCCCTACTACTCCACAGATATAACATCCGCCAATACTCGACCGGTTAGGGCAAGCCTTCATCATATGTCCTTCTGCTCCACAAATATGGCATCCGCTCATGCCCTGACGACATACTCCGGGATGCATCTTCCCACATTTTGGGCAAGGGGAATACTTGAGCTGCTTGCTTGACGAGCCCCCTTTATTGCCCTCAGAAGACTTCTGGTCCCACGGCATCCTCTTGCCTGAATTTCCTTTCCAATTTTGTTGGTTTTGAGGATTTCCTTGGGACTTCTGGGCTGATGCCTGTTGTTGTTGCACACGTGTGGCCTTTATACTATTTAAGTAGTATTCAGTGATCAAAGCACTACTTACTAGTTCTTCCGAAGTCTGCGGTCTATTACCACCGCCGGTCACATTCAGAGCTATCTGAGGCCTCAGCATCTTGAGCATTAACCTGACCCTTTCTTTTTCAGTGCTAACTAACTCCGGGCACAAGCGAGCTAGTCGATTAAACTTCTTCACGGCTTCATCTACAGACAATTCTCCTTGATGGAACTCCGTGAATTCATCGTAGTGTTTGTTCGTTACCTTCATATGAAAGTACTCCTCCAAGAACTCTGCTTCGAAGTCGGCCCAGGTCATCTGACTGACATTTCTCTTAGCCTTCACAATTTCCCACCACATCCTGGCGTCTCCAGTAAGGCAGAAGGATGTGCACTTTATCTTCTCCACCTCATGTCAGTCCAGTAACTCCATTATACATTCCACCGTTTTGAGCCATGCCTGAGCATCCCATGGTTCACTTGTGCCAGAACAATTCTCGGGCTTCAGTCTTTGCCACTGGATCAGATATGCCTCTTGTCTTACTTCTCTTGCCAGAGGTACTGGGGGAACCTCTGTCGCCACTACTTGCGCCACTGGCGCCACTGGAGGGGTAGCAGGGGTGGCCTGCTGATTAGCCATCAAGGTGGCAATGACTTGCTGCTGTTCAACCAGTTGCCTCTGAAGCTGGGCCACCACTCCTTGAAGGTCTGATGGTGATACTGACTCCATTGACTCCTGTTCTCTAGGAGCTTGCTACTCATTTCGGACAATTCTGGGACGTCCTCTTGCCATTCTCTTACTGTATAGTGTAAAGAAAATAAAAGCCCATCATCTCTTACTAACTTACTTCATTATCTCCATGCACATATTAGCATATAATAATACTAACATACTTCCTTATCATCATGCACTTACTGATACTAGCAGTCAATAATGAAAAGCATACAAAACTACAACATATGAACTTCTTACTTGGCAGGCGGTAGGATTGATGCTTGATGTCAGTGTGGCGGAAGGGTGGAACCTTGCTCTGATACTACTCTGTGACGACCCGACTTCTCTTCCTTAAGGCGGACGTCACTTTTACTTAACCTTGACTTTACCTTATCCTTAGCCTTAGGTTATAACTACTTGACTTCCCTTAACTTGCTCTGAATTTTTTTTTCCAATGGCACCAGTCGATTGCTAGAAGGCCAATCGACTGGTGTCAGCCACAGAAACTTTCTGTGCGCGGCATCAGTCGACTGACCTCTTGGCAGTCGACTGGTGCATCGAACAGAAGGTTCTATTCGATAGGGCAGTCGACTGGTTTCTGACCCAGTCGACTGGCACGCCTGAAAATTGCAGTTTCAGATCTGGGAACTCCTTTCAAGGGTCCATAATTCATACACTTCCAAAGCATATACATAAATAACTCCAAATCTATACTCTATACTAGTTTTATAAACATCTTAGCAACCTAAAACAAATCTATTTACTTGCAATTAGGATCTTTGCGGAATTTAATAAACCATCAAAACATATGAAATCTATACTAGAGTTTGTACTCAACTTTGTCTCTATGGAAAGTTTAAACAAATCATTACTTTCTATCAATCCAAAACACCAACCACAAGGTTCTATAAGACTTAACCCAAAGATCTCTCCCACCGTTCCGCCGCCACTGAACATCAATGCAAGTCATGTTCGTCTCCTTAGCTTATGCTTTTTCTTTACCTTTATCTGCAATAGAAGGAAATGCAACTAATAAGCGATTTGCTTAGTAAGTAAATCCTAACTCACAAAACCATGCGATCAATGATAAACATGCTCTTTTCAAAGGATGCTTGTTTCAAAATACATGCATTTGAAAGTATTTGCACATGGGAACTTTCAAACACTTATCATTCTCAAACATGCTTGAAAACATTTACTTTCATCAAAACACTTGCAAACTTAGCATGCTTATGATTTCTTTTGAGACTTGATACATATACATTTCCATACTTTAAAACACTAATTTCTTTGCTCTTGCTCTTTAACATGCTTGTAACATAACCATGTTAACATACGTAACAAAACATGCACTTAAGAAAATTGAAACACTTACATATACTCATATACTTCAAAATAATAATCAACTTTCTAGGCCTTGACACTGTACCTGGTATCAATGAACCAATGCGCGCATCCCTAATAGGTTTCGGGGTAGCTAGCCACCGCACCCTATTAGAGCTTCTTTCTAACTTTCTGTGGGCCACTCATTTGCCCGGTACATGTCACTTTACAAAAGTAAAATACTTTCTTACTCATAATGCTTATACTTATCAAGTTATCTTTCTTTTTGCATAAATTTTTGCACTACAAACCTTTACCTTTCTTACTTGGAACTTTCATCGAGCACCTTGCGTGCCCTTAACCCAAAACTCATTTTTGGGACTTTTCAAGAACTTGGTCTTATCATGCTTAGATCACATACACCAAACCTACTCAAATTCAAGTTCTATGATAAAAACATGTATTCTTTAGAAACTAAAATCACACAATAAAATAATATTCTTAAAGCATGCACTTGGATGACAAAATCATAGTTCTACAACAAGAAACTACATACGAAACTACTTCTATTGCAGGTGAGTGATCTACTTACCCTTTTCGTGAAGAAAACTCACTAAGTATCCGATAGATCCTAGTGTAGTACTCCTTTTCTCTTCCTTTGCAACAATCCTCACTCCTTGGCCCTAGGGAAGAAACCCTAGGTTCTCTACTCAAGAGGAAGAAGAAGGAGGAAGAAAACTTCTTGTTTTCTCCCTGTTTTCGCAGCCCCCTTGCTCCCTGTTTCCGCCAACCCTAATCACCCAAAAGGGGGATTTAACGCAACTTAAGCGGAAGTTGAAACACCTCCTCATGAAAAGGGCCTACTTACGTATAACATTAATTCGCTTCATCCTTTTTTGTGCTTGATACCCCCAACCTTTTGGCTAGCCGAGTCCGCTTAAGGACTAGCTTGCACTGTGGTCGTGAGATCAAACCTCCGCCCAACCCCTTTTTTTTCTTTTTATTTTAATTTCAAAAATTTGCTAGAAAATTCAGAAATATTCCTAATAATTCATAAAAATTATTGGGTGTTACATATCCAATAAAGATGCAATCGATTGTCTTTTGTCCTATTTTAGTTTGCTTTGGCTTAGGCATTTCTACTTTAGTCAAACATCCCTACACTTTTAAATATTTATAGAAAAGCTTATGACCCTTCCATAACTCATAAGGAATTTTATCTTTCTTTTTGTGTGGGAATTTGTTGAGAATTTGATTTGTAGATGAAATAGCTTCCCTCCATAAATTCTAGGGTAAGCCCGAACTTATTGTAGCGCCCGCTTTTTTTTTTTCATAAAGCGGCGTTACGCTAAACATACATGTACATATAAAACCTCTTAATGCAGCGGAATTATAAATTCTTTTTCACATGCTTTTAACCATACAATTAGTGCTTAAATCATATACACATATCTAGCATCATGATATCAACTTTTCGTAACACATTCATAAGCTTTCATGAGCATTTCAGGTAACCTATTACCAGCATGCATAGCATCATGATTATTTACTTTCCATAATTCATTCATAAGCCTTTCAGGTAGCAAGTAGTTTATCCATAACTTCATAAGTAGTAGGTTGTTTCATAGGCATAGCTATCATAAGTAGAGCATAACCAACATAAGTATTGTAAGATAACAAAACATGCAATCAGTGAAATGAGAGGGACTCTTGGCCATGTCACTACCACACACACATAGTCTTGCCTCTCCTGCTGCTTCCTTTGAAATCTCTTGCTTAATCTGCGGTATAAGAAAATAAAACTATAAGCACGGAGGCTTAGTAAGACCCTTTTCCTACTCACAAAATCCATACGTCGTATAAACATGAACATAGATATCATCATGGCATCAGCATGAACATAGATATCATCATGACATCATAGTCTAATGTGAACATGAATAAAATCATGGCATTAAAATTTGGCATGAATATAAATTAAATCATGGCATCATAAATTTGCATGAACATAAATAAAATCATGGCATCCTAACTTAGCATGAACATAAATAAATCATGGCATCATAAATTAGCATGAACATAAATAAAATCATGGCATCCTAACTTAGCATGAACATAAATAAATCATGGCATCATAAATTAGCACGAACATAAATAAAATCATGACATTATACTCTGGCATGTACATAAATAAAATCATGACACTATAATGTGGCATGAACATAATTAAAATCATGACATCATAAATTAGCATGAACGTAAATAAAATCATGGCATCCTAACTTAGCATAAACATAAATAAATCATGGCATCATAAATTAGCATGAACAATAAACATAATCATGACATCATAATTAACGTGAACAATAACCATAATCATGGCATCATAATTAACATGAACATATAAACATAATCATGACATCCTAATTAACATGAACAATAAACATAATCATGGCATCATAATTAACATGAACAATAAACATTATCATGGCATCCTAATTAACATGAACATACTTTGCATTATCATACTTTGCATCAACATACCTTGCATAGACATACTTTTCATAAACATACTTTTCATAAACATAATGCATATCATGGATGGATGCATGTAGCAGATGCATATATCATAAGGATGCTTAGTTTTAAATCGTACTTTTAAATACTTAAACATAATCATAACATTCATTGGGACTTGGCTTGTACCACATTCATACATCATATGCGCGCATCCCTAAGTAAATACGAGGTAGCTAATCTCGACCTACTAGGGTAAGGACACTTCATCGGTAGTCCCGAACCGTAAGGACAGCTTCATCGGTAGTCCCGAACCGTGGACAGCTTCATCGGTAGTCCAGAACCATGGACCTTACTTAGGTCCGGTACAAGCCCATTCATAAAATAAAATACTTTCACATGCTTCTTCATTCATAATCATTCATAGCATATTCATTCATTCATCATACTTAACTTCATCGTTATGCCTTGAAGGCATGAACCTTAACTTCTTCCTTCATTTTCATTCCATATCATCATTATGCCTCGAAGGCATGAACTTTAACTTTCTTCATCATTTTCATTCTTAAACATGGCATACGTACATATATTCATGAGCATGGCATACATACAAATTATTCATAAAGCATGACATACATACATATCATTCATAAATCATGGCATACATACAAATTATTCATAAAGCATGGCATACATACATATCATTCATAAATCATGGCATACATACCTATCATTCATAAATCATGGCACATGTCTAAACATTTATGAGTTATCACCACAAGTGACCTAACATATAATTCATGACATATAAACTAAGGGTTTGGTTAACATAGAAATTCTTCCATCATACTTAAACATACATCTTAGTAACCTATAAACAAGCATCTTTGTAGTTTTAACCCAACCCTAGCCCTAGGCTATGTCCTTGGCCGAAAGCTCCAAGGAACCCTAGGTCCATGAAAACTTTGCATAAATCCCCAAATAACATCTCATACATACATACTAGGCCATAGAAAACATTTGATTCCGTACTTAAGGCCAACCCTAATCCTTTAACCCTAGTTCTTGCCCTTGGCCGAAACTTTAAGGGTCCCTAAAGTTCATGAAAAAATCCTATAAAACATAATTTCTACCCATCATGCCATAGGGAACCAAAACTTATATGTTGAATGGTTAGATCAAGGTCCAACCATGGGTTAGGGTTCTTGGCCGAAATTCATTAGGCCTTATAATCATGTAAAATTTCATGTAAATCACCACCAACATCACTTACATCATAATAAATCATAAGAACCATCATTTGAGAGTTAGAAACTAAACCTAGCCATGAAACTTGCAAGTGGCTGAAACCCTAACTTCTTTTTCATGGATTTTCATCTTAGATCTTAAATAAAAAATTAGATCATATCCACATCAAGGAAAAACCATTACACCACAGGTGAGGGGGTCTTACCTTGGATTATCTTGGTTTTTAGACCTTAGAAAGGGAAGATGATGAAGACTTTGGTTGCCCCTTGATCACCCTTTGCCCTTGTAACCTTGTAGATGACCCTTAACACTTGAAGATTAAGCCCTCTTGTGAAGTTTTCTCAAGGAAAACCTTCCTTGAAGTTTCGGCCAGCTTGAGGGAGGAGGAAGAAGAGAGGTGGAATTGATGGAAGGAAGAAAGAAACTCCCAAACCCCCTCTTTATAACACATTAAGGAGGCAAATGAAGAGTCATGGTTGATGACTCTTCATTTTTCCTATGTAACGATCCGGAAAATTCTCTTAATATTTTTTTAAAATATTAAGCATGTCTAGATAATTTTCCAAGGGACCTAGAAATATTAATACGAACTTTGGCCTAGAAAATTCATGTTTTCTCATTTAAATTGAGAAAAAGGGCACTAATGGGCCTTATATGGGCTTTTTAGTACCATAATTATTGGTGGATTTTAGGTGAAAATTAGTATAAATACAAAGGGGTTTTAATGAGGAATATTTACATAATTATGGGGGAATTTTTAAAGGATTTTCAAAACTAATAGAAAATAAAAAGGAAAAATAAAATAAAAATAAGGTGCATGGGCCAAGGATTGAACCTTGGACCTCTTGTACAACCATGTATGCTTTTACCAACTCATCTAGCAAGGGAATGTTATAAGGGAATGAAATGGAGATTGGTTAAGGCTTAGAAGAAGATGAAGGGTCATGGAGAGACTCTTCATTTACCTCCTTAATGGGTGATAAAGAGGGGGGTTTGGGAGTTTCTTTCTTCCTTCCATCAATTGCATTTGCTCCCCTCCTCCCTCCTCATTCTAGCCGAAACCCCAAGGAGGAGTTCTCCCTTGGAAAAACTTCCACCAAGGCTTCATCTCCAAGATCTAAGGTCTTCACAAGAGTACAAGGGCTAAGGGTGGTCAAGAGGCAACAAGATTTCCATCCTTCTCTCAAATCTAAGGTTTATAATCAAGATCAACCAAGGTAAGACTCCCTCACCTGTGGTATAATAGTTCCTTATGATTTCCATGATTTTTAGCATGATATATTGGTTGGTTTTTGGATTTGATGTTGAAAGGAAAGAAAACCAAGAACCCTAGGTTTATGGGTTTCGGCCACAAGGATTTTTAGGTCTATAATTATGCTAAAAATCTTTATAATGTTGTCTAATATGCTCTCATGATGTTTAGAGATTAAATATAATTTTTGGGAATTTTTGAGGTACCCTAGAATACCCTAGGGTTTCGGCCAACATCAAGGACCCATGTGTAGGGTTGGGTTCAAAACCTCAAGTATATGTTTTATGTTTTATCATGATATAAGGGAGATGGAGGGTGTTTATGTGAATGTCTCACATGGCCTAGAGACCCTATAGGTTTCGGCTAAGTACCCTAATAGGGTGGAAAGTTAGGACTTATTTCAAGTAAGGGCCCCAATGGCCCTATGGTAATGTATGGTTGGTGTTTAAGCAATTGATTTGGGATTTTAATGGAATTTCTCCATACCCCCATGGCCTTGAAGTTTCGGCCAAGAGCAAGACTAGGGTTGAAGGATTAGGGTTGGTCTTAAGTATGGAATCAAATGTTTCCTATGGCCTAGTATGTATGTAGGAGATGTTGTTTGGGAAGTTATGTGAAGTTTCATGGACCTAGGGTTTCCTTGGGGTTTTCGGCCAAGGATCTAACCTAGGGCTAGGGTTGGGTTACACCTACAAGGATGCTTGGGTTTAGGTTACTAAGATGTATGTTTAAATAAGGTGGAAGAATTTCTATGTTAACCAAACCCTTAGTTTATATGTCATGAACTATGTGATTAGGTCATCAATGTTTAGACATGTGCCATGATTTATGAAGGATATGTAGGTATGCCATGTTCTATGAATAATATGTATGTATGCCATGTCTTATAAATGAAATGTATGTATGCCATGTCTTATGAATGATATGTATGTACGTCATGTTTTATGAATGATGATGCATGCCATGTTTTATGAAAGAAGATGCATGTCATGTTATGAATGAAAGATGATGCTTATGTCTTTATGGCATAAATATGCTAAATGACACGGTCGATGGTCGACGGTACGACGGTCGTGAGGACCGGTAAATGGGTCGGTAGACGGGCCGAGCCGTAACAAGTTATGCTATGTTAAAGATGCCAGGAATGTCTTATGAATGATGAAGCATGTAAAGTATTTTACTTTATGAATGGGCTTGTACCAGACCGAAGTATGGGTCCAAGGGATGGGCACCTTAAGAACGCCTCGGTTCTGGACTACCGACTATGCTGTCCACGGTTCTGGCACTACCGAAGCTGTGGAACAGGGATGGGCACCTTAAGAACGCCTCGGTTCGGGGACTACCGACTATGCTGTCCTTACCCAAGTAGGTCAAGGCTAACTACCTCGTATTTACTTAGGGATACGCGCTTATGATGAATGAATGTGGTACAAGCCAGGGCCCCAATGAATGTTATGATTATGTTAAAGTATTTAAAAGCATGTTTTTAAAGATTAAGCATCTTATATATATATATGCAATTGCCACATGCATCCATCCATATTATGCATTATATTTATGATAAGAATACTATGCAAAGTAAGTTTATGCAAGGTATGTTTATGCAAATGATTTTATGTATGTTTATGCTAATATATGATGCCATGATTTAATTGTGTTTATGCTAAGTTAGAATGCCATGATTTATTTATGTTTATGTTAAGTTAAAATGCCATGATTTTATTTATGTTTATGCTAGTTTAGGATGCCATGATTTATTTATGTTTATGCTAGTTAAAATGCCATGATTTTATTTATGTTTATGCTAGTTTATGATGCCATGATTTATTTATATCTATGCTAGTTTAGGATGCCATGATTTATTTATGTTTATGCTAGTTTAGGATGCTATGATTTACTTATGTTTATGCTAGTTAGGATGCCATGATTTAATTATGTTTATGCTAAGTTAGGATGCCATGGTTTTATTTATGTTCATGCTAGTAATGATGCCATGATTTAATTACGTTGTGCTAAGTTAGGATGCCATGATTTTATTTAGGTTCATGCTAAGAATGTTTATGAGGTTATGTTTATTATGTCTATGTCTATGCCAAGTATTATGCCATGCTATGAATGTTTACGATGTCGATGTCTATGCCAAGTATTATGCCATGCCATGAATGTTTTATGGTTATGTTTATGACATGCTACGAAGGTGATTAAGTTATGTTCATGCCATGACGAATGTATGCTAAGTGATGAAAAGGCTTATGTTCTAAGTAAAGCACTAAGTATGTTAATGTCTTATGTGCTCATGATTAAATGATGAATGATTTTAGTGAGTAGGAAAGAGTCTTACTAAGCCTGTGTGCTTATAGTCTTATTTTCTTATACCGCAGATCACGCAAGAGGACAGTAAGGAAGCAGCAGGAGGGCATTAAAGCATGTGTGTGATAGTGACTTGGCCAAGAGACCATATGTTTGCTTGTCTTACGATAGAACTTTACCTTTACTATTAAGTACTTGAATGTGACTCTATGACATGATGCTAAAGTATGACATGATGCTAAGTATGACATGATGCTAAGTATGACATGATATGATGCTAAGTATAAAGTTAATATGCCAAGTTCCATGTTATGATGCTAGGAATGGTAGTAAGTGCATGTAGGTGTAAGTTTAAAGGTTTCCGCTGCATTATGATGTCTACATGCCCTAAGTATGTTAACGTAACGCCGCTTTATGAAAAAAAAAAGCGGGCGTTACAGGTTGGTATCAGAGCAGTTACCATCTCACTACACACACATCAAGCCCTCTTCCTGCCGCTTCCAAGTAAGTACCTTTACATATCTGATAGTAGTAAGATGTTTTATGATTTTAAGATATGCAAGTATGAACGATATTATGATGAAAAGTACCTTAAGATATGTAACGATGAACGATATTTTATCTTCTTTTAGGAATTAAATACTTTAGAGTAATATGGGGGTAGGAATAACAATAACTCATATTATCCATACTTGTCCTTTATGAAGGAAAACATGGTTAGAAGACAGAGTAACAGAATTAATGAGACTACTTCATCGCCTGACCTGACGCTCAATATACCTTATATCATAACCTATCTTAAGTCACCTCATAAGACAATCATGTATAAGTATTCTGCCTGATTACATTAGGTCTAAGTTAGTCATAGTATAATTAGTCATAAGTGTGACTCAACCTTATGTTCATAAACATGGTATTAATTGAGCACCATCATAATCTTAGTAATTAAGGTGAACCTAGTATATAACCTATACATTATATGAGTTACCAATCATATAATATAATTATATTATATTATATAAAGCAAATGATAATAATAATATGAGAGTATGCACTAATATAAAATTAGTATAAATATGACTATAATAATTTACCTATCATATAGGTTCTTAATATGAGTCTGCATACAGGTTGACATGTATCATCTCAACCTATAAGTTATCACCTACACATATTATTCCATAAGCAATTATAGGTATTATACCTATAACTTATATGATAAATAACTATAATTTATGATATCATGTATAACCTATAATATAGTCTCATGTAGGGAATTATATGATAGCCTACATACATAGGATTATAACTCTCTCACCTATGTTTGCGTATAGTATTAGTTCTATTATACTAATACTAATATAATTAATGGTATAAGTCATACGGTATAACCTAAAACGATACGCATAGGGTAGTGTTCTACTTACATTAACACTTATTATAGATCATGTGTCCACTATATTTTCATACTAATTATAAATATTAGTATTATCAACGTATGTTTCACTATTATCTTATATATAATATATAAGATTACCTTGAGTTATTTTATGGTAATATAATAAATATGATCTCACTTATCATATAATAACCGTTAACTAATATAATTCATAGCTCATGTTGTGAACTAATATTTCGGAACCCTACTATTATTAGGTCTACCCATAATTATAATAATCATATAATTATGATATACGCATATAATTACATCATAGGGCTATTAATGACACTAGCTCAATTATGACACTCAAGTATGTCACTTATATCATCAAGGATATAAGTATAAATGGTCGTGAATAAAATACACCTAATCATGTATGTCAGATTGGCAATATTATGTGTTCCTTGAATTAAAGAATTAACCCTTATGCGATGCATCCGGGATCCCCCAAAATGTACCAAGACCTGAAAGGGACATTCTGGTGGTCCAGTATGAAGAGAGACGTGGCTTAGCATGTTAGTACCTGCCTGACCTGCCGACGAGTGAAAGCAAAACACCAGCGACCCGGAGGAGTTCTGCAGCCACTCGCGATTCCGGAGTGGAAATGGGAAGACATCTCTATGGATTTTATTTCGGGGCTTCCCAGGACTACGAACGGATATGATGCAATATGGGTAATTGTGGACAGGCTGACAAAGTCTGCTCACTTCTTGGTGATCAAGATGACTTATTCGATTGAGCAACTGGCTCAATTATATGTTAAGGAAGTAATTAGGCTTTATGGAGTTCCCAAGACCATCATCTCCGATAGGGATGGTCGCTTTACTTCGCATTTTTGGGAATGCATTCAGAAGTCTCTCGGCACTAAATTGTGATTTAGCACCGCCTTTCACCCTCAGACTGATGGGTAAACTGAACGGGTGAATCAAGTACTAGAAGACATGTTGCGAGCGTGTACCTTGGATTTCAAAGGAAGCTGGTGTCGATATCTATGCTTAGCGGAATTCGCGTACAACAATAACTACCAAGCTACTATTGGAATGCACCTTATGAAGCGTTGTATGGGAGGAGATGTAGGTCTCCGATCTATTGGTATGAGGGTGGTGAAAAGAAGGAGATGGAGCTCATGCGGTACTAGTATTGAGACTGTGTAGGATCGGTGCCGGTCGATAGAGGGGGGGGGTGAATATCGATTCGAAAAATTTGTCAGAATTTCGTTGGAAATCATCTTTCTATCAGGGTTAGTAACACGGAAAATAAAAATAAACTTAAAGAAAGACAAGATAAACATGTCGGATTTTACTTGGTTCCCAACCCCCCAGGGTCAGTACGTCCAAGGTCTAAGCACTCAATCGTGAGTCCACTAGTGGTCTCCTTTCCGGACTTTTCGGAGGCAGAGAAACTCTATTACAGTTTTGTTTACAAACAAAGAATAAATGAATTCAATACGTAAATAAAAGCAAACCAAAAACCAACTCGGCCAACTCTGGAAGCCCGAAGTGCAGCGCACTTCTTCCTGGAGCCTCCTTGGTCGCAGAGCTTCGCCTTGAGCACTTTTGCTTCGCATGGAACGATTTAGCGGATGTGAAAGTTGATGTTCTGGAATGAGAGGTCAAACCCCTTTATATAGAACCTTCTTGGGCGCCTGCCACGTCGCAATCAAAACCTTATCCGTAGCGCTGAAATTGCAGCAGTGATAAGCAGGCCTACCCAGGCGTGCCTGGGAAGGATCTGCCCCAACTGGGGCGCCCAACCTATCTTGGGTGCCTGATTCAAGTAAGGCGCCCAGGAAGGGTCTTCCCAGGTGTGTTTTCTCCTACGTTTGCTTTCCTATCTTGCCTCAAACTCCAGGTACCTGCAAGACAACAAACACAAGACAAGCATACAAATAATCTTAGCCTTACTTAATTGGTTCTGAATTTGGATTTCACTCGAAACCCTAGGTCGAACCGACGTCTAATGTTCCCTTTATCGAGCAACGCATCCTCACCTACTCCACACTGGAGAACTTACTTTTGCTAACCGGAACCTCCGATTGGACTTTCGCTCAGCCTTCGAGAACTCGAATCTCGAGACATCCGACCTCGACCCGTCTCTACTTCTATTCGCGATCCCCGCTCGACTAAAGCTTTTGCCAATCGGGACCTTTGGCTGGACATTTGCTTAGCCTCCGAGAATTCGTATCTCGAGACATCCGACCTCGACCCATCCCTTCTTCTGTCCACCATCCTCGCTCGGCAAAGACACCATTGCCTGATCCCCGACTAGGACTTAGTGCTCAGTCCCCCGGACCAAGACTTCATGCCCAACTTCACTCACCAGGACTTAGTCCACCTAGCTTCACTCACTAGGATTTCTTTAACCTAGCTTCACTTGCTAGGACCTAGCTTCACTCACTAGGATTTAGTTCACCAAAGTCACTCTTTTGCTAGTCATCATGATCCTGACTAGACTTCCTCCAATCATCAGGTAAATATAATCTCACACCTCAAGTCCGGTGTGGTTTAATCCCTTGGTCAAACTGACCAACCGTGGGTTCTATTAATTTTGCCAAACATCAGATCCTGTTTGGCAAACCTTTTATCAAACTGATCAAACCTGGGTTTACCGTACCAAACATAAGGTCCTGTTTGGTTTAACCCTTGATCACTTTGACTAAACTGTAACGACCCGGAAAATTTTCTCAATATTTTATTTAAAAATATTGATCATGTCTAGATAATTTTTCGAGGAACCTAGAGATACTAGTATGAACTTTAGCTAGTTACCCATAATTTTCTCATTTAAATTGAGAAGCTAAGTACTAATAGGCTTTTCTAAGACCATGGTTATTGGTGGATTTTAGGTGGAATTTAATATAAATATAAATAGGTGATAATTAGGAATATTAGCATGATCATGAGTGGGTCTTAGGGGAATTTTTGAAAATAATAAAAATAAAATAGAAAACTAAAGTGCATGCACCAAGGATTAAACTATGGACCTATGATACCACCATGCATGTACTAACCAATTCACCTAGCAAGGGAGTGCTAGTAGAGAATGAAGTGGATTTTAGTTAAGGCTTAGGGAAAAATGAAGAGCCATCAAGGGAAGATACACCATGACTCTTCACTTGCCCTCTTCATGTAGTATAAAAGAGGGGAGAAGGCTTAAGTTGTTTTCTCTTCCACCAAAAAGGCTTTTCCACTTACCATCTTCCTTCTCCTCCCTCCTCCTAGCCGAAACCCACAAAGGGGTTTTTCCTTTGGAAAAGGTTCACAAGAAGGCTTCATTTTCAAGATCTAAGGGTTATCTACAAGACTACAAGGGCTAAGGGTGATCAAGGGATAACAAGGTCTTCATCATCTCCTCTAGTTAAGGTCTAAAAACCAAACTAACAAGAGTAAGACTCCCTCACCTGTGGTATAATAGTTTTCGAGTTATTTTCATGATGCAATGATTTGTTTGGACTATATGTGGAGAAAACCAAAGTTAGGGCCCTTGTAACTTTCGGCCACCATAGGTTTCTATGGTTGGGTTTGGATCTAACTCTCAAATGATGTTTCTTATGTTTTCTTATGTTGTAAAAGGTGTTAATAGGGGTTTATGTGAAAGTTTTACATGGTTTAGGGCCCTTGTAACTTTCGGCCAAGAGGGGTTTTAGGGCAAGAAGTTAGGTTTAACTCCAAGAAAGGGTTCAAATGGCTTCCATGGTATTATATGTAAGGAAAAAGATGTGAATTGGGCATTTTATGAATTTTTCATGGGCTTGGGATCCTCTTTGAGTTTCGGCCAACTTATGATTTAGGGCTAGGACTTGACGTCTAAATCCAAATGAGGGATTAAATGGTTTTCTATGGCATAGTATGTATGGTATGGAATGTTAATCATGATCTATGTGAATTTCTCATGGACTTATTGTCCTTTAGGGTTTCGGCCAAGACCCTAATTTAGGGTTTGGTTTGGGCTAAGGTCTCAAGGATGCTTGAGTATAGGGTATTAAGATGTAAGTATATGGTTAAGCAAGATGTGAGGATCTTTATGTTACCAAAACCCCAATTTTATATGCTAGGTATCATGACTTCGTATGTTTAGGTTATATGTTATGTTTTATTCATGAATGTGTTAGACCATGTGCCATGAGCCTAGGGAATATGAATCATGTATGAAAAGATCTATGCATGTTTACCTATGTACCCTAATCATGCAAGTTTTATGAATTAAGATGCTAATTATGTATGTATGTCATGTTTTATGAATGACATGTATGTATGCCATGCTTCATGAATGATATGTACGTATGCTATGTTTAAGAATGAAGATGATGAATGAAAATGATGATCATGGCTCTAAGACAAAAATGATGTAAGCATGACATACCTTATGAATGAAGAAAATGAATGATGATGAATGTTCATGTCTATAAGGCATCATGATGTTAAGTATGAATGATGAAATGTTAAGTATGTTTATGTCATGCTAAGGGATGGACACGTTAAGAACGCCTCGGTTCTGGGCTACCATAGTTGTCCACGGTTCTGGAACTACCGCAGCTGTTCCTATGCTTATGTCAAGTTTCATGAAACAAGATTAAGTTTATGCTAAGAATTTTCTATGAATGATGAAGCATGTGAAGTATTTTATTTTTATGAATGGGCTTGTACCGGACCGAAGTAAGGGTCCAAGGGATGGGCACCTTAAGAACGCCTCGGTTCTGGACTACCGAAGTTGTCCACGGTTCTGGGACTACCGAAGCTGTCCAACAGGGATAGGCACCTTAAGAACACCTCGGTTCTAGGACTACCGTAGCTGTCCTTACCCTAGTAGGTCGAGATTTGCTACCTCGTATTTACTTAGGGATGCGCGCATATGATGTATGTATGTGGTACAAGCCGGGGCCCCCCTATGATGTTATGATTATGTTCAAGTATTTATAACTATGGATTCAAAAAATTAAGCATCCTTATGATACATGCATTTGACTCATTCATTCATTCATGTTATGCATTATACCATGATAAGTATGTTTATGTTTATGTTTATGCTTATGCTAAGAATGATGCCATGATAAGTGTTTATGTTTATGCTTATGCTAAGAATGATAAGTATGTTTATGTTTATGTTTATGCTTATGCTAAGAATGATGCCATGATAAGTATGTTTATATTTATGTTTATGCTCATGTTAAGAATTATGCCATGATAAGTAAGTCTACGTATATGACGATGTCAAGAATTATGCCATAGCAGATATGTGTCAAGTCTATGCTTTATGTTCGGAATTATGAAATGTCAACTATTTCATGTTTATGAATATGTGACGTACGGGTTTTTGTGAGTAGGAAAGGGTCTTACTAAGCCTCTGTGCTTACAGTCTTATGTTTCTTATACCGCAGATCAAGCAAGGGGTTACTAAGGAAAGCAGCAGGAGGGGCAAGAGCATGTGTGTGTGTGGCGGTGACATGGCAAAGGATTCCGCTGCATTAAGATGTTCTATATGTACATGTATGGTTAGCGTAACGCCGCTTTCTCACCACACCATAAGGTGTGGGAAAAAGGCGGGCGTTACAGGTTGGTATCAGAGCCGGTCGCCATCTCACTACACACACATCAAGCCTTCTTCCTGTAGCTTCCAAGTAAGTACTTCCATGCATATCCGATTTCTTTTTTTTATTCTGGAATATGCAAGTATGAATAGTGCCTTATGATAGATGATGGAAAGTACTTGTAGGATATGTGAATATGAATGATATTTTTCTATTGCTTTATTTATGAAGATCAAATAATTTAGAACTTAGTATGGGGATAGCAATAACAATAACTCATATCATCCATACTTGCCCTTATGAAGGAAAGCATGGCTAGAAGACAGAGTAACAGACTTAATGAGACCACTCCCTCGCCTGATCTGATGTAGTTAGTGACCCAACTGCAGCGTCAAGTCACTGAGCAGCAGCAAACCATTAATACTCTGATGAACCAACAAGAAAACTCTACTACCCCTCCGGTGAACCAGACCGCTATACCTGTTGCGCCTACGGTTATGCAAACTCCTCCGTCAGGCTCGACCACTGTAGCACGACAAGAGGCTTATCTAATCCAGTGGTTGAGGCTGAAACCGAAAAACTTCTTGGGTATCGGTGAACCGTGGGACGCTCAAGCGTGGTTCAAGACTATGGAGAGTACAATGGAGCTGCTGGACTGGCCTGAACCTGAGAAGATCAAGTGTGCATCGTTCTGCCTTTCTGGGGATGCCAAAATGTGGTGGGAAAGGGTCAAGGCTAAGAGACAGGTGAACCAGATGACGTGGTCAGACTTCGAATCGGAATTCTTCGAAGAATTCTTCAATATGTGTGTCACCAATAAACACTATGACGAGTTCACGGAATTCCGACAGGGCAACCTCTCAGTCAATGAAGCCATGAAGAAATTTAATCGGTTGGCTCGTCTATGTCCCGAACTGGTCCTCACTGAGAAGGAAAGGATCCGACTTATGTTAAAGATGTTGCGACCCGAAATAACTCTGAACGTGGCTGGCGGAGTTAACATACCGCAGACTGCTGAGGAGTTGTTTAGTAGTGCCCTACTCACCGAGCATTACCTGAACAACATCAATCAGCAAAGGAAGGCATTAAATGAAAGTAAGAATCAAGTTCACCCCGGGATTCTCGATTCTTCATTTTTCATTATCCCTAATGTTCTTTCCTTTCATTACCACTCAGGAGGTCAGAAACCTCAGAGCACCAACGCTAACTGGAAGGGGAACCAGAGTGGTAAACGATAGCCAGGGAACAACTCCCAAGGGGGCCCAGCAAATAAACAGCCCAGGTTCCCCCTGTGTGTTGCATGCGGGAAAATGCATCCTGGGGAATGTCGCAAAGGTACGAACCGGTGTTTCAATTGCGGAGTGGAAGGGCACATGGCTTCTCACTGTCCTACCAAGAACCCGGCACCTCCTCAATAGCTTGTACAGTATCATGGTTCACCGGCGAAACTACATTATATGCAAGTTGAGCTGGAAGGTAATCTGATGAGTCAAGAGAGATTGGAGGCCCCACCAACTATGGCGGATGCCAGGGTTTTCTCTATTACTAAGGAAGATGCCGCAAATGCTTCGACGGTTGTCACAGGTCAGATATTTATTTACAGTCAGTATGCTACTGCACTATTTGATACTGGGGCAACACACTCGTTCATCTCTACATTGTACACTAAGAAGATAGATATGTCTCCACAAGTTTTAGACTGCAAGTTCTTAACAACCCTGCGTTCGGGAGAAATAATGACATCCACTCACGTGCTGCGTGCGGTGCCGGTCGGAATTGCGGGAAGAGAACTCTACTGCGATCTGATAGTACTCGACATGCAGGACTATGATGTTATAATGGGAATGGATTTTTTTAGCAAATACGGTGCTTCCGTCGAGTGCCGTAAACGAAGGGTGGTCTTTCAACCCGAGGCAGATTCTACGTTTGAATTTATCAGAGAGCCAAGGAAAAGAACCGGGAAATTCTTATCAACTCTCAAAGCACGGAAGATGTTAGACAAGGGATATACTGGTTTTCTAGCACATGTGGTTGACGTAGGTCAAACAAAGGATCAGAAGTTGGAAGATGTCAGAGTTGTATGCGAGTACCCAGAGGTATTCCCGGATGAATTACCGGGGTTAGCTCCTGATAGAGAGGTGGAATTCGAGATCGAATTAGTTCCTGGTACTAACCCGATCTCCAAGGCACCCTACCGTATGGCGCCGGTTGAATTGAAGGAACTTCAAGAACAGCTACAGGAGTTGCTCGATAAGGGACTTATTTGACCTAGTCATTCCCCATGGGGAGCTCCGGTACTGTTTGTGAAGAAGAAAGACAGATCTATGCGAATGTCCATAGATTATCGAGCACTGAACAATGTAACGATCAAGAACAGGTATCCCCTTCCGAGGATAGACAACCTGTTTGACCAATTAAAAGGAGATACCGTGTTCTCGAAAATCGATCTGAGGTCTGGTTATCATCAAGTCAAAGTAAAACAGGATGATATCCCGAAGACGGCCTTCCGGACAAGGTACGGGCATTTTGAATTTGTTGTCATGCCCTTCGGCGTGACCAATGCTCCTGCTATGTTTATTAACCTTATGAATCAGGTATTCTCGTCTTTTCTCGACAAATTTGTAATCGTCTTCATCGACGATATCCTTATTTATTCGAGAGACCAAGAAGAGCACGCCAAGCATCTGAGGATAGCACTACAGACTCTTTGGGAAAAACAACTGTACGCCAAGTTCTCCAAATGTGAGTTCTGGCTTGACCAAGTGGGCTTTTTGGGCCATATTATTTCCAAAGATGGGGTTATGGTAGACCCAACAAAGATTGAAGCTGTGAATAACTTGAGCCGGCCGAGGAACGCCAGCGAAATCAGAAGTTTTCTTGGGCTGGCGGGCTATTATCGGAAATTTGTGGAGGACTTCGCAAGGATTGCAGCCCCTCTAACAGCTCTCACCCGGCAGGATAAGAAATATGAATGGACGGAAAACTGCGAAAAGAGTTTCTTGGAGCTAAAAAGGAGACTTACAAGTGCTCCAATTCTTACCCTTCCGGAAAATAACCAGGGCTTCGACATGTACAGCGACACCTCCCGACTGGGACTTGGAGCTATGCTTATGCAGAATGGTAAAGTCATTGCCTACGCCTCTAGGAAACTTAATGAACATGAACAGAATTACCCTACCCACGATCTAGAATTAGCAGCTGTGGTCTTCGCTCTTAAGATATGGAGGCACTATCTGTATGGAGCGCAGTGTAGGATTTATACAGACCACCAGAGCCTGCGGTATTTCTTCACTTAGAAGGACCTAAATATGAGACAACGTCGGTGGCTGGAGTTGGTAAAGGACTACGACTGCGAGATCTTCTACCATCCAGGAAAGGCAAACAAAGTGGCCGATGCACTCAGCCGGAAGTCAAGTGCCACCTTGATATCCATATCTAGATTACCCCGACCCCTCAAAAGGGAAATTATGAAGTCTGGGGTTGAGGTCGTCTCCGGATGGCTTTCTACTATGACATTATCACCGACGCTGTTCGAGGACATATTGGACAAACAAGATGGTGATCCAAGCCTTCAGAGAATCAAACAGGAAATCCTAGAAGGAAGGGGTGATGGTTTTCATATCGCCAACGGGGGAGTACTCTATCTTAGGGATCGTTTATGTATTTCTAATGATCCGGGGCTGCGGAGAGCAATATTAGTAGAAGCTCACAAAACCCCTTATTCGATGCACCCAGGATCCACTAAGATGTATCAAGACCTGAAAGAGAAATTCTGGTGGTCTGGTATGAAGAGAGATGTGGCTCAGCATCTTGGCACTTGCCTGACCTGCCAACGAGTGAAGGCAGAGCACCAGCGACCCGGAGGAGTTCTGCAGCCACTTCCGATTCCAGAATGGAAATGGGAAGATATCTCTATGGATTTTATTTCAGGACTTCCCAGGACTACAAACGGATATGATGGGGTTTGGGTGATTGTGGACAGGTTGACGAAGTCTGCCCACTTCCTAGCAATCAAGATGACTCATTCAATTGAGCAACTGGCTCAATTATATGTTAAGGAGATAATCAGACTTCATGGAGTTCCCAAGACCATCATCTCAGATAGGGTTGGTCGCTTTACCTCGCATTTTTGGGAGTGTGTTCAGAAGTCTCTCGGTACTAAACTACGATTCAGCACCGCCTTTCACCCTCAGACTGACGGGCAAACTGAACGAGTGAATCAAGTACTAGAGGACATGTTGCAAGCTTGTGCTTTGGATTTCAAAGGGAGCTGGTGCCGATATCTATGTCTAGCGGAATTCGCTTACAATAATAGCTACCAAGCTACTATCGGAATGGCACCTTATGAAGCCTTGTATGGGAGGAGATGTAGGTCTCTGATCTGTTGGTACGAAAGTGGTGAAAAGAAGGAAATGGGGCTCACAACGGATGTCATTGACAGGATCACCCAAGCTATACAGAACATTCGACAACGGATAGAAGCTGCTCAGAGCCGGTAGAAGAGTTATGCAGATGTCTGGCGTAGACCACTGGAATTTAAGGTTGGAGATTTGGTGTTCCTCAAAGTGGCTCCTATGAAAGGGGTGACAAGATTTGGGAAGAGAGGAAAACTGAGTCCGCGTTATGTGGGACCGTATCCGGTACTGGAAAGAGTCGGCAAGGTAGCATATGAGCTCAAGCTGCCTCCAGAGATGTCGGCTATCCATAACGTGTTCCATGTGTCAATGCTCAAGAAGTGTGTACTAAACACAGATAAGGTGATTGAGCCACAGACAATACAAGTTCAGGATGATCTCAGTTTTGAAAGCCGACCTATTCAGATCTTGGATCGAGAGATCAAAAAGCTAAGGAACAAGGAGGTACCCTTAGTCAAGGTCCTATGGCAAAGTCAAAAGTTCGAGGAAGCTACCTGGGAACCCGAAGACGAGATGAGACGCAAGTACCCTGAGTTATTCTAAGTTCGAGGACGAACTTTCACGAGGTATGGGGGATTGTAACAACCCGGAAAATTTTCTCAATATTTTATTTAAAAATATTGATCATGTCTAGATAATTTTTCAAGGAACCTAGAGATACTAGTATGAACTTTAGCCTAGTTACCCATAATTTTCTCATTTAAATTGAGAAGCTAAGTACTAATAGGCTTTTCTAAGACCATGGTTATTGGTGGATTTTAGGTAGAATTTAATATAAATATAAATGGGTGATAATTAGGAATATTAGCATGATCATGAGTGGGTCTTAGGGGAATTTTTGAAAATAATAAAAATAAAATAGAAAAATAAAGTGTATGCACTAAGGATTGAACCTTGGACCTATGATACCACCATGCATGTACTAACCAATTTACCTAGCAAGGGAGTGCTAGTAGAGAATGAAGTGGATTTTAGTTAAGGCTTAGGGAAAAATGAAGAGCCATCAAGGGAAGAGACACCATAACTCTTCACATGCCCTCTTCATGTAGTATAAAAGAGGGGAGAAGGCTTAAGTTGTTTTCTCTTCCACGAAAAAGGCTTTTCCACTTCCCTTCTTCCTTCTCCTCCCACCTCCTTGCCGAAACCCACAAAGGGGTTTTTCCTTTGGAAAAGGTTCACAAGAAGGCTTCATTTTCAAGATCTAAGGGTTATCTACAAGACTACAAGGGCTAAGGGTGATCAAGGGATAACAAGGTCTTCATCATCTCCTCTAGTTAAGGTCTAAAAACCAAACTAACAAGGGTAAGACTCCCTCACCTGTGGTATAATAGTTTTCGAGTTATTTTCATGATGCAATGATTTGTTTGGACTATATGTGGAGAAAACCAAAGTTAGGGCCCTTGTAACTTTCGGCCACCATAGGTTTCTATGGTTGGGTTTGGATCTAACTCTCAAATGATGTTTCTTATGTTTTCTTATGTTGTAAAAGGTGTTAATAGGGGTTTATGTGAAAGTTTTACATGGTTTAGGGCCCTTGTAACTTTCGGCCAAGAGGGGTTTTAGGGCAAGAAGTTAGGTTTAACTCCAAGAAAGGGTTCAAATGGCTTCCATGGTATTATATGTAAGGTAATAGCTGTGAATTGGGAATTTTATGAATTTTTCATGGGCTTGGGATCCTCTTTGAGTTTCGGCCAACTTATGATTTAGGGCTAGGACTTGAAGTCTAAATCCAAATGAGGGATTAAATGGTTTTCTATGGCATAGTATGTATGGTATGGAATGTTAATCATGACCTATGTGAATTTCTCATGGACTTATTGTCCTTTAGGGTTTCGGCCAAGACCCTAATTTAGGGTTTGGTTTGGGCTAAGGTCTCAAGGATGCTTGAGTATAGGGTATTAAGATGTAAGTATATGGTTAAGCAAGATGTGAGGATCTTTATGTTACCAAAACCCCAATTTCATATGCTAGGTATCATGACTTCGTATGTTTAGGTTATATGTTATGTTTTATTCATGAATGTGTTAGACCATGTGCCATGAGCCTAGGGAATATGAATCATGTATGAAAAGATCTATGCATATTTACCTATGTACCCTAATCATGCAAGTTTTATGAATTAAGATGCTAATTATGTATGTATGCCATGTTTTATGAATGACATGTATGTATGTCATGCTTCATGAATGATATGTACGTATGCTATGTTTATGAATGAAGATGATGAATGAAAATGATGATCATGGCTCTAAGACAAAAATGATGTAAGCATGACATACCTTATGAATGAAGAAAATGAATGATGATGAATGTTCATGCCTATAAGGCATCATGATGTTAAGTATGAATGATGAAATGTTAAGTATGTTTATGTCATGCTAAGGGATGGGCACCTTAAGAACGCCTCGGTTCTGGGCTACCGTAGTTGTCCACGGTTCTGGAACTACCGTAGCTGTTCCTATGCTTATGTCAAGTTTGATGAAACAAGATTATGTTTATGCTAAGAATGTTCTATGAATGATGAAGCATGTGAAGTATTTTATTTTTATGAATGGGCTTGTACCGGACCGAAGTAAGGGTCCAAGGGATGGGCACCTTAAGAACGCCTCGGTTCTGGACTACCGAAGTTGTCCATGGTTCTGGGACTACCGAAGCTGTCCAACAGGGATAGGCACCTTAAGAACGCCTCGGTTCTAGGACTATCGTAGCTGTCCTTACCCTAGTAGGTCGAGATTTGCTACCTCGTATTTACTTAGGGATGCGCGCATATGATGTATGTATGTGGTACAAGCCGGGGCCCCCCTATGATGTTATGATTATGTTCAAGTATTTATAACTATGGATTCAAAAAATTAAGCATCCTTATGATACATGCATTTGACTCATTCATTCATTCATGTTATGCATTATACCATGATAAGTATGTTTATGTTTATGTTTATGTTTATGCTTATGCTAAGAATGATGCCATGATAATTATGTTTATGTTTATGCTTATGCTTATGCTAAGAATGATGCCATGATAAGTATGTTTATGTTTATGTTTATGCTCATGTTAAGAATTATGTCATGTAAGTAAGTCTACGTATATGATGATGTCAAGAATTATGCCATAGCAGATATGTGTCAAGTCTATGCTTTATGTTCGGAATTATGAAATGTCAACTGTTTCATGTTTATGAATATGTGACGTACGGGTTTTTGTGAGTAGGAAAGGGTCTTACTAAGCCTCTGTTCTTACAGTCTTATGTTTCTTATACCGCAGATCAAGCAAGGGGTTACTAAGGAAAGCAGCAGGAGGGGCAAGAGCATGTGTGTGTGTGGCGGTGACATGGCAAAGGATTCTTTTATTTACACGTATCGCATGTCTTGGGTTTTGAAATGCCTCCTTAGATGCTATGTTATGCTTATAATGGTTATGCTTAATGAATGACTTAAGACTTATGATGTTATGGATAAGTTACTTGCTACTTATGATGCTTATGGATAAGTTATGGAAAGCTTATATCATGATGCTATGTATGATGGTAATATGCTAAGTTACAACGTTACCATGTTCATGAATGATAATTTAGGCATGTATATATGGTTCATGGATTAGTTGTATGGTTAAACGCATGTCTAGAAGAAAAAAAAACATTCCGCTGCATTAAGATGTTCTATATGTACATGTATGGTTAGCGTAACGCAGCTTTCTCACCACACCATAAGGTTTGGGAAAAAGGCGGGCGTTACATAAACCTTATCTTGTCAAATGTATATCATTACTAACTTTAGTATATTGTCAAACTTCGAAATCCTTGAGGATGACTGTTCACCACTGATGTATTTTGCACCAAACATAAGGTCCTGTTTGGTTTAGGGTTTATAAGGTCCTGTTTGGTCTAACCCTTGATAGTAGGAGCCCTAGAGCCAATTATATGATGATTGACTAGGGACTTTTTTGTATCATATTCTATCATTAGTAAAGGCATGTTTGGTTATTATACTTACTTTATACTTGTGCCAAATAACTAAGTATAATAATGTCCTTGAGTAGTAGGTTCTTATCTACATTATATCGATTGGTTGAATCGATAGTGAGATAATGTAGAGAATACTACACTAAATCATTCCTAGTCAAGCATTAATATTCAAGGACAATATTAATGCATGGAGACTAGCATGTAGGTCAATTGATGACTTGAGCTCACAAATCATGGATATGTGATATCAAGTTGACACACGGGTATACATTAGAGAATGTGTACTGAATTGACCGGCCATGAAATTTTCATAG
This sequence comes from Boesenbergia rotunda, assembly GCA_024364735.1. Lineage (NCBI taxonomy): Eukaryota > Viridiplantae > Streptophyta > Magnoliopsida > Zingiberales > Zingiberaceae > Boesenbergia > Boesenbergia rotunda. Next base: position 286,023 of record JAGFNQ010007455.1, read on the forward strand.
ATTGTCATATGAATGACATAAACTTTCTCTTGTGACTATTAGTATGAATAGTCCTTAGACCTGAAGTCACTACGGTTCCCTACATAAGGAGTTATGTACTTTGGTATCGTCAAACGTCACCTGTAACAGGGTGGACTATAAAGGCGATCACTGGGTATATAATGAATTATGCGGAGGGATGTGAGTGATGTAGATGGGATTTATCCCTCCCATATGACGGGAGTGATATCTGTGGGCCCCTTGATCGAGTAAGATTACTAAAACGCATGACCATGCTCAAATGAGTCAATATGAGATATTGAGCTCATTAGTTTAAGTGAGTCTACTCGGGGATCAAGAAACACATAGATTGATCGAGGATGACATGGTCTATGCCTCATTGGTCGATCTAGATATCAAGGATAGAAGGACAAGGTCATACATTATCATAGTCACGGAGGTTAAGTCGGATCTCGACTTTCTTGTTACTTGGGTAGCAATGATGCATTGCTAGATGTCGCTCATTGCTTATATGTCTAAATCGGTTTAGACACATTGCCAACATCATGAGAACCTATTGGGTCACACACTAAGGACACGATACTTCGGGAGCTCGAGTTGGGAACTCGGGAGACTCGGTCGGGAGCTCAAGAGACTAGGTCGGCAGACTTAGTCGGGAGCTCGAGAGACTAGGTTGGCAGACTTAGTCGGGAGCTCGGGGACTTGGTCGGGAGCTCGGGGGACTTGGTCGGGAGACCTGGTCGGGAGCCTGAGAGACCTTGGTCTGAATGGCGGGAGAAATTCATTAAAGTGTTTAATGAAGGAAAGAGAAAAGTCTCTCTTCATTGAATGAAGAGAAGATAAAGAGTCACATGAGAAGATGTGCTCTTTATTGGCTTTAATGAAGGGAAGCCAAAGAGACAAAAGTCTCTTCATATTCATGGGATGAATATAAAAGAGGTCCTAGTCATTTTGAATGAAGAGAGTTTTTCCCTTCTTCCCTTCTTCTCTTCTTCCTCTTCTCCCTCTTGGTCGAACCCCTTTTGGGTTCTTGGTTGTCTTGTGAACTACCTCAAGTTGCTAGCATAACTAAGGTAGTTCTTCCCAAAGTTGAGAGATCATGTCCGTGTGGATATGCATAGAGGCACGAATGCTTGAACGTGCAAGAGATCTGGTGGCACTTGGACGAGCGGGATAACGTAAGGGCAAGCTCCAAAGGTATACACTGTAGATAGATCTATTAGATAGATGAACTTTTGTATGAGTTTTCTTTCGCATGGATCGCTCTAGGGATCTTATTTTCGCTGCGTTTTGTGTTTATGTCACCGGGAGATCCCAACAGGGTTTACCCTACCAAAGATAAGGTCCTGTTTGGTTTAACCCTTGATCACTTTGATTAAACCTTATCTTGTCAAATGTATATCATTACTAACTTTAATATATTATCAAACATCGAAATCTTAAAGGATGACTGTTCACCACTGATGTATTTTGCAACAACAATCTCCCCCTTTTTGATATTTGACAATATCTTAAGTTAGATTAGGTCTACTGGTTCTAGGATTAACACTTTGAGAGAAATCGAAAAAATCTAACTTAAGCCCTCTCTCCCCCTTTGACAGACATCAAAAGGAAATAACAAAAAGAAAAATTTGCACCAACAATAAGAAAACGAATTTAATTTAAGCCTTTCTCCATTTTTTAAGATAATCTATCCCCTTTTTTTAGAAATACTTAAAATATATATAATTTTTTAAAAATAATTTGCAAAACTCTTTTCTTTTTGTTTTTGAAAAGCTAAGTACTTTCTATAAAGTATTAGAAAAAATCACTAAGTACTTAAATTGCACCAACAATATATGTAAATTTTTTTAAATAAAAAATGAGCTTCCCTAAGTTTGACACAATCCTGGAAATCTTGTTGACCACAAGAAAATTCCTATGTGTCTTAGGGATTTTCCATAAATGAATATTTTAGTTTTAGAAAAATAATAACTTTCTTTTCTAGTCTGACACAATCCTAGGAAACCTTGTTAACTATAAGAAAATTTTCCTAAGTGTCCTGAAAATTTTTCCAAACTCAAGTAAAGATTATTTTCAAAGAAATTCCAAAAGATTTTCGAAATAAATTTTGGAAAATGTTAGTATAATACTTTCAAAAGTATTTAAAAAAGATAGTGAGTTTTTTTGAAAATATAATATTTTTGAAATTTTTGATAAAACTTTTAATTTGATCCTCCCCCTAAACCTGACGCAGACCTAGGAAGCTTGTTGACTACAAGTGATCTTCCTTTGAGTCTTAGTGTTTGATTCAAATGAAAAGAATAAAAGCATTTGAAATAATCAGGAATAATAGAAATAAATTAAGTTTATTTGATTAGGACTCCCCCTAAATCTGACACAATCTTAGGAATTCTTATAGATCATTAAGAAAATTTTCTATGTGTCTTTATAGTTTATCCAAATCAAAAGAGCATTTTTCGAAGAGTATTTTTAAAATAATATGATGACTTTCAAGGAAATAATTTTTGAAAAATATTTTGAAAGAAATGATAATTATTTTTAGAGCACAAACCATTTTGAAGGATATGAGTTTTTGAAAAGAATAATTTTGACAAATAGTTTTCTAAAAATAAGAATCTGCAAAAATAAAAAATCCTCCTGAACATGACACCTTCTGGCTACTCTTGTTAACTACAAGGACCTCTACCTACGTGTCTTAAGGGACTTCAGTGTTGACCTAGAAGGTTTGTGTCTAAGTGTAGGTCAAACAACTTTCGAAAAGATAAAATTTTTGAAAATGTATTTATAAATAAACACCCAATCAAGCATGAAATTCATAAAAACATTATTATGCTTAAACATTATTTTGAAAATAGATTTTAAGAACATATCCTAAAGATTTTGAAAATATTTATCAATTAATTAGTCCTTAATATTTCGCCCATTCTAAGTGTTGCAAGCAAGCACGTTTGCCTTATAGGTGTTTGTGAGATGCTTGAATATTTTTTTTCAATTTAATTTATAGATTACTTTGACCTTGAGTTAAATTCGAGTTTAATCAACTAGTAGCTTAAAAGTATTTTTCAATAATTGACTTCCAGGTCTTAGCGAGGCACAAAGGTCTTCTTTGGACGTAGTCTTATTTGATCATCAACCCTTTCCTTAGACAAAGCCTTTTAAAGAAAGAATGCTTTTAATTTACTTTTTGAAAAACTCTGGTCTAACTAGTCTAGGATGTGACGAGGTAGCTTCAGCTAGTTCCACTTAGCTAGGCCAAGCTTCCCTAATGTACTATCATCTCGCCCCACCCTAGTACTCGGTTAGGCAAGTATCAATCAATCTTTTTCCTATCTAACCGTTCTAAGTAATGCAGAAAAATAAACATGGATGACATGACAAATATTTAAGGAAAAATAAGTGGATGCATGGGCATGCCATTTATGCATGATCAATCAAGTCAAGTAATTTTATTAGGTTTCTAATAATGTATCAAATTCTCGAATTGATGCATACCATGTGAAACCGCGAATATGCCAACCCACTTTGACATATTTATTGTTGTTTAGTTGAAAGTTTCGGTTGGATAGAATTTTATTAGTTTCATAATTAAAGTTAATTAATTTAAATTTAGATCGTGGATTTTGTTGAATTAAGGAATGAATTTGTTATTGAATTATTCATAAATTAAGATTTAAGATTTTATGTTGTTAAAAAGATTAAGTTGTAAAGAGTTAGTTACAATTTAAGTTATTAAGGATTAATTACGTTTTGAGTTATTATGAATTAATTAAGGTTGAGATTATTTAGAATTAATTAAGATTAAATTATCAAGAATTAATTAAGGTTAAATTATTAAAAATTAATTAGAGTTTAAATTATTAAGAATTAATTAGAGTTTAAATTATTAAGAATTAATTAGAGTTTAAATTATTACAAATTAATTAGAGTTTAAATTATTAAAAATAAATTAGAGTTTAAATTATTAAAGATTTATTAGAGTTTAAATTATTAAGAATTAAAGTTTAAATTATTACGAATTAATTAATATGTTAAGAAAAAATTAATATTTTAAATTTTAAATTTAAAGTTTAATTAAGATTAAAGTTTTTAAGATTTGAGTTTGAATTTAATTAAAATTAAAGTTTTTAAAATTTGAATAATAATTTTGGGTCTAATTGCATCATTTCCATTTATTCAAAAAATTCTGATTCACCTACTGTTTCTTTTATTTTTAAGTTCTTAATTTTACTTAATACTCTTATTTTATTTGAATTCTTGTAAGTCTTTTTAATTATAGCTTCAATTTTAATAAATTCTTCTTCATTTTCAGAATCATATTCTTCTTCATCTTCAGGATTAAATTCAGAATCTAAAATTGTATCATTATCTTTATAGTAGGTAGAATAATTTTCAGGATTATTTATTAAAGTTTTATATTCAAAGGTGTATTGGGTATTATCTTCAATATTATCTAGAGTATTATCTTTAATATCCTCTTCAGAAATGAATTGAACATTAATTTTAGAAATATCAGAATTATCAACAATAAATTCATCATTATCCTCAAAATTATCAGAATTAACAAAAATATTATTAATTTAGGTATTATCATTATCCTTAGAGTTGTTATAATTATTAATTGAAACATTATCCTTCTTATCATTATTAGAAATATTAGAAATTAAAGTATTATTAATTATAATTTCATCATCATCTTTAAAATTATCAACAATATTATTATTATCCTTAAAATTATCAAAATTATCAGTTAAAATAATAGAATTAATTCTAAAAATTATTGCATTAATATTGTGGATTAATGAGTTAATATTTGGTATCTTACTATTATCAATGTTGAGTCCATTATTAACTAATTTGGCATGCAATACATTATGTTGACTATTCAAAAAATCTAATTTATTGGAAAAATTAAAAGTGTTATCTAAATTATCAGCATGCTGATATAACTGTGCAAAAATTTAAAAATATTGCGCAAATTAATTTTTCGTACCTTGGTTAGACATTGGTTCATGTAGTTGTTGAGGCAATCTGTGGTCCGGAGTGACCACGTGTTTTGATGTTTGGGCAAAGGGTTTAAGTTAGGTTTACCCTTGTTATCTCATATGTGTATGTTGAGTGTGCAGGATGTGCAGGTTACGCATATGGACTTGATTGGACGGCCTCAGTACGGTGAAGGGTGGCATGGAGATAAGCTAGATGCTTGTGTGCACCCGAGGGACCTTGGAGAGCAGGGACGATGAGTTGATGGGCGCGGACATCGAGGCATACGTGAAGGGTGGCATGGAGGCAAATTGGAAGTTTGCGTATGCATCCGAGGGACGAGGGCCGAAGATGAAGAGGGCGCGAAGGCAATAGTCGAGGCTGCGGAGGAGGAGTCAGTCGAGTCGTGAGGATACGAGTGTTGAGTGATTGTACTCGAGAAGGGTTCTGGCCGGGGACCAGGGGCAGTCGACTGGTAGGTGGCTGGTGAGTTGGCTGAGAATTCGAACATTGGGGTGCAACGGTCGAATTTCAGTGGCACCAGTCGACTGCCCTGTGGGCCGTCGACTGGTGGCGAGGTTTTCAGCCCGAGTTCTATTTAAAAGAACTCGATTTTGGGCTGAGCTTCTTGACGAGTTTGGTCTTGGTTAAGGGCCAAACAGAAGTCTTTGTGCTCAGAGGTTCTCAAGGTGTTATGGTGGGGTTTCTCCACCCACAAGGAGCGACGAGAGCTAGCCGGAGGTTATCCGGGGAGTGATCCACCAACAGATTCTTGGATTAGCCACCCGGTCGGGGTGGATACCAAGTAAATCCTCTTTGTTAGCGTTGTTTGTTTTCTTTATTATTATTTTCGCTGTGCAACTAACAACGCAGGTACAACAAAGGGGTTCGAGAAACGCTATTCACACCCCTCTAGCGTACGGAATCGATCCTATCAATTGGTATCAGAGCAAAGGATCGCTCTTGATCGGACTAACCGCCGAGGGAGCACACGCTAGAGGAAGAAGAAAATGAAAGACAAATTTGGAGAAGATATTTACACTCCGACGCCCTACGATCATGAAGACTTCGACTTTTGGAGGTCAAGGATCGAAACTTTGTTCGGAATGGAGTGGGCATGTAGAATTGCGCTTGAGGAGCCCTTCGAGATTCCAAAGGATAAGCACGGGAAGAAGCTTAGGCCTAGATGTTGGAATCAAGCGCAACAAGATCAAGTAAGGGCGAATAAAAAGGTAATTGATATATTGCTTAACATTTTGCCTACTAATGTTTTGAATGGTGTAGGAGCATACGAAAATGCACACGATTTATGGAAAAAGGTAGAAGAAATCCATAAAAACCCTACACGAGATCAATTAGTGGAAGAGGCCAAGGAGGTAAACTTAATAGCCCAAGAAGAGGAGAAAAAGGAAGAAGAATCATCTACCTCCTCAAGTGAAATGGAAGAAGAAAGTGAGAGGTCCTCCACCTCATCTAGAGAAGAAGAAGAAGTATCAATTTCAAGAATTGAGGGGGAGGAGAGATCCATTTCCATAACGGAGGAAGAAAAAGCTCCAACCTCCACCAAAGCCAAGACCAAGGACCATATCACATGCTTCGGATGCAACGAAAAGGGGCACTATAAGGACAAGTGCCCGAAAGGTAAGAAGGAGGTACTCTCTAAACCCGGGTCCATTCAATTTAAATCTAACATGAATTGTAGGAATGGAGAAGTCCAAGAAAAGAAAAAGGAGATTCGATGCTTCACATGTGGAGAGCTAGGGCACTACCACACCAAGTGCCCTAGAAAAGGTGAACTAAAGAAAATGGAGCACTTGAGGAGATGGGAGAAAGAAGAAAGGAAGAAGAGAAGAAGCCCACATCAAGGAGGAACTCCAAAGGTAAGGAAGGTAACTCCTAACCTTAAGCCAAAATGTAATTCTAATTCAAGTTCCTCCATGCATCATAAAAATAAAATTAATTATACATCCATGCATGCTAGGAGTAATGAAAATTGCTTAATGGTGCACAATTTCGGATTTAAATATAATGATAGGACTAGGGTTAGCAAGGTAGATCATAACCCTAGGAAAAGCATGCATCATGATCAACCTAGGACCTTTGTACCTAAGGAACAGGGCACTAAGCCCAAGAAGGGAAGGAATGTGCCTAGAAAGGAGGGTAGGTCTAGGAATGTCCAAAGTGGACATATGGATTCTAGGTTTAGGAACCTAGAAAGGGAAAATCAAGCTTTAAGGGAAAAGCTTGATAGGTTAGAGAAAACCCTAGAGAGATTCACTATTGGATCTAAGGGTTTAGATATGGTGTTGGGTGGTTTAAACCACACCAATGATAGATCGGGATTGGGATACCGGTCTAAGAACTCTCCTGCCAAGGGAAAGAAATATGCTAGGGTAGCATATGATTATGGCAAGAAGGGGGAGTCCAAATATGGCAAAAGGGTGCTATTTAAAGGAAAAAAGAAATGACTTAACAAAAGACAATGTATCTAAGGTTAAGGGGGTTGAGTTTGTAGGCAAAGAGTCACCGGTGGAACACCGATATGGCCTAGTGATGGTTGAGTCACCTAGGGAGGTGGCTAGGGCTAAGAGCTCAAGGGGGAGCTCTAGGATCCTTTGGGATATATGGTGAATGGATCTTTGGAGGGTTCCTCCTAGAGGTCTAGTTGGACCATGGAGTGTGCCAAAGGAATTGGAGACGGACTTGAGTCTCAATTCTTGGGTTTTGGCACGGTGTTTTTGAGTTTCATGCATGGAAATATGACATTGGGGTCATATTGCATGAAAATTAGTTTTTGATGTGTAATTACCATGTAAATCAATGCTAGGGACGCATTGTGGGTTGGCATGGGCAGAGACATCAAGGGGAAACCAAAACTAGGACCTTTTGTTAAGGTTTGAATGAACATTTTTGCTAGTTTTTAGGTTTTGTGTCAAACATGGGAATGGTGATAGATACATTTTGGAGTGTATTTTTCCCAAGTAGATATGGGTACCACAAACCTCTCCATGAAATTTAAGAATTTTTGGAGAATTGTGAAATTTCTGGCGTATTTCTGAATTAGGCCAGAAAAGTCTGATATTCATAGTATCAGTTGACTGCCCTGGGGGCAGTTGACTGACCAGGGCTGATTTGTGTTTCAGTAGCCGGTTTGGTGTCCAAATGATAAGAAACAAGTGTATGGGGGTTTAGTACACAGTGTTTAGGATTATTAGGGATTAAAAGAGCCAATAATTGGGATACTATTGGGGTCTTTTTGATGTATGGCAAAGGGAGAGAAGTTTGGGTTTAAGTTGTGAAACCAAACTTACCTTTGCAAGAAGTCCTAGGTTTAGGGGGAGCTGAAGGGGGAGCATGGTTGCTTCATTCTTGGCATAAGGGGAACCTTAGAGAGGTTCTTAAAAAGCCTTTGTAAGTCCAGTGTAGGGGGAGCTCTTGAAAAGCTTTAAAAAACCCGTTTTGGGAAAAGTCCTAGCTTGGAGGGCTAGGTGTGAAAAGTCCTAGCTTGAAGGGCTAGGTGTGAAAATTCCTAACTTGGAGGGTTCGGTGTGGGATGCATTGGGATAGGATCAATTTTTGCATTGCATATGCATTTGTTTAGCATGGTTTTTGCTATTGACTACTATCGTATTTCCCTAACTTAAACGTATTGCCAAACATCAAAAAGGGGGAGATTGTTGAGGTAATCTGTGGTCCGGAGTGACCACGTGTTTTGATGTTTGGGCAAAGGGTTTAAGTTAGGTTTACCCTTGTTATCTCATATGTGTATGTTGAGTGTATAGGATGTACAGGTTACGCATATGGACTTGACTGGACGGTCTCAGTACGGTGAAGGGTGGCATGGAGACAAGTTGGAGGCTTGTGTGCACCCGAGGGACCTTGGAGAGCAGGGACGATGAGCTGATGGGATCAGTCTTCGAGGCATACGTGAAGGGTGGCATGGAGGCAAACTAGAAGTTTGTGTGCGCATCCGAGGGATGAGGGCCAAAGATGAAGAGGGCGCGAAGGAAATAGTCGAGGTTGCGGAGGAAGAGTCAGTCGAGTCGTGAGGATACGAGTGCTGAGTGATTGTACTCGGGAAGGGTTCTGGCCGGGGACCAGTCGACTGCCCTTAGGGCAGTCGACTGGTAGGTGGCTGGTGAGTTGGCTGAGAATTCGAACGTTGGGGTGCAACAGTCGAATTTCAGTGGCACCAGTCGACTGCCCTGGGGGCAGTCGACTGGTGGCGAGGTTTTCAGCCCGAGTTCTATTTAAAAGAACTCGGTTTTGGGCTGAGTTTCCTGACGAGTTTGGTCTTAGTTAAGGGCCAAACTGAAGTCTTTGTGCTCAGAGGTTCTCAAGGTGTTGTGGTGAGGTTTCTCCACCCACAAGGAGCGACGAGAGCTAGCCGGAGGTTATCCGGGGAGTGATCCACCGACGGATTCTTGGATTAGTCACTCGGCCGGGGTGGATACCAAGTAAATCCTCTTTGTTAGCGTTGTTTGTTTTTTTATTATTGTTTCCGCTGTGCAACTAACAATGCAGGTACAAGAAAGGGATTCGAGAAACGCTATTCACCCCCTCTAGCGTACGGAATCGATCCTAACAGTAGTGTCCTTACTTTTGACATTTGAAGCATCGTATGAGGCTTTTGTCCCTCCAGACTCCTGGCACTGGTACCTCCTTTGCCGCCGGTGGTGAAGATCGAGTCTTACAAGTAGGACACTGGTTTTTATAGTGTCCTCTCTCCCTGCACGTGAAACAAATAATATGGAACTTAAAAATTGACATAATTTTAAATAATACCTGTATTCACTACTGCTCCCCCTCAAAACCTCATCCGTAGAGTCGAAATCGCAGTAGTGATAAGCAGGCCTTCCCAAGCGTCGGGGAAGCCACAGGCTCCTGGTTTGCTTGGCGCCTGGGAAGGATATGCCCCAACTGGGCCGCCCAACCTATCTTGGGCGCCTAATTCAAGTCAGGCGCCCAGGAAGGGTCTTCTCAGGTGCCTTTTCTCCTGCGTTTGCTTTCCTATCTTGCCTCCAACTCTAGGTACCTGCAAGACAACAAACACAAGACAAGCATACAAATAATCTTAGCCTTACTTGGTTGGTTCTGACTTTGGATTTCACTCGAAACCCTAGGTCGAACCGACGCCTAATGTTCCCTTTCCCGGGGATCGCGTCCTTGTTGATGCCCCGATAAGTTTTGATGTGATCAACCAGGTTATGTTAGGTCCTGGTATGTTTAATCCCTCTGCTAAGTGTGCAGGAGCATAGGTTTGAAGGAAGTCGAGCGTAAGACATAGCGGACGAGAAGGATTGTGTGGGGAAGTGAGCCGACGGGCTCGGTACAATCCAAGGGACGCGGAAGCTGCGGAAGAGTACGCCGGTGGAGCGAGAAGGACGTGCGCGGTGTCGGAGGGACGAGAAGCAGGGAGGAAGGACGCTCGAGGGGCGAAAGGCCGGAGTCGGGTTCGGGTGAGCCTAACTCCGGTTGGCCGGAAATCACCCAGAAGATGAACCAAAAGACTGGTCAGTTTGACCAAGTCAAACCAGGCACCTGAAACAAAAAGAATTTTATTTGTTGCTGTGAAGATTCAAACTAGCAACCTCGCCTGCGTATATCACCAACCTTACTGACTGGGATAAGGAGGAGATATGATTAAAGTTGTTGCGAGCAGATGATAAAGTTATTTATCTGTTGCGAGCAGAAGAACCAAAAAGCTAGTCGCCCGAAAAAGAAAGATTAAATTGTTGCTAAGAGGAATTGAACCCAAGACCTCGAGAACAAAGGCTGCCAAGCTTACCAGTTGGGATAAAGGTCAGAGACAATTTATTCTTGCCGGTTTTTTTACTTCGAGATTACAATAGCAATCTCGAGCAGAAGATAAAAATTTCTTTATCTCATAAAGGATAAAGCCTTATCCTTTAATCAGATCCAATAGATGCAGGTTAATCTCATCCAAGATCAACCATCCAGATTACATCCATGGATCAACGGCCAAGAGAAAATTCCTCAACAATCAACAATCCAGATTTATTCTCTTAGGCTATAAATACGCTTAGAATTTAGAATTAAAGGCATCAATTGAATTGTAACCTCTCTAAGTCTTCAGTGCTACAACTGTAAAGGCTTCTCCGCCTGAAGGAGTTCTGTTTGAGCGTTAACTGCCTTGGAAGCAACGTTCCAGTTGCAACCAAGTTTTTTTTAGACGAGTGCTATCTCTATTATTTTTCATAACCGTCTATTCACCCCCCCTCTAGCCGGTCCACCCCATCCAACAAGTGGTATCAGAGCCTAGTTCACCGCAGAAGGACTAATCGCCAACTGCAACACCATCAACCAAAATGGTCGGACCCGTCATCTACCCGCCGAAATTTGAGGGGGAGTTCACCGAATGGAAGCGCAAGATGGAGGTATTCTTCACTACATAATTCGAATTGTTTATAATAATGCAATCTAGTTTTGCATCTCCCGAAGAGAAGGATTTAACCAAATGGAGCAAGAAGGAAGAAGCTGATTTTGTGGCGAATGGAAAAGTAGTTTACCACCTGCATTCTGTACTCCCATCACAAGAAGTCAACTGAATCGGCACATACGCATCTACGAAAGAACTCTGGGAAAAATTCCTAGAGCTACACGAAGGGACTTCCGAAGCCAAGCTCGCCAAAAGGGACATTCTACGGAACCAGCCGACCAACCTCCGCATGGAAGAAGGTCAAACAGTAGTGCATTTGCACTCAAAAATAAAATGTTTGTTAATGGAACTGACGAATCTCGAGGAAGAGGTAAGTAACCGAGATTCGCTGAGGTACGCGCTTAATTCGTTTCCGAGAAATTTCGATTGGACGTCTTTTGTTGATTCTTTTTTTATTGCTAAAGATCTCGAGACAACTTCGCTCGAGAATTTATTTTCAACATTTGAACTTCACGAATCGAGAATTGCAGGAAATCGAAAGATGAATGGTGTAGCCCTGAACATAAAAACAACAGTACCAGAATCGATATCCTCGGATGATGAAGAAGAAGAAAAACGATACTTGGTAAGGAAATTTAAAAAGTTTGTTAAATCTAATCAATTTTCAAAGTTTCAGGGAAAGAAGAAATCTCCTAAGAGACGAACGGTAAAGTGCTACAATTGTGACGAAGAGGGTCACATTAAAGATAACTGTCTTAAAAAACAAGAAGAAGGAAAATCAGCTGAAGAAAAAGAAAGCACTGAAAGCGACTTGGGATGACACGTCTTCTGACGAGTCAGAAATCGAGGAGTATGTTGGACTTGCCCTGATGGCGAGTCATCAAGAGGAGGACGACGAAGAGAGCTCATCGGAGATGAGTATCAATGAAGGGGGAGAGTCGTCTGACGAAAGCAGCAGCGACGAGGAACCACTAAGCGGCAAATACGACGACATGGTAAGTGAGGTATGTAAATTACCTCCCGACAAACTTTTTTCTATTTTAAAATCTGTTTTGAATAGTTTATGCAAAAAGAGGAGAAAGATATTGAGGTTGAAAAAGGAGTTATCTACATCTTGTCCATTAAGTATGTTCGATAACTTAAAAAATAAAAATGAAAATCTAGAAAATTTAGTTAAGAAATTGGAATTTAATATTACATGTCTGCGACAGAAAAAGAATCATTATCCTGAGGGGCTGAACTGGTATCTTAAGAATCACAAGGGCCAACATAGGAAAATATCAAGAAATTATGTACCCCCTAAATTTTTAAGTAACCCGGTTGATAGTAGCCTATTTTGGATTCTTAAATCTGTCTTAAATTAATTTTTGTTGCAGATATTGACTAACAATTTTTATTGTGTGTCATCTTTTTTTAAATTCAGTACAATTTTTTGTTACTTAAGGAAAGTTGGCTATACACTTGAAACTTTTTGAAATTTTTCGAACACTCCTCGAATTTTTATGATTTTTCTGATGAAACTATATTTTTAAATTTTAAGAATTCGAAGGAAAAAGAGTTTGACTAGATCTGATTTTTTAAAATCTATAAATCGAATGTTGACTTTGTCAAAATGATTTTCGAAGTTTTTAAGTCCATTTAGAATTTAAAGAAAATTTTTTTTATTGTAATTATATTTTCTTTAATTTGAAAAATTCTTGAAAATGTTATTTTTGAAAACTAAATTTTTTTTCTTTTAAGCTTTAGTTAAACACTTCACTTTTTTTTAACAATATGCTAATTTTTTTCCCCCGGTTTATTAGTCCCCGGTTTTTGCTGTGATCAAAGGGGGAGAGTAGGCTAGTGTACAGTGGGAGATTGTAGATTTGCATTGAAACATATTTTTCATGCTTAACTTATTTATTTAATTTTACTATTTTTTACTTATTTGGTTTAACCCTAACTGAACCTGGGTTGATGGACATCAAAAAGGGGGAGATTGTTGGTGCCCTGGTAAGTTTTGTGATCAACCAGGTTAAGTCAGGTCCTGGTATATTTAATCCCTTTGCTAAGTGTGCAAGAGCTTAGGTACGGAGGAAGTCGAGCGTAAGACGTAGCGGACGAGAAGGATTGTGCGGGGAAGTGAGCCGACGGGCTCGGTACAATCCGAGGGACGCGGAAGTTGTGGAAGAGTACGCCGGTGGAGCGAGAAGGACATGCGCGGTGTCCAAGGGACGAGAAGCCGGGAGGAAGGACGCTCGAGGGGTGAAAGGCCGGAGTCAGGTTCGGGTGAGCCTAACTCCGGTTGGCCGGAAATCACCCAGAAGATGAACTAAAAGACTGGTCAGTTTGACCAAGTCAAACCAGGCACCTGAAACAAAAAGAATTTTATTTGTTGCTGTGAAGATTCGAACCAGCAACCTCGCCTGCGTATATCACCAACCTTACTGACTTGGATAAGGAAGAGATATGATTAAAGTTGTTGCGAGCAGATGATAAAGTTATTTATCTGTTGCGAGCAGAAGAACCAAAAGGCTAGTCGCCCGAAAAAGAAAGATTAAATTGTTCCTAAGAGGAATTGAACCCAAGCTTACCAGTTGGGATAAAGGTCGTAGACAGTTTGTTCTTGCCGATATTCTTACTTGGAGATTACAATAGCAATCTCGAGAAGAAGATAAAAATTCCTTTATCTCATAAAATATAAAGTCTTATCCTTTAATCAGATCCAATGGATGCAGGTTAATCTCATCCAAGATCAACCATCCAGATTACATACATGGATCAACGGCCAAGAGAAAATTCCTCAACAATCAACAATCCAAATTTATTCTCTTAGGCTATAATTAGGCTTAGAATTTAGAATTAAAGGCATCAATTGAATTGTAACCTCTCTAAGTCTTCAGTGCTACAACTGTAAAGGCTTCTCCACCTGAAGGAGTTCTGTTTGAGCGTTAACTGCCTTGGAAGCAACGTTCCAGTTGCAACCAAGTTTTTTTTAGACGAGTGCTATCTCTATTATTTTTCATAACCGTCTATTCACCCTCCCCCCCTCTAGCCGGTCCACCCCATCCAACAAGTGGTATCAGAGCCTAGTTCACCGCAGAAGGACTAATCGCCAACTGCAACACCATCAACCAAAATGGTCGGACCCGTCATCTACCCATCGAAATTCGAGGGGGAGTTCGCCGAATGGAAGCGCAAGATGGAGGTATTCTTCACTATAGAATTCGAATTGTTTATAATAATGCAATCTGATTTTGCAGCTCCTGAAGAGAAGGATTTAACCAAATGGAGTGTAACGCCCGCTCTTTTTTCCTATGCGGCGTTACGTTAACATGCTTAGGGCATGTAGACATCATAAGGCAGCGGAATAACTTAACTTATACATGCCCTGTTACCATTCTTAACTTATTCACATGGGAACCTTAGCATATTAACTTTGAACTTAAGCATCCTATCATGTCTCACATAACATCATATTATAAGGTTCCATAAGTCATTATTCAAACACATAAGTAAACATATAGTTCCTGGGCCAAGTCACTACGTCACACATGCGTTCTTGCCCTCCTGCTGCTTCCTTCATTATCCCCTTGAATGATCTGCGGTATAAGGAAATAAGATTATAAGCACACAGGCTTAGCAAGACTCTTTCCTACTCACAAAACCATCCATCATTCATCATCTCATAATGAGCACATAAAACATAAACATACTTGGTGCTCTACTTAGAACATAACATCTTGTATCACTTATCGTATACATAGCATGGCATGAACATAAACATATAACATTCTAAGCATGGCATGATACATGCATAAACATAAACATCATAAACATTCTAAGCATGACATAATTCATTCATTCTCATGGCACAATTCATAAACATAGTGAACATTCTAAGCATGGCATAATTCATGGCATATCGTAAACATAGTGAACATTCTAAGCATGACATAATTCATGGCATATCGTAAACATAGTGAACATTCTAAGCATGGCATAATTCATGGCATATCGTAAACATAGTGAACATTCTAAGCATGACATAATTCATGGCATAAATCATAAACATAGTGAACATTCTAAGCATGGCATAATTCATTGCATATAGTAAACATAGTGAACATTCTAAGCATGGCATAATTCATTCATTCTCATGCATACTTCTTAACATGAAACGTAAGCATAAAATCTTATCAACATAGCATAATGCATAACATGAATGGATGCATGAGTGGAATGCATATACATAAGGATGCTTAACTTTTAAAACATACTTTTCATTGCTTAAACATAATCATCATAACATCATTTGGGGTCCCCGGCTTGTACCACATACATACATCATTGCGCGCATCCCTAGCAAGTCCGAGGTCGCGAGCCCCAACCTACTAGGGTAAGGACAGCATAGTCGGTAGTCCCCGAACCGAGGCGTTCTTAAGGTGTCCATCCCTGTTGCACAGCTCCGGTAGTGCCAGAACCGTGGACAGCTACGGTAGTCCAAAACTGGGGCGTTCTTAAGGTGCCCATCCCTTGGACCCATACTTCGGTCCGGTACAAGCCCATACATAAAGTAAAAATATTTTTCATGCTTCATCATTCATATGGCATTCATGGCATCTTTAACATAGCATAACTTGTTACGGCTCGGCCCGTCTACCGGCCCATTTACCGGTCCTCACGACCGTCGTACCGTCGACCATCGACCGTGCCGTTTAGCATATTTATGCCTTAAAGACATAAGCATCATCTTTCATTCATCATCATTCATAGCATATTCATTCATTCATCATACTTAACATCATCATTATGCCTTAAAGGCATGAACCTTAACTTCATTCTTCACTTTCATTTTTTTGACATGGCATCATTTTCATTCTTAACATGGCATCATTTTCATTCTTAAACATGGCATCATTTTCATTCTTAAACATAAACATAACATACTTAACATGACATCATTTTCATTCTTAAACATGACATCATCCTCATTCTTAAACATAAACATAACATACTTAACATGGCATCATTCATATCATGAACCTAACATATCATAGCATCATTTTTATCGTGATCATAACCCTATTATTCTTATCATGGCATCATTCATATCCTGAACATATACTTATCATACTTATCATGGAAACACATAAACATATACTTGAAGTTAAAGGCTCAACCCTAACCCTTGGGCCCTTGAGGTTGGCCGAAACATATGGGGTCTCTAGGGTAATCCAAAAATTCCCAGAAATTATACTTAACCTCTACACATCATAAGAGAACATTAAATAACATTATCATAATTTTTAGCATAATTATAGACCTGTAAATCATGGTGGCCGAAACCCTTAAACTTAGGGTTCTTAGTTTTGTTTCTTTCATGTTGGCCGAAACCCTAGGGTGTCCTAGGGTACTCCAAAAATTCCCAAAAATTATACTTAACCTCTACACATCATAAGGGAACATTAAATAATATTATCATGATTTTTAGCATAATTATAGACCTGTAAATCATGGTGGCCGAAACCCTTAAACATGAGGGTTCTTAGTTTTGTTTCTTTCATGTTGGCCGAAACCCTAGGGTGTCCTAGGTACTCCAAAAATTCCCAAAAATTATACTTAACATCTACACATCATAAGGGAACATTAAATAACATTATCATGATTTTTAGCATAATTATAGACCTGTAAATCATGGTGGCCGAAACCCTTAAACATGAGGGTTCTTAGTTTTGTTTCTTTCATGTTGGCCGAAACCCTAGGGTGTCCTAGGGTACTCCAAAAATTCCCAAAAATTATACTTAACCTCTACACATCATAAGAGAACATTAAATAACATTATCATGATTTTTAGCATAATTATAGACCTGTAAATCATGGTGGCCGAAACCCTTAAACATGAGGGTCTCGGTTTTCTTTCCTTTCAACATCCAATTCGAAAACCAACCACTATATATCATACTAAAAATCATAAAAATCATAAGGAACTATTATACCACAGGTGAGGGAGTCTTACCTTGAGTTTCTTGATTTTTCGAACCTTGGAAGAAGAAGAAGATTGTAAAAGCTTTGGATCCTTCCCTCCTTGTCCTTGTATCCTTGGGAAAACTCTTAGATCTTGGAGATAAGACCTCTTGTGGAGCTTTTCCAAGGGAGAACCCCTCCTTGGGTATTCGGCTAGGATGAGGGAAGGGAGAGGTTTCGAAATGCAAGTGATGGGAAGAAGAGGTAACTCCCAAAACCCCCCTTTAATAGCCCATTAAGGAGGCAAATGAAGAGTCTCTCCATGACTCTTCATCTTCTTCTATGCCTTAACCAATATCCACTTCATTCCCTCCTAACAATACCTTGCTAGGTGAGTTGGTTAGTGCATACATGG
Source organism: Boesenbergia rotunda (assembly GCA_024364735.1). Taxonomy (NCBI): domain Eukaryota; kingdom Viridiplantae; phylum Streptophyta; class Magnoliopsida; order Zingiberales; family Zingiberaceae; genus Boesenbergia; species Boesenbergia rotunda. The sequence goes on from JAGFNQ010007455.1 coordinate 303,767, forward strand.
TTGTACAAGAGGTCCAAGGTTCAATTCTTGGCTCATGCACCTTTATTTTTATTTTATTTTTATTTCATTTATTTTATTATTTTTATTTTTTTAAATTCTGAAAATCCCCCTAAAATCACCCATAATTATGCCAATATTCCTAAATAAAACTCTTTTATATTTATATTAATTTTACCTAATTTATATTAATTTTTACCTAATTAATACCCATTTTTGGAGCCCATTTAAAGCTCATTGGTACTTAGTTTTCTCAATTTAAATGAGAAAACATGGATTTTCTAGGCCAAAGTTCTCCTTAATATTTCTAGGTCCCTTGGAAAATTATTTAGACATGCTTAATATTTTAAGAAAATATTAAGAGAATTTTCCGGGTCGTTACATGGAGCAAGAAGGAACAAGCTGATTTTGTGGCGAATGGAAAAGCAGTTTACCACCTACTTTTTGTACTCCCAGCACAAGAAGTCAACCGAATCGGCACATATGCATCCGCGAAAGAACTCTGGGAAAAATTCCTAGAGTTACACGAAGGGACTTCCGAAGCCAAGCTCGCCAAAAGGGACATTCTTCGGAACCAGCTGACCAATCTACGCATGGAAGAAGGTCAAACAGTAGCGCATTTTCACTCAAAAATAAAAGGTTTGTTAATGGAACTGACGAATCTCGGGTAAGTGGTAAGTAACCGAGATTCGCTGAGGTACACGCTTAATTCATTTCCGAGAAATTCCGAATGGACGTCTTTTGTTGATTCTTTTTTTATTGCTAATGATCTCGAGACAACTTCACTCAAGAATTTATTTTCAGCATTTGAACTTCACGAATCGAGAATTGCAGGAAATCGAAAGACGAATGGTGTAGCCCTGAACGCGAAAACAACAGTACCAGAATCGGTATCCTCGGATGATGAAGAAGAAGAAGAAAAAGGATACTTGGTAAGGAAATTTAAAAAGTTTGTTAAATCTAATCAATTTTCAAAGTTTCAGGGAAAGAAGAAATCTCCGAAGAGACGAACGGTAAAGTGCTACAATTGTGACAAAGAGGGTCACATTAAAGACAACTGTCCCAAATTAAAAAACAAGAAGAAGGAAAATCAGCTGAAGAAAAAGAAAGCACTGAAAGCAACTTGGGATGACACGTCTTCTGACGATTCAGAAATCGAGGAGTATGCTGGACTTACCCTGATGGCGAGTCATCAAGAGGAGGATGACGAAGAGAGCTCATCGGAGATGAGTATCAATGAAGGGGGAGAGTCGTCTGACGAAAGCAGCAACGACGAGGAACCACTAAGCGGCAAATACGACGACATGGTAAGTGAGATATGTAAATTACCTCCCGACAAACTTTTTTCTGTTTTAAAATCTGTTTTGAATAGTTTATGCAAAAAGAGGAGAAATATATTAAGGTTGAAAAAGAAGTTATCTACATCATGTCCATTAAGTATGTTCGATAACTGATCAAACCTGGGTTTACCCTACCAAACGTAAGATCCTGTTTGGTTTAACCCTTGATCACTTTGACTAAAGCTTATCTTGTCAAATGTATATCGTTACTAACTTTAGTATATTGTTAAACATCGAAACCCTAGAGGATGACTGTTCATCACTGATGCATTTTACACCAACACACTGCCTTGAATTATCCACCTAGTTGACTTCAAATATAATGGCAATCAGGTCTAATTCTGACAAGTCTATGGGCACTAACTTATCTTCAGTCATGAGCACTTGAGTGGCTTTCTTTGGACATCAGCAGTCTTTGGGCTTGTGATTCGATTTAGCATGGTTGTGGCATGTTCCTTTGAACTTCTTGGCCCTCCCATGGCTTTACCCATTGCCAGAATACTTTTTCATCTTACCGATGTTTGGTTCCATCAAACTTGCTTTTGCAAATATAGGTATTTTTATTGATTCTGATTGCTTATGATTATCTTCTTCAATCCGCAATTTTACAATCAGATCCTCAAGTCACATCTCCTTTTGTCACGCCCCGAGACCCAGGAGCCGCTGATCCAATAGAAAATCGGACAGCACCTCCCCTGTCCGGCGGACAATTTACACATACACACAGATAATATATACACAACCACGCAGTTTAAAGGGCCTCAGGCCTCAGATATATGCAGAAACAATAGTTATATGATTATAACTATCGAAAAACCAAATCCGAACTCACCTGAGCTGCCAGGGGGCAGGAACAAAACCAAAATCAAACGAAGTCCAACATAGGACTCAAAAGTACAGTACCATCAAATAAAACGTGCATACATGTTCAAAACAAAATAGCGGAAGCATAGTAAATACTACAGGGTCCATAAATGAAACAACGGAAAGCCAAAACCAAAGAGAGCTCCGCTGGAGCTGGGGACTGGCGGCTCGGGATCTCCTCGCAGACATCAACCTGAAATAAACATATATGGCAACAGGGTGAGTCCATAGCTCAGCGAATACCCAACAGATATGCATAGAAGGTTATACCAACAATAAGAGTTCAGCTACTACAGTCTCATAGCAACAGTAGGGAAAGACTAGTACTGAACATACCGAAGTAGATATATACCTGAGTCCATCTAACCTGTATAGAGGGTAAGAAAATACCAGAGGAAAACCAAGAGACATATAAGCTCAGATAACAAGTCTCCAGAATATGCAATGTCAAATAAGTGCAAGAATCAAGTGCAGCAAACAATGCACGATGCAAAATATGCACATGGTGCAATGACATGTGTCACCCCTGACACCAGACAGATCAACGTACACCTGTCATAGGGACGTCTGAACGAGTAGGGCTATGACAACTGTACACCCTGCCATCACTGCTCCTGAGTGACCGGGTGGACAGGATGCTGGTGGAGACTCCGCTCCGACCCCAAGCAATGGGGGAGTCAAGCTCTCATCTCCTCATGGCTCAGTACGAGAAGGGATCCCTGGCTGCTACCACGCCCGCGCTCACCCTCCAAATAGTGGCCGAACGGAGCAATACAGGGCAAATGCACACATCTACGGTATCCACTAACCCATGAGTGGCCGTGTGTGCCCGTCATGTACCGGAAGACGATTAGGCTCAACCACAAGGGAGTCGCTGATCGCCGGCATGCATGCAACAGTGCAAGGATGGTGTATGATAGATACACATACCTCCCTCCCAAGTCCTCAGTATACTAAGTCTCAGTCTGAAATCCTATAACAGGAAATACAGGTAACCTACAAGGTATACTGACCGGAAAACTACCAATCCCTCAAGGTCAAATGCAGGAGACAATACCACGCTCTCTAGCATACAAATGAATATGACAATACCTGAGACTGTATGGAACTAACAGCAGAATAACTCAGGGATGAACAACAAGTATCCAGAACTGGCATAATAAACAGGGATAAACAACAATATCCAGAACAGACATAATAACCAGGGATAGCGTAGAATCTTATTGCTATCTATAACATTCTATGCATAACAAAATGACAATATCAAGATAGATAAGACAAAGGGTACCCGCCTCCAAATAGGTGAAGTCCGTATCAACGAGACAGAACCACCCGTCAAATAATAATCCGATCAAGCTCCTGTATCAAGGATGTATTTAATTAGCTATTACACAAATAACAACTAGCTAATTAATCCCTAATCCATTTTAGGGTTAACCTAATCCATCACTTTCCATTTAATTACCTTTAATTAAATGGAAGATTCCTAATTACCCCATGAAATTAAGATTGAGTTCTTAATTAATTAGGATCATTCTAATTATCCTTGTGTCATCTAATTAACCATAATTAGACGATTGACTTTTAAGTATCCCAAATTACCCCGATTAGATTTATTAGGGTTAACCTCTAACTATCTCTAGGACTATTCATGAAACAAGAATCCTAACTAAATCCATCCAAATCTCAATTTAGCTCACATAGTATCATGGGTGCAGAAAACTAAATCTGAACAAGAAGAGCTCACCTCAAGAAGCTCACGACAGGGATCTTCCACAACTCCACAACAAAACCACACAGCAAGCTGAACAAGGAGCAAGCAATGAAACCCAAATTCAATTTCGAGTTGGATCTATCTCCACACACTAGAGTCAATGTCGTGCTCCACTCCTCAGCTCTATTCCTTCAGCTTCCGAATCTAATGTAAACAACAAAACTTACCACAGATCTGGAGCTTGAACAGAACCCAACTGAAATGAGCAGAACCGAACCTTACAAGCTCAAACCCATCACGAGAGAAGTATCAATAGTGTATACCCTCAAATCCATCCCTTACCTCAGGTCCCTGGAGATCTGAAGCCAAGACCTCCTTCCCAGCTCCAAGCCACTGACCTGAACACCGCCGGCCAAAACCCTCCGATGGGCTCCGATAGCACGATGAACTCGTCGACCTCACGTGGAGGAGAGGGCTTGTCGTCGGCCGCTCGCTGAGGGAAACGGCGTCGGGCGGTGGAGTGGAGGTGAGGAGACGAAGGGAGTTGATCGGTGGCAAGGCAGGTGGTGTCGTCGGCTCTCAATCGGTGGAGGCGCGGCTAGGGCACGCGTGAAGAGGAGAGGGAGGCTGCGTCTTCGGCTGTGGCGAGGCAAGAGTGACGGCCAATGAGCCCTAATCGACTTATAGGTGGACTTTTGCACTTTAGTCCAAATGAGTTTCGACTATTTAAAATTTCATCCTTATGTTTAAAGTTTCTTTGCATATTAGCCCTTGTAACTATTCCTTTTAATTACAACTTAATCCCTAAGTTTGTTTCTGAGGTCTCTAACACCCTGGAATCTACCCGGTAATTCTCCAAGAATTTTCCAGAATGGAATAAATGTGTCGGATTTAACATCCTCCCCCACTAATAAAAATTTGGTCCCCAAATTTCGCTATTCACTATAGTAAACACTACTAAGAGGTATGCTGATATAAATACTGAACAGTAACTAACCATATATACCTCAAGTGAACAGGTGGGGGTAGCGAGCTCGGATGACATCCTCAAGCTCCCAGGTAGCCTCCTCATCTGAGTGATGCTGCCATCCGACTCTAACCAACCGGATGGTCTTGTTCCGCAACTGGCGCTCTCTGTAGCCCAAAATCCGTGTCGGAACCTCCTCATACGTCGTATCCGGCTGAAGGGAAACATATACGTCTGACAGCACATGCGTAGGGTCTGGTACATATCGTCTCAGCATCGATACATGAAATACGTCATGCACTCCAAAAAGGGAAGGTGGTAATGCCAGACGGTAAGCTACTGCTCCAATCCTCTCCAAAATCTGGAAAGGACCAATGTATCGCGGAGCAAGCTTACCTCGAAGACCGAATCTCTTCACCCCTTTCGTGGGTGAAACACGAAGGAACACATGGTCGCCAATGGAGAACTCCAGAGGTCTCCGTCTCCGATCCGCATAACTCTTCTGTCGATCCTGTGCCTCGGACATCCGTCGTCTAATAGTACGGACCAACTCCGCCTCAAACTGTGCTCTCTGAGGTCCTAGCTGTAGCGACCCGCCTTCTCCTACCTTAGACGGATCGTTACTTTTCTATACTTCTCAACTTTTGATACATGACTACAAATGCGGAAATCTTTTTTTTTTTAAACTTTTAAATTCATCTAACAATTATATTCTATCTTAAGCAATCATGCATAATAACATATCACACTTCCTTTCTCAAAAGCTCGCGAATGGTACACTTTGAAGCCTGCCTCACCCAACTGAACTGTCGGGTACCAGTCGACTGGTGACGTGGCAGTCGACTGGTACGCCTGTGAGCTGAAAGTTCAGCTTTCGGCAGTTGCTTCACAGCTCCATCAAACCCATAATTTCGAGCCATATGGAATCATGACACCATTTCTATACTCTATACCAATTTTCTAAACAGTTTAGCCAATCAAAATGAATCCATAAACTTAAAACTTGGACTTTTACGAGATTTAGAAAGTTATGAAAAACTATCAAAAACTTTAGTCTAGAGTTTGTACCAAACTTTGCTTCTAACCATTTAAACTCATCATGCAAGATTCTATAACATTGCTAAAGCATTATGGAATACGAATGCAACTTTTCTAGACATATTTAAGCAATAAAAACTTGATTCAAAGAGGAACTAGTACTATCTTGGCACAAACATCTATTTCTCCAACAAAGTATCAATACTTCCATCTACTCATATTTCTACTCATCCAATGCAATCATAAAAATATATAGACTAAAAGAAATGACATGGAATCTTTACTCTAAGGAATTGAGCATATAAAACTATCCATAACTTAAATATTCGCTAAACTCCATAAAGCAAGAACATAAAATTCAAATGAACTATAACATTATGAATTAATAACTAAATTGTCTTGCGCCAAAGATCTCTCCATAATCAGCCACCACACACACTCTACTCAGCACCGCCTCGTCGCCTTCCTTCAGAATTGCTTGCCTTTACCTTTATCTGCAATAAGAGGAAATGCATCTATAAGCGAAAAGCTTAGTAAGTACTATCTAGCTCACAAAAACTCGAAATGTGCAAACATGCTTCTAGATCAAACTGAACATCATATGAGATACTAATATGCTTGAAAGAAAACTAAGAACATGTATAGCTCAAAACATGCATACTCAAGCAATAGATAATCTCAATTTACTTTTCTTGGCTCAACTTGAAACTTTAGCTATTCTTTAACTTTTGAAAACTTTCTTAAACTTTAGAAAACTTTGCTAAAGCATATACTTGAAAATAATAATCACTTGGATCCACTGAAGACGTAAGTACCATCTGATGCGCGTTCCCTAAAAGGTTGGGGTAGCGAGCCACCAATCCTAATAGAGCAGACCTTGGTCTACCAGGGCCAAGACCTTGGAATTGGACACCTGGATTTCTTTAACGACGCCCTTGGACGCCGGGTACTGGCCTTAGAAAATAAAATAACTTTTCTTACTTTTCTTTCTTATCTGTAAATGCCTTGGCATTTTCTGGAGCACCTTGCGTGCTAAAATCCCTAAGTCTTGACTTTTGGGGATTTCTTAAGGCCTTGGCCTTTTCTTTTCTTATCTTTATCTTCTCTTTTCTTTTCTCATAACTTTCTTTGGACCCTAAACTCACATAGGGTATTAATCAACATATATAAGCATATAATGAACTAATATCACATGCAAAAACTCAAACAAAAAGGAAATATCTCTTTTAAAAACTTTTTAAAGGAAATTCTCGCGGAAAAACCGCCTCTTACTGCAGGTGAGCAGTACTTACATTGATATCTTGGACTTACAACCAAGATTAATGTCTAGAGCTCGGGAGAAACTTGAGATCTCAGAGAATTCTTCACGTCTACGCGTTCCTCTCGTCGCGGGGATCCCGAATATAGGATTATCTCTTGGAGAAGAGTCTTGGCCGGCCCTCCTTGGCCTTGATGGTGGTCGGCGTCGCCCAAGAGGAGAGGTGGTCGGCGTGAGGGTTTGGAGAGGAGAGAAATAAAATTTCTCTCTTTAACTATCTATTTATACTTAAGGCAGATTAAACTAACAATTCCTTAAATAACCTTCTCTCCGTCCCTTGTTGTGCTTGATACCCCTAGCCCAGCTGGTCGCGCGCTCCCTTGGTCTCGTGGTGGTCGCGGGTTCGAGCGCCCGCTGCCCTTAAGTGATTTTTCCTTTTTTGGCTTTCTTTTTCCTTTTTTTTCTTTTCCTTTTTCCATAAATACCAAACGGACTCGGAAAATTCCATAAAAATACTCTAAAAATTCCTAAAAATATCTAGAATATTTCTAAACCATTTCTAAATAACTCTAAGGACTTTAAGAACTAAAAATGGGAATTTTGGGGCGTTACAATCCCCCATACCTTATAAAAAGTTCGTCCTCGAACTTAGAATAACTCTAGATATCGTTCTCTCATGCTATCCTCACGTTCCCAAGTAGCCTCTTCATGCTTTTGATTCTGCCAGATGACCTTCACTAGTGGCACTTCTTTGTTTCTTAATCTTTTAACTGCTTTGTCCACTATTTGTGTCGGTCTACTCTCATAGCTAAGATCTTCTTGGATCTGTACTGACTGAGGCTGAATCACTTGGCTAGGGTCGTGAATACACTTCTTTAGCATAGAGACATGAAAGGTACTGTGGATAGCTGACATATCCTCTGGTAGGTCCAGCTCATATGCTACCTTACCAACCCTCTTTACGATCTTGTAGGGTCCTATGTAGCGAGGACTTAGCTTGCCCTTCTTGCCAAATCTCACCACTCCCTTCATGGGAGCGACCTTGAGAAATACTGAATCTCCAACTTGGAATTCAAGTGGCCTACGGCGTGTGTCAGCATAACTTTTCTGTCTACTCTGGGCAGTCTCAATCCTCTGGCGGATTGTCTGGATAGCCTGAGCGGTCTCATCTATAAGCTCAGTCTGGCTGCCTAATCCTGACTCCATCTCTTTCTTCTCACCAGCTTCTTGCCAACATATGGGTGATCTGCATTTCCTGCCATACAATGCCTCATAAGGCGCCATCCTGATGGTGGCCTGATAGCTATTGTTGTAGGCAAACTCAGCTAAGCACAGAAATTTGCACCAACTACCTTTAAAGTCCAATGCACAAGCCCTGAGCATGTCTTCTAAAATCTGATTTACTCTCTCTGTTTGTCCATCTGTCTGGGGATGGAAAGCTGTGCTGAACTGCAGTCTGGTGCCTAGGGCGTCCTGAACACACTTCCAAAAATGGGAGGTGAATCGCCCATCTCTGTCAGACACGACCGACTTCGGAACTCCGTGAAGCCTGATTACTTCTCTCACGTACAGCTGTGCTAACTGCTCTACCGAATGCGATAACTTGATGGCTAGGAAGTGGGCAGACTTGGTCAACCTGTCCACTATCACCCAAATTGCATCATGTCCATGGGTGGTTCTTGGAAGACCTGTGATAAAGTCCATGGATATTTCTTCCCACTTCCACTCTGGAATGGGAAGAGGCTGCAGAACTCCTCCTGGTCTCTGGTGTTCTGCTTTGACTCTCTGGCAGGTCAAGCAGGTACTGATATATCTGGCCACGTCTCGCTTGAGTCCAGACCACCAGAACCTTTCTTTAAATCTTGTACATCTTGGTAGAACTAGGATGCATAGAGTACGGGGTACTGTGGGCTTCTTCTAAAATATTCCTTCTTAGTTCCTCATCATTGGGGACGCAAAGGCGGTCTCCAAAATAGAGGATGCCACTATCTGATACTCGAAACTCTGAATTTTCTGCCTCTTGGATCCCCTGCTTGATCTTCTGGATCTCTGGGTCCTGATCTTGCTTTTCTTGTATATCTTTAAGCAGGGTTGACTCTAGGGTCAATGCAGAAAATTGCCCAACTATTACTTCGACTCCAAAATCTTTTATTTCTTTCTGAAGTGGTAGAGACAGTGATGAAAGGGACATCAGTGCTGCACCGGATTTTCTGCTCAGTGCATCTGCCACTTTATTAGCTTTACCTGGGTGGTAGAGGATTTCACAGTCATAATCTTTGACCAACTCTAGCCACCTGCGCTGCCTCATATTCAGGTCCTTCTGAGTGAAGAAGTACTTCAAACTCTGATGGTCTGTGAAGATTCTGCACTGCACTCCATACAGGTAGTGTCTCCAAAGCTTCAGTGCAAAAACCACAGCTGCTAGCTCAAGGTCGTGGGTAGGGTAATTCTTCTCATAGTCCTTGAGCTGTCTGGAGGCATATGCTATTACTTTACCATCTTGCATGAGGACAGCTCCAAGGCCCATCTTGGATGCATCACTGTAGATGCAAAGGCCTTGTCACTCTCTGGAACAGTCAGGATGGGAGCACTGGTCAGTCTCTTCTTCAGCTCTAGAAAACTGTGCTCGCATTTATCTGACCATTCAAACTTCTGATTCTTTCTGGTCAGGGCTGTGAGAGGAGAGGCTATTCTGGAAAAGTTCTCCACAAATTTTCTGTAATATCCTGCCAGGCCTAAGAAGCTTCTGATCTCACTGGCATTCTTGGGTCTACACCAGTTGCTGACTGCTTCTATCTTGGCTGGATCAACTTGAATGCCTTCTTTGGATACAATGTGACCTAGGAAGGTCACCTGATCTAGCCAAAACTCACACTTTGAGAATTTTGCATAGAGCTTCTCCTGCTGAAGGATCTGCAGCACTATCCTCAAGTGTGTAGCATGGTCCTCTGGAGTCTGTGAGTATATGAGAATATCATCAATAAATACAATGACGAATTTATCGAGATACTCCCTGAAGATGTGGTTCATCAGCTCCATGAAGACTGCTGGAGCATTGGTTACTCCAAAAGGCATTACTACAAATTCGTAGTGGCCGTATCTTGTCCTGAAGGCCGTCCTGGGGATGTCACTTTCTTTAACCTTTAGCTGATGATACCCAGAACGCAGGTCTATCTTCGAGAACACTGTAGCCCCTTTGACTTGATCAAACAAATCATCTATTCTAGGAAGGGGGTACTTATTCTTGATGGTTACCTTATTCAGAGCTCTGTAGTCTATGCACAGACGCATGGATCCATCCTTCTTCTTGACGAATAGTACAGGAGCTCCCCAGGGTGAATGACTCGGGCGAATGAAGCCCTTGTCTAGTAGCTCCTGGAGTTGCTCTTGTAATTCCTTCAACTCTGCTGGAGACATACGATATGGGGCCTTCGAGACCGGACCGGTACCGGGCACTAGCTCGATCTCGAATTCCACTTCTCTGTTGGGAGGTAGTCCAGGTAATTCTTCTGGGAACACTTCTGGATATTCGCAGACTACCCGTACATCCTCCTGCTTGAGTTCTTCCTTTGCTTCTGAGTCCACTATGTGTGCAAGAAAACCAGCACACCCTTGCTCTAGCATCTGGTGGGCTGCCAAGGCTGAGAGAAATTTCTGAGTCTTCCTCCTTGGGGCTCCTTGAAACTCGAATGGTGGTTCCCTTCTGGGCTGAAAACCACCTTCCTTCTACGGCAGTCCACTGAAGCGCTGTACTTACTGAGGAAATCCATGCCCAGTATGATGTCGAAGTCCTGCATCGCAAGGACTATCAGATCGACATATAGCTCTCGGTCTGAAATCTTGATTGGCACAGCCCGGAGCCTCTGGGTGGACTCCATGATTTCCCCTGAAGGGAGAGTTGTCAGGAATCTAGACTCCCAACTCTCTGTAGGCACCTGTAACTTACTAGCAAAAGGTACTGATACGAAAGAATGGGTCGCCCCAGTGTCAAACAGTGTAGTAGCTAAATGCTGAAAAATAACTATTTGACCTGTTACGACCGTGGAGGCGCTGGCAGCTTCTTCCTTCGTGAGGGAAAAGACTCTGGCATTGGTTGGAACTGGTGCTGCTTCCAACCCTCCCTGACTGATCTGAGGTCCCTCCAGCATAGTAGGCATGTAATGTAACTGAGGCTGGCCTCCATACTGTACGGACTGCTGAGGAAGTACTTTGAACTTGTTTGGGCAGTCTCTGGATCTGTGTCCCTCTTGTCCACATGAATAGCATCCAGTTACACCCAAAAGGCATGCTCCTGGATGGTTCCTCCCACACTTAGGACAAGGTGGATACCTAGCTTGCTTATTCTCTGGTTTTCCTTTCTGGCTGCCAGGCCACTGCTTCCTTTTGTGGTTCTTGTTCTTCCAGTTCTGGCTATTTGGCTGAGGCTTCTGGCCTCCCATTGTCTTGTTCTCAATCAGGACTGGCTTCTGCTGTGCTTGCTGTGCCTTGATGCTATTCAGGTAGTGCTCTGAGATTAGAGCACTACTGACCAACTCCTCGCTGGTCTGGGGTCGGTGCATCCCGCTGTTCACGTTGAGTGCTATCTCGGGTTCAGCATGCGAAGCATCAGTCTGACTCGCTCCTTCTCTGTGCTGACTAGCTCTGGGCAGAGGCGAGCTAGTCTGTTGAACTTTGCAACTGCTTCTCCCACTGGTAGGCTACCCTGTCTGAACTCCATGAAGTCCTCGAAGTGCTTGTTGGTAACCTTCATGTGGAAGAATTCCTCATAGAACTCGTGCTCAAAATCTGCCCAGCTCATCTGGTTGACTATCTTCTTACTCTTGACTCGCTCCCACCACATACGAGCATCTCCAGTTAGGCAGAAGGAGGCACATTTGACCTTCTCAACCTCTGGCCAGTCAAGAAGCTCCATCGTGCTCTCTAAAGNTTCTGAGTCCACTATGTGTGCAAGAAAACCAGCACACCCTTGCTCTAGCATCTGGTGGGCTGCCAAGGCTGAGAGAAATTTCTGAGTCTTCCTCCTTGGGGCTCCTTGAAACTCGAATGGTGGTTCCCCTTCTGGGCTGAAAACCACCTTCCTTCTACGGCAGTCCACTGAAGCGCTGTACTTACTGAGGAAATCCATGCCCAATATGATGTCGAAGTCCTGCATCGCAAGGACTATCAGATCGACATGTAGCTCTCGGTCTGAAATCTTGATTGGCACAGCCCGGAGCCGCTGGGTGGATTCCATGATTTCCCCTGAAGGGAGAGTTGTCAGGAATCTAGACTCCCAACTCTCTGTAGGCACCTGTAACTTACTAGCAAAAGGTACTGATACGAAAGAATGGGTCGCCCCAGTGTCAAACAGTGTAGTAGCTAAATGCTGAAAAATAACTATTTGACATGTTACGACCGTGGAGGCGCTGGCAGCTTCTTCCTTCGTGAGGGAAAAGACTCTGGCATTGGTTGGAACTGGTGCTGCTTCCAACCCTCCCTGACTGATCTGAGGTCCCTCCAGCATAGTAGGCATGTAATGTAACTGAGGCTGGCCTCCATACTGTACGGACTGCTGAGGAAGTACTTTGAACTTGTTTGGGCAGTCTCTGGATCTGTGTCCCTCTTGTCCACATGAATAGCATCCAGTTACACCCAAAAGGCATGCTCCTGGATGGTTCCTCCCACACTTAGGACAAGGTGGATACCTAGCTTGCTTATTCTCTGGTTTTCCTTTCTGGCTGCCAGGCCACTGCTTCCTTTTGTGGTTCTTGTTCTTCCAGTTCTGGCTATTTGGCTGAGGCTTCTGGCCTCCCATTGTCTTGTTCTCAATCAGGACTGGCTTCTGCTGTGCTTGCTGTGCCTTGATGCTATTCAGGTAGTGCTCTGAGATTAGGGCGCTACTGACCAACTCCTCGCTGGTCTGGGGTCGGTGCATCCCGCTGTTCACGTTGAGTGCTATCTCAGGGTTCAGCATGCGAAGGCATCAGTCTGACTCGCTCCTTCTCTGTGCTGACTAGCTCTGAGCAGAGGCGAGCTAGTCTGTTGAACTTTGCAACTGCTTCTCCCACTGGTAGGCTACCCTGTCTGAACTCCATGAAGTCCTCGAAGTGCTTGTTGGTAACCTTCATGTGGAAGAATTCCTCATAGAACTCGTGCTCAAAATCTGCCCAGCTCATCTGGTTGACTATCTTCTTACTCTTGACTCGCTCCCACCACATACGAGCATCTCCAGTTAGGCAGAAGGAGGCACATTTGACCTTCTCAACCTCTGGCCAGTCAAGAAGCTCCATCGTGCTCTCTAAAGTTTTGAACCAAGCCTGGGCATCCCAGGGCTCAGTCGTGCCTGAGAAGCTTTCGGGTTTCAGCCTCTGCCACTGGATGAGGTATGCTTCTTGTCTTCGGTTCACGGCAGGGGTCTCCTGTGGGACTGGTGGAACCTCAGCCACCACTGGAGTCTCCACTCCTGCTGGGGGTGGTGTAGGGGGCACTGGGTGCTGATTTGCCATCAGTGTGGCGATGATCTTCTATTGTTCTGTCATCTGAGCTTGCATTTGAGCAATGACTGCCATCAGGTCTGGCTGTTCTGTGCCAGGCTCACTGTTATCTTGAACTGGGGTTCTGTTATTAGCATTAGGAGCTCGGCCTCTTCTTGCCATCTAATAATGCATAAAGGAACAAGAAATCACTACTACTTCTCTAGGTATAAATTTGTCTTCTTACTTAGAAATCTGATATCCATTCTAGGGATTAAACATGATTCCGTGATACTAAGGGATTAAACATGCTTCCTTGTTCTATGCATATGTGAGTAGTACTTAAGCATTTCTCTGTAATGCAATTAAATAAAGGAGCAATAAAAACTGAAACTTAAAACTTTCTTACTTGAAGACGGCAAGGTTGATGCTGATGTGTGTGTGATGCTGGAGAATGGGAACTGCTCTGATACCACCTGTAGCGACCCGCCTTCTCCTACCTTAGACGGATCGTTACTTTTCTATACTTCTCAACTTTTGATACATGACTACAAATGCGGAAATCTTTTTTTTTTTTTTTAACTTTTAAATTCATCTAACAATTATATTCTATCTTAAGCAATCATGCATAATAACATATCACACTTCCTTTCTCAAAAGCTCGCGAATGGTACACTTTGAAGCCTGCCTCACCCAACTGAACTGTCGGGTACCAGTCGACTGGTGACGTGGCAGTCGACTGGTACGCCTGTGAGCTGAAAGTTCAGCTTTCGGCAGTTGCTTCACAGCTCCATCAAACCCATAATTTCGAGCCATATGGAATCATGACACCATTTCTATACTCTATACCAATTTTCTAAACAGTTTAGCCAATCAAAATGAATCCATAAACTTAAAACTTGGACTTTTACGAGATTTAGCAAGTTATGAAAAACTATCAAAAACTTTAGTCTAGAGTTTGTACCAAACTTTGCTTCTAACCATTTAAACTCATCATGCAAGATTCTATAACATTGCTAAAGCATTATGGAATACGAATGCAACTTTTCTAGACATATTTAAGCAATAAAAACTTGATTCAAAGAGGAACTAGTACTATCTTGGCACAAACATCTATTTCTCCAACAAAGTATCAATACTTCCATCTACTCATATTTCTACTCATCCAATGCAATCATAAAAATATATAGACTAAAAGAAATGACATGGAATCTTTACTCTAAGGAATTGAGCATATAAAACTATCCATAACTTAAATATTCGCTAAACTCCATAAAGCAAGAACATAAAATTCAAATGAACTATAACATTATGAATTAATAACTAAATTGTCTTGCGCCAAAGATCTCTCCATAATCAGCCACCACACACACTCTACTCAGCACTGCCTCGTCGCCTTCCTTCAGAATTGCTTGCCTTTACCTTTATCTGCAATAAGAGGAAATGCATCTATAAGCGAAAAGCTTAGTAAGTACTATCTAGCTCACAAAAACTCGAAATGTGCAAACATGCTTCTAGATCAAACTGAACATCATATGAGATACTAATATGCTTGAAAGAAAACTAAGAACATGTATAGCTCAAAACATGCATACTCAAGCAATAGATAATCTCAATTTACTTTTCTTGGCTCAACTTGAAACTTTAGCTATTCTTTAACTTTTGAAAACTTTCTTAAACTTTAGAAAACTTTGCTAAAGCATATACTTGAAAATAATAATCACTTGGATCCACTGAAGACGTAAGTACCATCTGATGCGCGTTCCCTAAAAGGTTGGGGTAGCGAGCCACCAATCCTAATAGAGCAGACCTTGGTCTACCAGGGCCAAGACCTTGGAATTGGACACCTGGATTTCTTTAACGACGCCCTTGGACGCCGGGTACTGGCCTTAGAAAATAAAATAGCTTTTCTTACTTTTCTTTCTTATCTGTAAATGCCTTGGCATTTTCTGGAGCACCTTGCGTGCTAAAATCCCTAAGTCTTGACTTTTGGGGATTTCTTAAGGCCTTGGCCTTTTCTTTTCTTATCTTTATCTTCTCTTTTCTTTTCTCATAACTTTCTTTGGACCCTAAACTCACATAGGGTATTAATCAACATATATAAGCATATAATGAACTAATATCACATGCAAAAACTCAAACAAAAAGGAAATATCTCTTTTAAAAACTTTTTAAAGGAAATTCTCGCGGAAAAACCGCCTCTTACTGCAGGTGAGCAGTACTTACATTGATATCTTGGACTTACAACCAAGATTAATGTCTAGAGCTCGGGAGAAACTTGAGATCTCAGAGAATTCTTCACGTCTACGCGTTCCTCTCGTCGCGGGGATCCCGAATATAGGATTATCTCTTGGAGAAGAGTCTTGGCCGGCCCTCCTTGGCCTTGATGGTGGTCGGCGTCGCCCAAGAGGAGAGGTGGTCGGCGTGAGGGTTTGGAGAGGAGAGAAATAAAATTTCTCTCTTTAACTATCTATTTATACTTAAGGCAGATTAAACTAACAATTCCTTAAATAACCTTCTCTCCGTCCCTTGTTGTGCTTGATACCCCTAGCCCAGCTGGTCGCGCGCTCCCTTGGTCTCGTGGTGGTCGCGGGTTCGAGCGCCCGCTGCCCTTAAGTGATTTTTCCTTTTTTTGGCTTTCTTTTTCCTTTTTTTTTCTTTTCCTTTTTCCATAAATACCAAACGGACTCGGAAAATTCATAAAAATACTCTAAAAATTCCTAAAAATATCTAGAATATTTCTAAACCATTTCTAAATAACTCTAAGGACTTTAAGAACTAAAAATGGGAATTTTGGGGCGTTACACTAGCAACTGGGACTCTCCAACCTCCTCCCAGAGGGTGGGTGTCCGACAAGGCCTACCATTCAACGCCTCATACGGTGCCATCTGTATAGCCGCATGATAGCTGTTGTTGTAGGTAAACTCAACCAGGTGTAGATGATCCTCCCAGCTGCCTCCGAAATCCACAACACAAGCTCTCAATAGGTCCTCTAGAGTCTGAATAGTCCGCTCTGACTGCCCGTCGGTCTGCGGATGGAAAGCGGTACTGAACCTCAACTCGGTACCCATGGCCCGCTGCAGACTCTGCCAAAAACGTGATGTGAAGCGAGGGTCTCGGTCTGATATAATACTCATCGGAACACCATGCAGCCGAACAATCTCTCTACAATATAGCTCTGCTAGTCTGTCCAAGGAGTCTGTCCTCCGAATGGCCAAAAAGTGTGCAGATTTGGTTAATCGATCAACGATCACCCAAATCGCATCGTGTCCTCGCAGAGTCCTCGGTAATCCCATCACGAAGTCCATAGTAATGTGTTCCCACTTCCACTCGGGAATGGGAATCCTCTGAAGTAGTCCAGCAGGTCTCTGGTGCTCAGCCTTAACCTGCTGGCAAACTAGACATCTAGCTACAAAATCCGCGATGTCTTTCTTCATGCCGTTCCACCAGTAGGAACGCCTTAGGTCTCGGTACATACGAGTCCCGCCCGGGTGGATAGC
This sequence comes from Boesenbergia rotunda, assembly GCA_024364735.1. Taxonomy (NCBI): domain Eukaryota; kingdom Viridiplantae; phylum Streptophyta; class Magnoliopsida; order Zingiberales; family Zingiberaceae; genus Boesenbergia; species Boesenbergia rotunda. The sequence continues at coordinate 320,897 of JAGFNQ010007455.1, forward strand.
AAAGCGGAAACGATGAGCCTCCTGCAGTAACTCCTCTCGGACCGGATGTGACTCGGGTACACAAAGTCTCCTCGGAAGTAGAGAGTACCCTCGTCATCTCTGGTGAACTCAGACTGCTGTGCTGAAGCTATCTGGCTGCCAAGGGACTGCAGGTGGTGATCAGTGGCCTGGGCCTCTCGAATCCTCGTCCGGATGGAAGACTGAGCAACCATAGTCACAAGAATACCCTGCTCAGTCCGTCCCTGCTCCTCTAAGCCCAACTCTGAGAAACCCTGAAGTAGCTCGGTAACTGATGCCAGGAGGCAGGCCAAAGTCCCTCTGGACTTCCTGCTCAATGCGTCTGCCACAACATTAGCTTTCCCCGGATGGTAGCTAATGGTGCAATCATAATCCTTAAGGAACTCCATCCACCTCCTCTGTCGAAGGTTGAGCTCCTTCTGCGTAAATAGATATTTGAGACTCTTATGATCAGTGAAGATCTCAAAGGTAATACCGTACAGGTGGTGCCTCCAGATCATCAGCGCAAAGATAATAGCTGCAAACTCTAAATCATGAACTGGGTAGTTCTTCTCATGCTCCTTCAGCTGTCGAGAAGCATAAGACACTACCCGCCCGTGCTGCATTAGAACTGCGCCTAACCCCTGATGAGATGCGTCGGTATACAGCACGAATCCATCCTCTCCTGATGGAAGAACGAGGATGGGTGCCGTCACCAATCGCCGCTTCAGCTCCTGGAAGCTGGTCTCACAAGCCTCTGTCCATGTGAACTTCACGCCTTTCCTGGTAAGGCGTGTCAGTGGCACAGCAATAGTGGAAAATCCCTCTACAAATCGTCGGTAATATCCGGCCAAACCCAAGAAACTACAAACCTCAGTAACTGACTTCGGCTGCTCCCAGCTGGTAACAGCCTCGATTTTCTGGGGATCTACTGAGATGCCTCTGCTAGATACCACGTGTCCCAGAAAACCTACTGATGACAACCAGAAGGCACACTTGCTGAACTTCGCATATAGACGCTCTCGTCTGAGAGTCTCCAATACGATGCGAAGATGCTGTGCATGCTCCTCCTCAGAATGTGAGTAAACTAAGATGTCATCAATGAATACTATGACGAACAGATCCAGATACTGCAGAAATACGCGGTTCATCAAGTCCATGAATACCGCTGGAGCATTGGTAAGCCCAAATGGCATTACCAAAAACTCATAGTGTCCATATCTGGTGCGGAACGCTGTCTTCTGGACATCTGACTCTCTGACCCTCAGCTGATGATATCTGGATCGCAGATCAATCCTGGAATACACAGATGTGCCCCTGAGCTGATCAAACAAATCCTCAATCCGTGGTAGGAGGTACTTGTTCTTGATGGTCACTGCATTCAACTGTCTGTAGTCGATGCACAACCTCAAAGAACCGTCTTTCTTTTTCACGAAGTGAACTGGGGAACCCCATGGTGAGACGCTAGGTCTGATGAATCCCCTGTCCAATAACTCCTGGAGTTGGACCTTCAGCTCGTCCAACTCTCTCGGTGCCATACGGTACGGAGCTTTCGATGTCGGCGAAGTCCCCGGTATCAGCTCAATAGTAAACTCCACTTGCCTCCTGGGAGGCAAACCTGGTAGCTCCTCTGGAAATACGTCCTGATATTCTCGGACCACTGGGACGTCCGAGAGCGGAGGGCTACTGCTATCATCGGTGCTAATAAATGACAGTAAGAAACCCTGGCATGCGCGAGATAGTAGTCTTTTTGCCTGAAGCGCAGAAATAACCGATAAGCCCTCATCCCTGATGCCAGTGAAATCCCACGAGGGTTGGTCCAGAGGCCGGAAGGTGACCACCCTCATCTGGCAATCGACTGTGGCATGATACGCTGTAAGGATGTCCATACCAATAATAATATCGAAGTCCACCATCTCCAGAACTAACAGATTAACCGTGAGGGTAATACTACCGAAATCTAATGGGCATGCTTTGACCTCCTGTGTAATACTCAAGATCTCTCCTGAGGATAAGGATACAGATAACTGTTGTGATCTAGCGGTAGCCAATCTACCAACCCTACTCATGTCCTGGCATAAAGTATGCAGGTGCTGGTGGGGAAGCATACGGTTGGCGGAATGAAGATTGAGTCCTCCGTCCGCCTCTATAAGCTCCTGACTGTCCCGAATGTCCAGTCTGGCTAGTGGCTCCCGTCCTCTCATTCTGTGCCTTTAAGGCACAGACCCGGCTCAAGTGTCCTGGTAGTCTGCAGTAGTAGCATACGGCCTGCTCCAGGCGACAGTCTGCTACAACGTGCTCTCGGGATCCGCAACGGGTACAGTAAGATGTCGGTGCAGTCTTCCTCCGGTCCTTTGTTCCCTAAAGGTCATCCTCGGTATCTTCCACCCGATTATGACCTAGTCTCGTAAGTGATTCGCCCCAACGCAAATCATAAGTACCAAGGTACTGATAAGCACCATTTTATTGATTATTTTAATTGTTAAAATCCATGTTTGACCTATGTTTTTATTGCTTAATTGTGATTTTACCCTAGGTTTTAGGATTCCCTCTTATTTTGGACTTAATTGTAAATTTACACATATTTGGATTAAATTGGCCACTAATTTTCTGATATATTTTTGTAGGCATGAAAGGATCCTAGACCTAGGGCATATTGGGTCAAACTTGAGTCGGAAGTGGAACCGGATCGAATTATCAAGATTATGATTTAATCTGGGCCGTCCGATTCAAGAGCGGCTAGATCTGAGCCATCCGGGATCATCTGAAGCAATCCGAGCTAGGGCTAGGGTTGATCAAACACCCTGATCAAGATCTGAAGGTTTCATCCCAATCAGAGCTCGATCAACCGTTGGATCAAGCTTGGAGGGATCTAGATCATCCATTCAAAGATTAGCTTGATCTGGACCATCCGTTGCAAATCTGGAGGATCCGAGCTACCACAAGGCAGATCCTGACCCCAGATCATCATCATCAAAGTTTGGCTCAAATCAGACCAAGATCAGCCGTTGGATTGAAGTGGATTAATCTGGACCGTCCGTGCTTAATTACTTAAGGAAAAAAATCCCGCAGTCCAGCCTCGTCGCGTCCTCGCCGCAGCTCGTTTGCCTTGGTTTCTTCCTCGTTTTGCTTCGTTTCTTCAGCAATTTCTTCGTTTTGAAGGCGTGACCACCTCGATTCGATCTCATCCTTGAGTGACAGCAAGGAATCGGATGGAGGCTTAGCTTAATTTCGTTTATTAGCAGTAGATTTGAACTATGTTATTTCGTTTCTGAAATTTTGATTAAATTTCTGTAATGTTTCGATTCCGAATAGTTTTTGCTTCAATTAGAGTTTTAATTCAGTGTTTTTATTGTGTAGAATTGTTTTGTATTGGACAAAGTGCAATTAGATCATGTTTTAGCTGTAATTCTGATTTCTGAATTCTATCCATTACTACATTTTTTTTTGTTTCGACTGCTGTAATTTAGTTTTTCTGATTGATTTCTGCTTAAGTATGTTTCATTCAGCAAGTAGTTAGTTAGTGAGTGTGCTTAGTGTCAATAGTCTTAATTTCAGCTTACCTTGTGAGTTAACTTCTTGCGTATCAACTTGGTGCTTGCGTGCCAACTGAAATTTCAGCGTTTCAGTAGTTTAAGCCTTAGTTCTTTCCTTGCGTACCAGTTTTGAATCAATTGAGCTTGAGCTTGCATTCTGAATTTACATTGTAGCTTGACTTATTTACAAAGCATTCGGATTCACATTTCTGCAAGTAAGTTTTCAATTTCTGCAATCCCAGCTGGTTTTGATTCACTCAGTTATGAAAATATTGCATCTTATTCCTGCATTTGCATGAGCCACTTCAGTTTCTGAATTTGCTATACTGCACTGTCTTTGAATTTTCGATTTCTGAGTTTTTCTGCAATTCAAATCTGGATTCTTTCTCTTTCAGCATTAAGGCTCAATTTTCATTGTATCAAGTTGTTTCAATTTCTTTACTATGCATCACAAATCAGTTTTGGTATCAAGAAATGCTACTTCGAATGTAAAGAGGTTGCTTGAAGTTAGTTTGTGTCACAACCAATAGATTCTGAATTTCAGATTCCTATTCTGGCATAGGAGTTCTGTTTTTAGTTGCTTGCAATTGGTGGCAAGAGGAGTTTCGGCATTACCTTTGCATTAGCTGTTCATATAATTGTTGGGCATCTAGTTTGAAATTCCTTGCTTGGTTAATTAAGCAAATCACATTTATTCCCATTGCATTGTCGTTTTTAATCAGAACCAATTCCAATTCTCGCTTGAAACCCAAAATGAGTAACGACACCTAAATACAAGCGCGAATCAAACAACGTCAACTAGCCCCGAGAAAAAATACGACCTGTGGCCCCTTTACTACATTTTTAGATTTTGATTGTAAAAAGGGTTTCCAGCACTTTATAAATTCTAAATTCTGACGGATCCACACATTTCGTGACAACTTTAAAATAGTAATTCGGGTCCGTCAGGTACCTCCTTAGTTATCTAAACCAAGTATACGTGGTAACCCACAAGTGTCAGCACATAGCTCCACACTTCCCCGTACCAGCTCAAGTCACCTATCAAACTGTACCGTTTAGATCATCAACCAGGTACAGGCGATTCATGGTCAAAGTTATCATGGAATAGGATGTATCAATCCACTAACGATGATAATATGTAGCTCATGCTACCCTTCTATATTAAAATGGGTCATGCACTATACACGTGCCTTCCAGGTCACCTAACTAGGCACGAACGACCCAACTGTCTGAAACTCCTTGAACTAGGGTAAGTCGATCCTACGCTGATCGAGCCAACAACAATAAGCAATCCCTAGTTCTCGCTTAGCTAATAATAGCTAGAACACATACTATAAATAGTAAGGTCTAGAAGGATCAAAAGAATAAACCTCTAATAGATTGTCGACATATTCGACCTTGGCTTTCCGATTCAACAATCGGGGCTACTAGAGAATTAACATTCTCTGCTCTAAGATCTCATCCGCAATATATCACTAATCGCTCACATGAACGATCACGAATAGGATAGATTGACAAATGTCAATCCAACTAAACCAAGTCTACATATCTCTATTCATCCAGTATGAATATAAAATCCCACCAAGCTGGGATAGTCTAACCAATCCAAAATCTAATACTGAGCACTAAAGCTAAGATAGTACTAGAAAGATATACCTTTTGCCGTCTGGAGAAGTCCTGTCGCTGCCAAGTCCCAAATGGTCGTCGCATCGCAACCACGACCTTAAAAATCCGTAATGTACTCAGATGAATAACATCAGACCCGAGCTCCAACACCTACCAATTCAGTGTCAGATTTAAATTTCGAGAAATCCACGAATCGATGGTATCCCGCATCCTGGGCTTGATACCAAAAATAAATTGGTACCAGATAAACACCGTAAATCCAAAAGCACTCAAGGTATCCGACAACCTGGGCTCTGATACCAAAATAAATTTGTATCAGAGAAACACCGAAAAATCTGCAAATACCCGAGGTATCTCGCAACCTGGGCTCTGATACCAAAAATAAATTGTCACGCCCCGAGACCCAGGAGCCGCTGATCCAATAGAAAATCGGACAGCACCTCCCCTGTCCGGCGGACAATTTACACATACACACAGATAATATAACACAATCACGCAGTTTAAAGGGCCTCAGGCCTCAGATATATGCAGAAACAACAGTTATATGATTATAACTATCGAAAAACCAAATCCGAACTCACCTGAGCTGCCAGGGGGCAGGAACAAAACCAAAATCAAACGAAGTCCAACATAGGACTCAAAAGTACAGTACCATCAAATAAAACGTGCATACATGTTCAAAACAAAATAGCGGAAGCATAGTAAATACTACAGGGTCCATAAATGAAACAACGGAAAGCCAAAACCAAAGAGAGCTCCGCTGGAGCTGGGGACTGGCGGCTCGGGATCTCCTCGCAGACATCAACCTGAAATAAACATATATGACAACGGGGTGAGTCCATAGCTCAGCGAATACCCAACAGATATGCATAGAAGGTTATACCAACAATAAGAGTTCAGCTACTACAGTCTCATAGCAACAGTAGGGAAAGACTAGTACTGAACATACCGAAGTAGATATATACCTGAATCCATCTAACCTGTATAGAGGGTAAGAAAATACCAGAGGAAAACCAAGAGACATATAAGCTCAGATAACAAGTCTCCAGAATATGCAATGTCAAACAAGTGCAAGAATCAAGTGCAGCAAACAATGCACGATGCAAAATATGCACATGGTGCAATGACATGTGTCACCCCTGACACCAGACAGATCAACGTACACCTGTCATAGGGACGTCTGAACGGGTAGGGCTATGACAACTGTACACCCTGCCATCACTGCTCCTGAGTGACCGGGTGGACAGGATGCTGGTGGAGACTCCGCTCCGACCCCAAGCAATGGGGGAGTCAAGCTCTCATCTCCTCGTGGCTCAGTACGAGAAGGGATCCCTGGCTGCTACCACGCCCGCGCTCACCCTCCAAATAGTGGCCGAACGGAGCAATACAGGGCAAATGCACACATCTACGGTATCCACTAACCCATGAGTGGCCGTGTGTGCCCGTCATGTACCGGAAGACGATTAGGCTCAACCACAAGGGAGTCGCTGATCGCCGGCATGCATGCAACAGTGCAAGGATGGTGTATGATAGATACACATACCTCCCTCCCAAGTCCTCAGTATACTAAGTCTCAGTCTGAAATCCTATAACAGGAAATACAGGTAACCTACAAGGTATACTGACCGGAAAACTACCAATCCCTCAAGGTCAAATGCAGGAGACAATACCACGCTCTCTAGCATACAAATGAATATGACAATACCTGAGACTGTATGGAACTAACAGCAGAATAACTCAGGGATGAACAACAAGTATCCAGAACTGGCATAATAAACAGGGATAAACAACAATATCCAGAACAGTCATAATAACCAGGGATAGCGTAGAATCTTACTGCTATCTATAACATTCTATGCATAACAAAATGACAATATCAAGATAGATAAGTCAAAGGGTACTCGCCTCCAAATAGGTGAAGTCCGTATCAACGAGACAGAACCACCCGTCAAATAATAATACGATCAAGCTCCTATATCAAGGATGTATTTAATTAGCTATTACACAAATAACAACTTGCTAATTAATCCCTAATCCATTTTAGGGTTAACCTAATCCATCACTTTCCATTTAATTACCTTTAATTAAATGGAAGATTCCTAATTACCCCATGAAATTAAGATTGAGTTCTTAATTAATTAGGATCATTCTAATTATCCTTGTGTCATCTAATTAACCATAATTAGACGATTGACTTTTAAGTATCCCAAATTACCCCGATTAGATTTATTAGGGTTAACCTCTAACTATCTCTAGGACTATTCATGAAACAAGAATCCTAACTAAATCCATCCAAATCTCAATTTAGCTCACATAGTATCATGGGTGCAGAAAACTAAATCTGAACAAGAAGAGCTCACCTCAAGAAGCTCACGACAGGGATTTTCCACAACTCCACAACAGAACCACACAGCAAGCTGAACAAGGAGCAAGCAATGAAACCCAAATTCAATTTCGAGTTGGATCTATCTCCACACACTAGAGTCAATGTCGTGCTCCACTCCTCAGCTCTATTCCTTCAGCTTCCGAATCTAATGTAAACAACAAAACTTACCACAGATCTGGAGCTTGAACAGAACCCAACTGAAATGAGCAGAACCGAACCTTACAAGCTCAAACCCATCACGAGAGAAGTATCAATAGTGTATACCCTCAAATCCATCCCTTACCTCAGGTCCCTGGAGATCTGAAGCCAAGACCTCCTTCCCAGCTCCAAGCCACTGACCTGAACACCGCCGGCCAAAACCCTCCGGTGGGCTCCGATAGCACGATGAACTCGTCGACCTCACGTGGAGGAGAGGGCTTGTCGTCGGCCGCTCGCTGAGGGAAACGACGTTGGGCGGTGGAGTGGAGATGAGGAGACGAAGGGAGTTGATCGGTGGCAAGGCAGGTGGTGTCGTCGGCTCTCAATCGGAGGAGGCGCGGCTAGGGTACACGTGAAGAGGAGAGGGAGGCGTCGTCTTCGGCTGTGGCGAGACAAGAGTGACGGCCAATGAGCCCTAATCGACTTATAGGTGGACTTTTGCACTTTAGTCCAAATGAGTTTCGACTATTTAAAATTTCATCCTTATGTTTAAAGTTCTTTGCATATTAGCCCTTGTAACTATTCCCTTTAATTACAACTTAATCCCTAAGTTTGTTTCCGAGGTCTCTAACACCCTGGAATCTACCCGGTAATTCTCCAAGAATTTTCCAGAATGGAATAAATGTGTCGGATTTAACACCTTTCGCTTGTGTTTTAGATAATTTTTGAAATCCCTCAACAAATGTGGAAGTTTCTCTATTATCATGTCAACTTGAAAGGACTCATTCATTGTTATGCCTTTGGCATGCAAATTATGTATAATCAACTGCAACTCTAGGACTTAAGTTGTCACAGTTTTCGAATCAATGATTTTGAAGTCTAAGAATTTGTCGACGATGAATTATTTCAGCATCTTCTATTTTGTAATTCCTTTCGAGAGATTCCCATAACTCTTTAACAGTTGACATTGAACTACATACATTGTATAGCGTGTTGCCCAAGCCATTGAAAACATAATTTCGACATAAGAAGTCATTATGTCCCGAAGCATCATATGTCATCCTCTTGCTTTTATCAGTCTCACCTTTGTTGGGACCTTGTCATTTAGCTAGAGGGGGGTGAATAGCTATTTTTCAATTTTCTTCCTACACGTGTTAGCAAGCGCAAGCGGAAAACATAAACTAAAACTAAAACAATGCTAACATAAACCATTTACGTGGTTCGAAGATAAAGCTCCTACTCCACGGTTGTTCATAAGGTGGAAGATCCCGATCCGTCGGTGGATGACTCCTCGGAAGACCTCCGGCTAGCTCTTGTCGCTCCTTGTGGGTGGAGAAACCTCGCCACAAACCCTCGACAATACCTGAGCACTAGAAGACTACTAATAAGCTCTAACCAAGCTTATTTTGTCAAGAACTCTCAGCCAAAACCGAGCTCTCTTTAAATAGAGCTCTTTGCTGAGAAGACCATTACCAGTCGACTGGTCAAGCACCAGTCAATTGGTCCCACTTGGATTCGAACGTTACAGCCTAACGTTTGAATTCCAGCTACCATCAGTCGATTGATCTTTCTGTGGACTTCATCAGTCGACTGATCCAAGCACCAGTCGACTGGTCCACCCCTAAACTTAAGATTTCCCTTTCCGAGTACATTTCTCTCAACACTCAAACCCTAGGATTTCCCTTCCTAAGTACAGTTCTCTCAGCACTCGAATCCTCACGACTTAGCTAACTCTTCATCCCGTAGCCTCGATCTGTTGCCTTCAAGCCCTCTTCGACTTTGGCTCTCGTCCCTCGGATGCATGCAAGCCTGTGGCTCATCCCCCCATGTCATCCTTCGCGTATGCCTCGAAGTACGCTTCCTTCGGCTCATCGTTCCAACTCTAGCAGCCTCGACCTATTGTCTTCAAGCCTTCTTCGACTTCGGCTCTCGTCCCTCGGATGCATACAAGCCCACGGCTTGTCTCCCATGCCATCCTTCGTGTATGTCTCGAAGTTCGCTTCCCTCGGCTCATCGTCCCTGCATTTTCCATGGTCTCTCGGATGCATACAAGCCCACGGCTTGTCTCCTCACACCATCCTTCACTGGACCCGAAGACGTCCAACTAAGTCTATGTGTATCCTGCAAAACCTGCACACTCAAATACACACATCAAACACAATGGTGAACCTAACTTAAACTCTTTGCCCAAATATCAAAACACATGGTCACTCCGGACCATAGATTGCCCCAACAATCTCCCCCTTTTTGATGTTTGGCAATACGTTTATGTTAGGGAAAACAAATAGCAAAGGTATAAGAACCTCTTGGTTCTATTAGATCTCATCCGTTCATCTTGAATTGGAAGATTTAGATCACAAACCTCTTCATTAGATGCCTCTATTTTGAAATCAATGGTTGAGATTGAACCATTCAAGAGGCACAAAACCTTTCAAGTTGGATGAACAAAATTTATCAACCTTGATCTAACGATCTAGATTTAATTCCTCATTTAAAATTTCCAACATATGACACTAGTCGAATACGAAACTAGTCGAAACTTCGTATGTGTTATAGTTATACAGTTTACAATAAGAAAGAAATTTTGGCATCTAAATAATCTGCTAGAACATAGGGATATAGGCCAGAATGCTTCCAAGTTGGGAGCGAGAAACTAGCTATAAAAGCACATTGTTCCATAATGAGTCATCAGCAATGGCCAGTCGTGAAGGATCAGCCCCTGTGGAGGTTGCAGCGTCACCGATGAATGAGAGGATCCTATGAGAATAAGACAAGCGTTAAGAGACACGCTGGCCAGGGTCCGACGGAGTCCACTCCGACGCTCAAGTTAGTAAGGTATCCGAACAATGGTGCTAAATAAAGGAAAAAATGTAGAGATGAGAGATCCTACCCCCCCCCCTCCAGAGGGATAGAACTATCTTTTATATCCGGGCAGGCCGACTGATCGTGACTTCTTATGGCGGTCACGTCTTCGAGACTCAGGCTGCGTCCGCCGCTTTCGGTGACAGGGGGATATTCTTTTGAAATAGTCCGGGTCCTTATCCCTTTTTCTTTAGTCACGGCGCCCGGGGCTCTCGAGGTCGGGAATTGCGGGGATTCCCCTTCCCGAGGCGAGATCAGGGTTCTTCAGATTCGCTATTTCCTGGAATGTTCTTGGGGTCCCCCCTCTCGGGGAAGGGGCCCGACCCTCCCGAGATAAGAGGTCCCCCTGGGTCCCGGCTTCTTCATCCCTGATATCCGGCCCCAGTTTTCCAACCCTATCACAAGTCCCTCCCTTCAAGTCTGATCGAAGGAAGAGTAGCTGACTGATCAGACTAGTATCGGGATGGAGGAGTTGCCCTTGCTTAGGTATGTGATGCTACGCCCATTCCCTTCATGAGCAAGGAGGCTTCGTTGAACTATATTCGCCTCGTCCAGAGTTACGAGGAGCCCCTGTTAGTGATATGAGAAAAGTGTCCTAAGGCAATCGCCTTATGATTGTAATCATTTATTTTAATAAATGAATATTCACTATTTGAGTATACATGTTTATGTATTTGATTGAGATCTTAAACTCATTTACTGAATGCCCGCAATACAATTCACAACATAAGAGAATTTGTGATGAATTCACAACTAGTGATTATCTCTACATGTGCAATTGTGAAGTATTGAAATTGTCCCTAGTCGATGAATTGATAAATACGGACACTATCAATTCTGTTGAGACTAGCATGGGTTATTCTCTAACCAGCTGATTCTCACTGGCTGGTGACATTGGGATGTCCGGAGATAAACATGAATGCTAGTTAAGGGAACTAGTTCATTGGAGTGACTGGCTGTAAAACTTCATATGGTAGTCTATATATAGATATGTCAATGAAGTTCTTACTGCAGCTTAAGTGCGATGTTCCTTTGACTTGCGGTGTTCATGTCATCTTGGTCATGGAGACTTATACTTTGACATCTTAAGCAAGCATCTCCAAGGAGGTGTGGACCCAGGATGATTGGGTATAAGCCGAAGTGCCCGAAGATTTTTGAACAGCCTACAAAGGATTCACCACTCCTTGAGAGGAGATGTATACCCAAGGCCTATCGTCGGATTGTTACTCGAAGCCTCTGGCCAGAGCATGACATGTTTAGAGTATGAATCTCTTAAATACATGAGAGTAATTAGAATCCGTAGGACGAGAAAACGTTACTTGGGCTAGGTGTGACGTAGTTAGCCTAGTGGGGACTGACACACATAGACCATGTCCTGAACCAAGTGGGTATAAGATGGTGAAGGGAATGAGGCACGATTCATTATAGCTGCTGAAGGGTTTTAGAATTGTTTCTGAGGTCAACCGTTGATCTTTCGATTAATTGGGGATCATGATGTACTACTAGGTGCCACTCATGATCGTTCAATAATTGGTTAATTATAGACGGCCAACATAAATCGAAAGCCTATTTAGTCACACGCACTACGAGTAATCCGAGGGATTTAAAACGAGTTGAAAATTGGATTTTCCAATCAAGAGAGATTAGGTTTGGTTAAGCCAAACGATAAGTCGAATCTGAATTTATCAGAGACGCATCGGAAGCGTAAAATGGCTAAGTCTTTTGAAGACTTAATAGATGAATTAAATGAGTTTAATTCATTGGGGCGTGGCTTGGATGGGCCGGCCAAAGAGGGTCTCCATCCTCTTTGCTTGGCCGGCCACATCAAAGGGAGAGAACTAAGTTTTTGGTTCAATTTATAAAATAAACCAATTGTGTGGTTTGTTTTATAAAATTATGGATGATATAAATTTTTATATAATAAACCAAGGTTTGGTTTATTTTTCATGGAAATTAAAATGAACCATGGATTGGTTTATTTTATTTTATAAAATCAATCAAGGATTGATTTACCATGATATGAAAATTTATTCAATAAGAAAAAAGGAGACTTGGTCGGTTTTTATCATGAATTAAAATATGATAAAACTTGGCATGATGAAATAAGTCAAAGAAAATTTATTCCATAAGAAAAAAGAGACTTGGCGGTTGAGAGACCACTATATAAAGGACCCAAGGCAAGGCTTGGAAATCAATCGAAGTATTCTTGCCTGGGCTCTCTCCCTCTCCTCCCTTCTTTCTCTTGGCCGGCCACAAGACTCTTCTCCCTTCTTCTTGCCGTGAGCACAAGGAGAAGCACCGAGGCGACAAAGTTCTTCCGTTGGGATGATCTTCCTCTCCGGCCATTATCAACTTGGGATTGGGCGCAAGTCATCTTCCTCCTTCTCGCCGGAATTGTGATTCCGTCCAACCTTGGTAGTGAGGTTTTCCGATGTGATTACTTCTCTCTTGATTTTCTTGTCGCGTTCTCGGAGAATCTAGTAGTTCTCGAGAACACGAAACTCATGGCTTTGCGAAGTCATCTCGAAGATACTCAGCGTGGACGCGAATAGAGGCGGAGCTTCCGAGGGATGCTTACGGTTGGATCTCGTCCCTTCCTTCGATTTACGCGAGGTAATACGTAAATTAGTTTACGTTTCTATAAAATTTTAAATATATGATCATGTCTACACAAGATAAAGTTGCATGCTTAGATGTGTGGTTAAATAATTTGAGAAATTATTTATGCTAAACCTTCCGCTGCACGTAATTAATTTTAAAATTACGAACCCGCATCCATGTCAACATGCACTCGGTCCCAACAACCCTTCCATTCGGTGCTTTTTCCTTTTCCCTGGGAAGCATTTTCGTTTCCCGAAGGCTCGTAGTGACGCCCCTCACGTCTGGCCTTATGTTCCGAGGGTAGTGGGGTGTCTGTGCGAGTGCCTGGTTGACACGTATTACACCGGCTGTCCTCCGCTCCCCCGGTCCCTCTAGACGTGAGTGGGTCCCGCAGAGCCTTGACGATCGGTCATCTAGACAAAGTGGTTCCTGGCTTTCCACGTGTCTCGTTCTTATTGCGCTTAGGCACAGGTCTGCTGAGGTATAAGAGGGGAAAAAACAGGCGCCGACGTCCATTTCTAGTTTGGTGACCGGCAGTACTTCGTCTTCTTCTTCGCAAGGCTTCTACTGCGCGTGAGTAATCTGTCCTCATCTTTTTTGCTACCCGGGGTCATGGGAGGTTATCGGGCGGAGTGGTACGATTCTGCCTCTTCGAGAGTGAGGCCCGAGGTTCTGAAAGCGGCCTTCGAGACCTACGGGGTTCCAGCCGAGATGACGATGGTCATCCTTAAGGTAGACCAGAAGCCTGTGGAACCCCCCGCCGACATGCTGACTTTCTTCTTAGGACAGATGGAACTAGGGCTTCGATTCCCTATCCCCCCTTTCTTTGCAAACATAGCCTCTTATTTTAGCATTCCGTTGCACCAGATGGCTCCCAATGCCTTCGCCCAGATGGGGGGGGCATATAACATTTTCAAGCTTTTTGGTCTTCCTCTAACTCCACCCCTTTTCCACTCCTTCTTCATTCCGATAGGGTCCCGAAGAGTCTTTAGCTTCGCGGCCCATCCAGGCCATAGGTTTTTAGGGGGGTTTCCATCCTCGCACAAAGGATGGAAAGAGAAATTCTTCTTCATCCGTTTATCGTCACTGCCCTTCAACCCTTTGTGTTGGATAGCGGACTTGCCCACTCGTCCCTCCTTGGAGGGTTTCTTTCGCAGCCCAGAGTATCATCGTGCGAGAGAGGTACTCTCGAGTATGGAGTTCAGCGGCCCGGGGCTAGTTCAAAGTGAAGAGCTCATGTACCGGGCGGGCCTTAGCCCTAAAGTAACGCAGATTAGTTCCTCCCTAGGTATGCTCGCCTTTGTCTTCGGTGCCCGTTGGTTCTGACTGATACCCTTTCTGTTTGGCTTCTGCAGAGGAAGTAATGTACGCTAGAGCGATGAGTCGGTTCATCAGGTGGGAGGAGGCCAACAAGGCGGCCCTGAATCCTCCTCCAATTGTTCTCGATCTTCCTTCCGCCTCTGCCGAGTCCGTCGAGGGGCCCTTTGCTTCAACTCCTGGGGTTGCCTCCACCGAAGGGGTCGATGTTACTGTTATACCCCCCCCCAGCCGAAAAGTCAGCACCCCTAGCACCGCAGGTTGCCTCGGGAACCGATTCCCCTCCGGGGTGACCCTACTTTGAGCAGCCCTGACGGGGAGGGCACCCAATCGGCTTCCTACACTTCCCCGATAGCCGCCCAGGCAATTGGCCGACAGAAACGCCGGCTCCCCAAGGGGTTGGGCCCTACTTGGAAAAAGCGACGTCCCGCCCGCTCTTCTTCTCTGTTCCCAGTGCCTGAGGAGACGATTCTGATTGCCGAGGTGGTCTCGCCCACTTCAGCCTCGCCTGCTTCCCTCCCCGAGGAGGCTCCCTCCCACTTCGTCGCCTCCGCTGTTTCTCCGATGGGTAAGGAGGCATCCAATATTCAATTTCGTATGAAATTGGATCGACTAAGGGAGAGGTTGGATGCAGCGTTAGAGGCCTCCATGCGGTCCCCCTCCATGGTGCCCCCAGGGGAGGCTCCGACCACTCGAGCGGTGCCAGAGGAGGTCTCATGTCCCGACGAGAGGAGCTCCTATTCTCCCAACTCAATTGTTGGGGCTCCTGTCCCTCAACATCCTTCAGTTCATCCGCCCTCTCCGCCGCTCGAAGAGCAGGGTGACGTACCCTGACCTCCAGTTAAAGTAGTCGTGCGGGCTTCGGCCGAGCCGCTAGCTAGTCTTCGAAAAACCCTTCTGCAGGTGTGAATTATTATAGTATTTGCCTGTTTGTTGGTGCGGCCGCTAATCTTTTGATGCGCTGTCAGGCTGCTGAGGACTGCCTGGTGATTGGTCGGGACCTGTGTTCCGGACCCCAATCAGAGGCCTTACTCCAGCGAGCCCTAAAGGCGGAGGCCGCAGCGAGTCTTGAGCATTGGTCCGGGGTGCAGTAGGCCAGCCACAACAGGGCTCTCCGTGAGGAGGTCGGGCAGTTGAGGAAGCTTTTGGAGGATGCCGAGCAGGCCCTCGAGAATTTCGACACCGGGAATGTCTAGCCTTCGAGAAGGCCGTGTCGGTCACTCATGATCTCCTTCGGGTGACGCAAGAGAGAGATCAGCTTCAAGTACGAGAGAAGGAGCTTCAGAGCCAAATGGAGTCCCAGCTTCTGTTGACCATTGATCGTGCCTTTGCCCTGGAGGATGACGTAGCCCAAGCCAGGGCAGATGCACGGGCGTATCTGAGCAGCTCAAGGAAACCCTACTGGAGCAATAGGATATATCTGCTGAATTAAGGTGGCTAAGATAGGCCGTTGAGGCTGCCAAGGCTTCTGCTGCTCGGGAGGCAGAGAGGGGCTTCAAGGCGAAGTTCCTGGGCTCGGAGGAGTTTCGTGCCATCATAGCCGACCAAGTAATGGAGTGTTTACAGCAGGGCTTTCAAGGGGTCCTCAGCGGGCTAAAGAAAGGAAACTTCTGACCTCCCAGCAATGGCCCAAGAAGGTAAACACGCTTCGACTTGTGTCTAGGTCTCATCTTGAGGCCTTGAGCGGCCTGCTTCCGGAAAAAATGTTGTCTATCTTTTCTCTTTACATGCTATCTCTAGTATGATGTGTTCTTTGTCTTTGCGCATGGGCTCCACCGAACAGCCATCTTTGAGGTGGATACTAGGAGTCATATCCCTACACGAGGAATTTAGATCGGCGAAGTCTCGTTGCTAGCCCCTGCTCGCTAGGGTGCAGGGGTGCCTCTCGAACCGTCTCCTCCGTTTTATTCACAATCTCCTTGATTGGACCCATTAAGTGTTGCTAGTTCCTAGGCACATTAATGGTGCATCAGTCGAAAAGACGCATGGAGTCATGGCACCAGCCGCGCATTATGTAACGACCCGGAAAATTCTCTTAATATTTTCTTAAAATATTAAGCATGTTTAAATAATTTTCCAAGGGACCTAGAAATATTAAGGAGAACTTTGACCTAGAAAATCCATGTTTTCTCATTTAAATTGAGAAAACTAAGTACTAATGGGCTTTATGTGGGCTTTTTAGTACCATGATTATAGGTGGATTTGGTAATAATTAGTATAAATATAAATAGGATTTAATTAGGCATATTAGCATGATTATGGGTAAGTCTTAGCCTAATTTTTCTATTTTAATGGAGAAATTAGGTACTAATGAGCTTTAAATGAGCTCCAAAAATGGATATTAATTAGGTAAAATTAATATAAATTAGGTAAAATTAATATAAATATAAAAGAATTTTATTTAGGAATATTATCATAATTATGGGTTATTTTTGGAGAATTTTCGAAATAAAAGGGAACTTTCGAAAATTAGAGGAAAAGGTTTAAATAAAATGAAAAATAAAATAAAAAATAAAGGTGCATGGGCCAAGGATTGAACCTTGGACCTCTTGTACAACCATGAATGCTTTAACCAACTCACCTAGCAAGGAATACTTATGAGTAAATGAAGTGGAGGTTGGTTAAGAAGTAGAAGGAGATGAAGGGTCATGGAGAGACTCTTCATTTGCCTCTTTAAAGGAGCTACAAAGAGAGGGTTTGGGGGGTTACTTCTCTTCACTATCAAGTGAATTTGCTCCCCTCCTCCATCCTCATTCTAGCCAAAATTCTAAGGAAGAGTTCCCCTTGGAAAAGTTTCCACCAAGGCTCCATCTCCCAAGATCTAAAGTTCTTACAAGGATCCAAGGACTAGGTGTGGTCAAGAGACATCAAGTCTTCTTTCTTCTCTTCCAAGGTTCGAAAAATCAAGAAACCCAAGGTAAGACTCCCTCACCTGTGGTATAATAGTTCCCTATGATTTTTATGATTTTTAGTATGATATAGTGGTTGGTTTTCGAATTGGATGTTGAAAGGAAAGAAAACCAAGACCCTCATGCTTAAGGGTTTCGGCCACCATGTTTTTAAGATCTAAAATTATACTAGAAATCTGTATAATGTTATTTAATGTTCCCTTATGATGTTTAGAAGTTAAGTATAATTTTTTGGAATTTTTGGAGTACCCTAGGATACCCTAGGGTTTCGGCCAACATGAAAGAAACAAAAACTAAGAACCCTGAGTTTAAGGGTTTCGGCCACCATGTTTTAAAGGTCTATAATTATTCTAAAAATCATGATAATGTTATTTAATGTTCCCTTATGATGTGTATAGGTTAAGTATAATTTTTGGGAATTTTTGGAGTACCCTAGGACACCCTAGGGTTTCGGCCAACATGAAAGAAACAAAAAACTAAGAACCCTGAGTTTAAGGGTTTCGACCACCATGTTTTAAAGGTCTATAATTATGCTTAAAATCATGATAATATTATTTAATGTTCCCTTATGATTTTTAGAAGTTAAGTATAATTTTTGGGAATTTTTGGAGTACCCTAGGACACCCTAGGGTTTCGGCCAACATGAAAGAAACAAAAACTAAGAACCCTGAGTTTAAGGGTTTCGGCCACCATGTTTTAAAGGTCTATAATTATTATAAAAATCATGATAATGTTATTTAATGTTCCCTTATGATGTGTAGAGGTTAAGTATAATTTTTAGGAATTTTTGGAGTACCCTAGAGGCCCCTTATGGTTCGGCCAACCCCAAGGACCCAAGGGTTAGGGTTGAGTCTTTAACTTCAAGCATATGTTTATGTGTTGCCATGATATAAGGATGATGGATGGTGATTATGTGAATTTTCACATGGCCTTGGGACTCCACAAGTTTCGGCCAAGAAGGGTTAATAGGGTAAAAGTTAAGATTTATTTCAAGTAAGGGTCCCAATGGCCCTATGGTAAGAGGTGATTTGTGTTTATGAATGATATGTCATGTTTATGAATGATATGTCATGTTTATGAATGATATGCCATGTTTATGAATGATATGTCATGTTTACGAATGATATGCCATGTTTAAGAATGATATGCCATGTTTATGAATGATATGCCATGTTTACGAATGATATGCCATGTTTATGAATGATATGTCATGTTTACGAATGATATGTCATGTTTACGAATGATATGCCATGTTTACGAATGATATGTCATGTTTACGAATGATATGCCATGTTTACGAATGATATGTCATGTTTATGAATGATATGTCATGTTTATGAATGATATGCCATGTTTTAGGATAATACGAATGTATGCCATGCTCTATGAATGATGTGTACTTATGCCATGTCTAAGAATGAAAATGATGAATGACAAGTATGATGAATGAAAGATGATGCTTATGTCTTTAAGGCATAAATATGCTAAACGGCACGGTCGATGGTCGACGGTACAACGGTCGAGAGGACCGGTAAATGGGCCGGTAGACGGGCCGAGCCGTAACAATTTATGCTATGATAAGTATGCCATGAATGTCTTATGAATGATGAAACATGAAAAGTATTTTACTTTATGTATGGGCTTGTACCGGACCGAAGTATGGGTCCAAGGGATGGGCACCTTAAGAACGCCCCGATTCTGGACTACCGAAGCTGTCTACGGTTCTGGCACTACCGGAGCTGTGCAACAGGGATGGGCACCTTAAGAACGCCTTGGTTCGGGGACTACCGACTATGCTGTCCTTACCCTAGTAGGTTGGGGCTCGCGACCTTGGACTTGCTAGGGATGCGCGCTATGATGTATGTATGTGGTACAAGCCGGGGACCCCAAATGATGTTATGATGATTATGTTTAAGCAAATTAAAAGTATGTTTTAAAAGTTAAGCATCCCTTATGTATATGCATTCCACTCATGCATCCATTCATGCTATGCATTATGCTATGTTGATAAGATGATATGCTTACGTTTCATGTTAAGAAGTATGCATGAGAATGAATGATCTATGCCATGATTATGTTAGGAAGATGTTCATATGCTATGATAGGTATTATGCCATGCTACCATGTTTATGATTTATGCCATGAAAGATGTCATGCTACTATGTTTATGATTTCTGCCATGAAAGATGCCATGCTACTATGTTTATGATTTATGCCATGAAAGATGTCATGCTACTATGTTTATGATTTATGCCATGAAAGATGTCATGCTACTATGTTTATGATTTATGCCATGAAAGATGTCATGCTACTATGTTTATGATTTATGCCATGAAAGATGCCATGCTACTATGTTTATGATTTATGCCATGAATTATGTCATGCTACTATGTTTATGATTTATGCCATGAATTATGCCATGCTACTATGTTTATGATTTATGTCATGAATTATGCCATTCTTAGAATGTCTACTATGTTTATGAGTTATGCCATGAATTATGTCATGCTTAGAATGTCTACTATGTTTATGTTCATGTCATGCTATGTATACGATAAGTGATGTAAGATGTTATGTTCCAAGTAGAGCACCAAGTATGTTAATGTTTTATATGCTCATTATGAGATGATGAATGATGAATGGTTTTGTGAGTAGGAAAGAGTCTTACTAAGCCTGTGTGCTTATAGTCTTATTTCCTTATACCGCAGATCATTCAAGGGGACAATGAAGGAAGCAGCAGGAGGGCAAGAACGCATGTGTGTAGTAGTGACTTGGCCCAGGAAACTTTATGTTTACGGTTTATGCTAGAACTTCACCTTGGTTACTTATATGTCTGAATAATGACCTGTGGAACCTTATGATATGATGTTACGTATGACATGATATGATATGATGCTTAAGTTCAAAGTTAATATGCTAAGGTCCCTATGTCATTAAGTTAAGAATGATAACAGGGCATGTATAAGTTAAAGTTATTCCGCTACCTTATGATGTCTACATGCCCTAAGCATGTTAACGTAACGCCGCTTACGAAAGAAAAAAAAAGCGGGCGTTACACATTAACTGCTTGTGAAGAATCCCCGCCCTAAAAGTAGGGGGATGGGCGGCACCAACCTTTCTTATCCCTCCGGTTTCCTCTTTCTAGTGTGTGCATCTTCCATGCTTCTTGTGTGAACCCCCGGGTTGTGCCTGCTGGAAGGACTAGACAGGGGTAGAAGCCTTGGTGTCCTCCCCTTTGCTAGGGGGCATGCGGAGATGATGCCCGGGATCTCATTGAAGATTCTGGGGGAGGTGGAACTCCCCGCTTGTCCGTGGAGTACGGAAAAGACCTTATGTGGCCTTCCAGGGGGCATGGGGGAGATGACCTCATCCTGCTGACCCTCAAGCCCCTGGTTGGCCGAAGACGGTGTACCCCATGCACCATTAGCTTCCCGAGAAGCCGAGGGCATCCTGGGGTACGCCGTTACCAGGGGATGCCGCGGGTTCGAGAATATTTCCATCTGTTTTGCCGCCCCCTTTCTTGTGTTTTTTCTCGACCTGTACTTGGGTGGCAGCCCGGAGCTACGTCTTCTCATGCTCCAGAGAGACATTGTGGCGGCTCCACGCTCCTGACCCTGTTAATGCAATTCTTCTTTGCGTCTTTACACGCTCCAGGAAGGAGTTGCAGCCCCTACCCCCTCCTCTTTCTTCTGTTTGTCTACGGCGAAGATTGAGGGTGTCTTGGTGGGGCTGGACTCCGCGTGCGTTACCTCAAGCATCTATCTTCATTCTGGATTGCTTGTCAGGAATATCCATGCTACTCATGTGTTACCTCAGGCGTCAATCTCCATTCTGGATTGCTTGTCAGGAATATCCACGCTACTCATGTGTTACGTCAGGCGTCCATTTTTGTCCCAGGATGTCAAGATGTATTTCTTCATGTATTTGTTTATGTAAATGAATAATTACTTTTTGTATATGGGTCCTGTATGTATGCTTGCCTGATACTTCAATGCGATGTGGATTCTTCCGCAAGCGTTTTTGTTTCCTACTTCGGAGTCAATTAAGTTCTCCTTTGGTTCTTGATTACTCGCGCGGTGGTGTAGACCCTCAGTTGGGTCTGACCGCTCCCGACGACATCTAATCCACGGGACCCCCCGGGCTGAGTATTACGGGATCGAGTGCATAAATCCTGATCCCAATCTGAGTACCCCGCGGGGTTTTAGGGTTTTGAGTTACTTGGATGAGTGCGTAGGTCCCGAGCCAAGCCTAAGTGCCGCGGGCATCGGCTAGACTGCGAGGCATTAGGGTTTAGAATTACTTGGATGGGCGCGTAGGTCCCGAGCCAAGCCTAAGTACCCCGGGCGTCGGCTGAACCGCGGGGCATTAGGGTTTAGAATTACTTGGACGGGCGCGTAGGTCCCGAGCCAAGCCTAAGTACCCTGGGCGTTGGTTGAACCGCGGGGCATTAGGGTTTAGAATTACTTGGACGAGCGCCTAGGACATTTCGAAAGGAAACTTTTTATTTTATTACTTGATTCGGCTGCAAACAGCAGGACGGGAACAATTGTACTAAATAAATTCTGGATCTTACCAGGACACTAGGGACCGGGGCCCTTAGCTAGGCTGAGACCTCTTCCGCAGCTTGTCCTCAGGGATTTTTCCTGGATTCGGTCTTAACCTCACCGCTATAGCACCTTCGCAAAATAAGCTGATCTCCTCGAACTTCCACCACTCGATCACCCACCAGGAACTTGATCTTCTAGTGGTATACAGAGACCACCGCCTGGAAGGTACTGAGCGTTGGTCGACCCAAAATGGCATTGTAGGAGGAAGGCACATCCACAATTAGGAAAGGGGTCCTTCGGGTCCTTTCGAGCCTATCCCTGCCCAGCGAGAGTGACAAGGTAATCTGTCCCAGTGGATGTACGCGATACCCCGTGAAACCAAACAAGGGGGTCGCCACCAGGGTCAGTTCCTCCACGTCTATCTGCATCTGCTCCCAAGCCGCTTTGTACAGAACATTCACGGAGCCTCTTGTGTCCATGAAGATGCATTTTACCTCATAATTGGCAATGTGGGCCACAATCACTATGACGTCCTCGTGGGGAGCTTCTACTTCTTTGAGGTCGGATGGTCCAAAAGAGATAGTGGGGCCCGCCCCCGGGCTTCGGCTTGTCACAATAGAGTAATTCTCCAACCGTCGGGTGTACGACTTCCGAGCTCGGTTAGAATCGCCCCCCGTAGGTCCCCCGGAGATGACCCCTACATGGCCCGAGGGGGGGCCTCGCATAGGAGCTTTGCCCTTTTGGGGATCTCTTTCCAAGGAGGGAGATCTTCGGGGAGCCGGTCCCCGGCTCCTGCCTCTGGATTGCGACCGGGACCGTGGTCGGACTTCGTTTTCTCCGCTCGACCGTTGTCGGGGGGGGAGGCTTCGTCGGGGCGACCTTCTGTGATGTCCTGACTTGTTCCATTTTCGTCGTGGTTTAACGTCTACTTCCTCAGGGAACTTCTTTTTCAGGGTGTGGCATTCTTCTATGGAATGAGTCAAACGGCCATGAAAACTGCAGTACTTGGGTAATACCTCTGGTGGTTCGACATCTACTGTCTCCACCAATCGACGCCTGTCGGTCCAGGGATCTTTTCCGGGTGGTAAGTCCTTTCCCCTCATCAGAGCTGGTGGCTCCTTCCTATCCATCCGAGGGGTTGCGAGGGGTGAAGCTCCAACTGGGTCCTTGCGCCAGGCGTACTGTACTTTCTCTACGGGGAGCTTCCTAGCAAGTCGTCAAAACTAGCGGGGAGCTTCTTCACCAAGGATCGAAAGAAGTCTCCTTCTGCGAGCCCTTGGGTGCAGGCACTGACGAGTATCTCCGATGTTGCACTTGGTACATCCTGTGCCACCCGGTTGAACCTCTGTATGTACTCCTTAAGCGGTTCCTTAGGTTTTTGCTTAAGAGCGAACAGGTTGAGTGCTGTCTTCTGGTAGCGCCGGCTACTTGCGAAATGGTGCAGGAAGGCCATTTTGACTCCGCAAAGGAATTGATGGATCCTTGGGGCAGCCTCTGAAACCACCGTTGCGCTGCGCCAGATAGGGTGTTCAAAAACACCCGACACTTCACTCCATCGGTATATTGGTGCAGAAGCGCCGCATTTTCGAACTTGCAGACATGATCTTCCGGATCTGTCCCCATCATACTCAGAGATCCCCGGCCCACGAAACTGCTTTGGCATAGGGTCTTCCATGATTTCTAATGAGAAAGGAGTGGATGGAGTCCTCTGGAAGATCCTGGGTCCATCCCTCCTTCCCAGTCCATCCTCATGCCTCCGAGAACTAGAGGCTACCGAGTGAGCCTTTTCCCCCTCTACAGGGGACTCTATGCGGGGGCCTTGGGCTGCACCATCATGTCGACCCCCGGGAGTCACGGACCTTCTGGAGTGCGAGGCGGAGATCCTGGGAATCTCTTCCCTCACGCGGCCCTGCTGGTTGCAGGGCTACCTGCTCGATTTGGTATTATTCCAAGGCCTCTTTGACGGCGTTAGCCATCCGACGGTCAAATTCCTCCCGCGTGAGGGTGAGGGGTTGTTCCTCCGGTCCTGCCATTGGTGCCCTTTCAGGTGCTCTTTTGCTTTCCCACAGACGGCGCCAAATTTGTTCCGGAATGAGTCGTCAACAATGGCCAGTCGCGAAGGATCAGCCCCTGCGGAGGTTGAAGCGTCACCGATGAATGAGAGGATCCTATGAGAATAACACAAGCGTTAAGAGACACGCCAGCCAGGGTCTGGCGGAGCCCACTCCGACGCTCAAGTTAGTAAGGTAGCCGAACAATGGTGCTAAATAAAGGAAAAAATGTAGAGATGAGAGATCCTACCCCCCCCCCCCTCCAGAGGGATAGAACTCCCTTTTATATCCATGCAGGGCGACTGATCGTGCCTTCTTATGGCGGTCACGTCTTCGAGACTCAGGTCGCGTCCGCCGCTTTCGGTGATAAGGAGATATTCTTTTGAAATAGTCCGGGTCCTTATCCCTTTTTCTTTAGTCGCGACGCCCGGGGCTCTCGAGGTCGGGAATTGCGGGGATTCCCCTTCCCGAGGCGAGCTCAGGGTTCTTCAGATTCGCTATTTCCTGGAATGTTCTTGGGGTCCCCCCTCTCGGGGAAGGGGCCCAGGCCCAACCCTCCCGAGATAAGAGGTCCCCCTGGGTCCCGGCTTCTTCATCCCTGATATCTGGCTCGGGTTTTCCAACCCTATCACACATAAAGAACCAAATGTTGTCCCACATTTGATTAATGCTCAAGACCGAGGAGTTGAAGTAGCAACAGATATTGAGCAATCTCCCAAAGGGAATTCGATCTAGCATAGTCTGCAACTTGGACTTCCCAGTTGTGCGGCAAGAATACCTCTTCCATGGAGTTTCCTTCGACTTCCTTTACAAACTCGTCCCGAAATGGAGGCTGAGTTTTACCCACCAAGGGAAGAAGTTATAGTACATAACGAGGCACTAACTCACCTCTACATATGAGTATCCGGAGTAGTCGTAAGTAGAGCTTTAGTTGATTTCATTACACATTCACCAAGTCCATGTAGAATTATTTGTAAGTTGGGTTGATTGGTTATTTGACTTGATTACAGGAATTCAGAACAAAAACTAATGGAAATGAACAAGTTGGGTGTAGTTTCTCCCTAATTTTCAGCTGCAAAAAAAGGAGTAAAATTATGTGTGTTTAATATGCCTACCCTTTTAGCATATTTGTGCAAGGATCACTGCAGGAGATGTATTTGGGGAGGGAGCAGTTCTAAGCGGCACGCCACCAACAGCGATATGCTGCACGCACCGTTGGGCTCTCACAAATTTTGAGGCTAAGCAGTGATACATTCTTAACAATGCTCCAAGAGAATGTTGACATCAGTAAAATTATCGCAAACAACCTTTTGAAACTATTGTTATTTGCCATTACCTTTCCAAACCCTCATCAACCTGCAAAAGTAACCTCTCACGCTTCTTTTGTGCTTCTGCAAAATCTGAAACCAACAGATAATGAAACTGATCAAATGATCAATGATCCACATTCAGCTAATTGGATACCCGAACGAGTTCAAAAATCTATCCGCTCAAATGTTCATGAAAAGTTCAACACAGGATACTTATCAAACGACATTGTTACTTCAGCTTGTAGAAAATGAGCCATCATTCACATGCCATCGAGAATGCCACCGAGTGCCCGAGAACAGATTGGGAAGCTCATCAACTTACATGATTCTGTGGAAGAGCTCTTCAAAATTGCAGGGAAGAAAAGGATGAATTGACTAGTTTTTTATTCACCTGTGTAATGTAGTGTTTGAAGTTTGAACTTAGTTCTGCCTGGTGCAGGTGAAAAGTTTGGCTGTCGAGAGCCGTCGAGGGTGGTGAACCAAGATAATGCAGTGATCGATGGCATCGAAGTCATTAGAGATGGAGAGCATTTGTTTCTGCTATAGTTTTGCTAAGTAACTCCCATGATTCTAAGTTTGACCTTAGAAGAAGTTTCGATTTAGTTTTCTAGTTTTAACCTTGATATTTACATCACTTTGTACAGATTAGAAAATCAAATTTCATTTTTGTAGGAAAAATGCATGATTTTAGTGTCATCCCTGGGAAAGGCATAGATTATACTTTTAATGCAGCTGGGCAGCCCTTCAAACTCAAATAAGGGAGATACCGGGGGTTGTAGTTGTCAATATGGCTCTGCACCTATTTCAAGAGACGGAATGGAAACCAAACCTGTCAAGTGAGCAGGTTAGAATGATGGCCAGGGAATTTCCTGATGCAGTTACTCTAACGCTCAAATAAGTCTTCGACGAAGGAGAAAGAAATAGAAGATGAATAATGGAGCTAGCTAGGGTTGATGTGTTTTCTACTCGAGTACCTCTGCCCATAAGGATGGGCACCTTTTATAGGGTTATTCCTATTCTCATGTGCTCCACATGCCCCTAAATCCTCGTATTCATTACCCACGTTCCATCAAGTAATTGGCCACATCTACCCATTTATTTTGGAATAAATGAGTACCTTTCCTACATTCTTCAAGGGTAACGGCTATGTTATCCACGTCTTCAGTGTGACGACTTATCTCTTTAATTACCATCCATAAGTATCCTTCGGGTTCAACAAGGGTGTGCCTCAGTTGAGATTCTTAGGAGTCGGGAGTTGGTACCATCAATAGGTATCCTTCGGGTTCAGCCGGGGTGTCCCTCAGTAGAGATTCTTAGGAGTCAGGAGTCAGTACCATCAATAGGTGTCCTTCAAGTTCATCCAAGGTGTGCCTGAGTCGAGATTCTTCGAAGTCGGAAGTCTGGAGTCGATACCATCAAAAGGTATCCTTCAGGTTCAGTCGGGGTGTACCTGAGTCGAGATTCTTGAGAGTCGGGAGTCAGGATTTAGTACCATCAACTGGTATCCTTCAGGTTCAACTGGGGTGTGCTTGAGTCGAGATTCTTGGGAGTCAAGAGTCGGTACCATCAACAGGTATCTATGGGGTTTAACCGGGGTGTGCCTAATTTGAGATTCTTAGGAGTCGAGAGTTAGGAGTTGGGAGCTAGGAGTCATCTAGAGAGCTACTCTACTTTGACTGCCACCTTGACAGGAAGTCGGACTGCCTCGAGAGCTTTTCTGCTTTAACTTTGATTGCCACCTTAGCAAGACCATTGACTACCTTGACCACCTGGCACCCTTGATTATCTCCTATATCATCAGTCTTTCCTTCAAGTCTAGTCGAAGAAGGCGATAGTCCAACTAATTGGACTGTGGTGTAACATAGCAGGGATGGCCATGTGGCAAAATGTAAATCTCACATGTGATTCGAGTGAGATTATGCATTTAATTATAGCCATGCCTAGTAAATGTGACATCTACATTATCAACATCAATTTTCGAGCCCAAAATGATCCATTATATCTTTGAGGTTGCATTGCATTAATGTGATGTGACATGTAGCATGGAAGACTAAGTGTCATCCGCATTATAATGATTACTCAGAGTTGATATGATCCATACACTTGATCGAACGACTAATAGTCCTCCTTGCTTTCGAGAAGGCCATGATCCAACGGTCATCATCCGGCGAATGAAGAAATAAATTAGGTTGCGGTGAGAGTTGTTGCCATATTATGCAACCCTTGTTCATGTCTGCACCACTATTCATCGTCTTCCTCTTTGAGCCTTCTGTGTTATCATCTCTTAGTAAGTTGCCTATCTTCTCGTTGTCGTCCATTCTCCGGTCAACTATTGACCATCTATCTTCTCTGTTAACTTCTACGACCTTGTATTGGCCCTTCGATGGCAACGGGGTCCTCTTCTACTCCTTGGTATGAGTATGTGGATTTAAACTTTAGCAATGGTATCTTGGATCAATTAAGGACCACCTACAAGATTCTAGCCAATCATCGAACGATTGTCCTAATCATCCTCTTCCTAGATGTGTGACCTTCATCAGAAGTCATTTGTTGAGTGGGCTGCGTTCTTCGGTTCCGACCTTCTTAACAGAAGTGCCCCAATATTTTTGCATTTCCTTATCCCAACTAAGTCCAAACTCGTTTCGAATCCTAAATGGAGTGGTCATCTTGTTCTGTCTGTATTGAATCCCTATATCCCCCGACTCTTTCATTGCTTCTTTTACCCGAAGAAGATGGAGGACAGAGTATTCTTCTTTTCGACCTACGTCGGTCATGGCCTTATCAAGGGCCTTCCATCCTCACACAAGGGGTGTGTGGAAACCCTAGTTCTTCTTCGTCTGACCTCCAAGTCTGGTGTCTTGGCCAACCCAATGGCAACATGAGTTTCCTGCAGCTCCCACTCTGAAAGATCATCATATGGAATAGGGTTATTTTCATGTGTCGGAGTAGCTATAGGACTTGAACTTTGACAGCAACTTCCTACTCGAGGAGGGCCTGCTTCACATGTTTGGGCTGAGCCTCATTCTAGCACCCCGCCCTCCCTTCGAGTTTCTTTTGGTAAGATTCTTCCTTTATTCGAATTTTAATTGCTAATTGAAGGCATATCCTTTCTTACAACTACCACCATGTCGAAGGATGCTATGAATGACATCGTTCACCAAGGATGTCTTCTAGCCCATCTCCAACATTGGAACAGGCCTCAACTTCCCCTGCCAACTCGAGAAACTCCGGTGTGGGAGCCACAACTCCTAGTGGCCCCTCGCCTTTGCTTGTTTAGGCCCGACCTCGCCTGTTGTGGTGGGGGACTGTAACACCTGAATTTTTCAGATTTTTTTCAAAATAATCAAAAAGACACTAAAAGTTTCTTTTAAAGGGGTCAGAGCAAGGGCTCAAACCCGTGACCCGCGGTTCAAGTTGGTTTCAACTTTCCATTAGAGATAGTAATCATCTCATTGGAATATGGAACCGATATTAGATAAGTAATAGTAAGCGTCCTTTATAAGAGATGGTTCAACTTCCACTTAGGATATAAAGGATGAAAATGAGAGAAAACCAAGGGTTTTCTCATCCTTCTTCTTCTTCCCTGCGAAAACAAAGAAAGGAGAGTTAGGGTTTTTTACCAAGAGGAAACTAGGGTTCTCTCCTATGGCCAAGGGTTGGAAGATCGCGCAAGGAAGAAGATTCTACGCCGAGTAGTAAGTTTAGAAGCACAAGGATGTAAGTACATCACTCACCTGCAATATAAGTAGTTTTCTTGTGATTCTAACATGATTCTAAGTCTTTTAATAATGTGATCTTAGTATAGCAAGACCAAAGTCTTGATTTGCCCAAAAGCAAGTTTTGGGATTAGGACAAGCAAGGTGCTCGATAAAAGTTCATATTAAGACCGAGGTCTTACTAAGCCCTAGAACGAGTTCTAGGACTAAGAAATGAGATAAGAAACAAGACCAAGGTTTTGTTGTGTCCTAAAACAAGTTTTGGGAATATTACTTTTAAGTGCAAAAGATATGCTAAGTTATGCATTGTAAATACAAGCATGAGTACAAGTTTAAGTATATTACTTTCAAAGACCGAGGTCTTTTTGGCATGTACCGGCCCGGGCCCATAGAGATCTAGGCGAGCCTAGTAGAGACGCTCTAGTAGGTTTCGGTGGCTAGCTACCCTGAAACCTATTAGGGATGCACGCATTGGTACTATGCCGGGCCCAAAAGAGAATGTTTATTATTTTGAAGTATATGAAGTATAAGAATATAAGTTTCAAGTTTTCTTCCATAGCAAGTATTTATTTCAAGCAAGTTAAGCATTTTCAGTTCAAGCAATGTTTTCAAATGCAAGCAATGGTTACAAATGTATTCATGAGCATTTTTTATGTTAATGAATAGCATTTTCAGTTACACATGTTTTTAATGTGAGCATGAACATGTTTTACATCGAATGCATGTTTTGTGAGATAGGTATCTACTTACTAAGCAATTTGCTTATAGTTTGCATCCTTTTATTGCAGATAAAGGTAAAGAAATGATGTAAGGCAAGGAGGCCAAAGGATGGATCGTTGTGTCAGTGGAGTATGATGATGAGTATGATCATATTATCATCATACACATAATAGTTTGCATCCTATTTAGTTTGAAATGCATGGTAAATGGAGTATGATTGAGTCCAATTATGATGGTTATAGGATTATGAGTCTTCTATTTGTTATGTGGTTGAAATAGGGTGTTTATGTATACTTGATCAGTGTTTCTGAAATCTGAAAACTGCAGTTCCAGGGGTATCAGTCGACTGGTTCAGGTATCAGTCGACTGCCCTCATGAATTCGAGGGAATAGAAACATTGGTCGAGTGATTCCCAGGTGGAGTCGACTGCACCAGTCGACTGGTAAGGTCATCAGTCGACTGGTGCCAATGTAAAAGAAAAAGAGTGTTGGGCTGATGGTTAGTGGCTGGGTCTTGCACGTAAGAGGTCTGGGAGTCAAATTTTGGCAAAGCTAGCAAGAATTAAATTTATTTATTTTTAATTCGACTGGTCTTGGCCCAGCAGTAAAGTCAACGTAACGACCCTATAAGGTCATGGTTAGTAAGAGAGGGTTGTTACAGGTTTGGTATCAGAGCAGTTTCCGCCCTTCCGCCACACTGACATCAAGCATCCATCATGCCTCCTACCAAGTAAGAAAGTGCATATGTTCAATTTTTATATGCATGTCCTTATTAGACTGTTAGTCTTAACATATGCTAGTATGTGCATGATTAGTAAATGCTATTATGTGTATGATGATATGAGTATGATGATAATATGATGATGAGTATGATGATAGTATGATGATATGACATATGTCATATGAGTATGATGATATGAGTAGGATGATAGTGAAGTAATGAAATGCCCTTATTGATGAAATGTCCTTATTGAAGTAATGTCATTGCCCTCTTTAAGATATAGAGTAAGAGAATGTTAAGAGGATGTCCTGGAAAGACCCAAAATGAGGAGCGAGCTCCCAGAGGGCAAGAGGCAACAGAGTCTCTTTATGATATAGAGTAAGAGAATGCCAAGAGGACGTCCTAGAAAGGCCCAAATGAGAAGCGAGCTCCTAGAGGGCAAGAGGCAACAAAGTCAGTATCACCACCAAATCTTTTAGAGGTGGTGGCTCAGTTACAAAGGCAAGTAGCAGAACAACAATAAGTTATTGCCACCATGATGGCTAACCAACAAGCCACTCATGTTACCCCGCCGGTGGCGAATGTAGTGGCACCAGTTGTGACCGAAGACCCATCGGTTACATCTGTAGTCCCGACAACGGGGGGGGGGGGGGTAAGGCAAGAAGCATACCTCATCCAGTAGCAGAAACTGAAGCCAGGGAACTTCTCAGGCACAAGCGAACCATGGGATCCTTATGCATGGTTCAAAACTTTAGAAAGCATAGTAGAGCTACTAGACTGACCTGAGGAAGAGAAGATAAAGTGCGCCTCCTTCTGCCTTACTGGAGATGCTAGGATATGGTGGGAGAGAGTCAAGGCCAAGAGAAATATCAGCCAGATGACATGGGTCGACTTTAAGACTGAGTTCTTCGAAGAATACTTTCACATTCAAGTAACCAATAAGCATTATGATAAAGTCACGGAGTTCAGACAAGGAGAACTATCCGTGGATGAAGCAGTGAGGATGTTCAACCGACTAGCTTGTCTGTGCCCAGAGCTAGTTGGCACTGAAAGAGAAAGAGTCAGGCTAATACTCAAGATGTTAAGGCCTGAGATAGCGTTAAATGTGGCCAGCGGTGTTAATAGTCCGCAGACCTTAGAAGAACTGATAAGAGTGCTATAATCGCTGAGAATTTCTTAAACAGTTACTTAAACAGTATAAAGACCACCAGTATGCAATAGAAGCAAGTATCAGTCCAGTGATCCCAAGGTAACCCGTAGAACTGGAAAGGGAACCCAAATAAAAGGAAGCAGTGGGATCAAAGGACTTCTAGGGGCTAAGAGTTGTACCAATTCAGATTTCCAACCGAGATCTCTATAGTGATTTGGTAGTCCTTGAGATTAAGGATTACGATATCATTTTAGGGATGGATTTCTTGAGCAAGTACAGTGCCTCTATTGAATGCCGCAAAAGAAGAGTAAAGTTCACACCAGAAGCATAACTCCATTCGAGTTTGTCAGAGACCCAAAGAGAAAGTCAAAAATGTTTCATTCTAACCTACAAGATCACAAGATGTTAGATAATGGATGTTCTGGTTATTTAGCACATATAGGAGATGCAAGGCAAAGAGAAGGACTGATGAAAGAAGAAGTGTGGGTGGTCTGTGACTATCTGGAGGTGTTTCCTGAAGAGTTACCATGACTCCCTCCTAACTGAGAAATTGAATTTGAAATTGAGTTGGCTCCAGGTACCAACCTGATTTCAAAGGCACCTTATCGTATAGCACCAGCAGAATTGAAGGAGCTGCAAGAACAATTACAAGAGTTACTAGACAAGGGTTTCATCCGCCCTAGTCATTCACCCTGGGGAGCTCCCTATTATTCGTCAAGAATAAAGATGGATCTATGCGAATGTGCATAGATTATCGAGCCCTGAATAAGGTGACCATCAAGAACAGATATCCTTTGCCAAAGATAGATGATTTGTTTGATCAGTTGAAGGGGGCAACCATGTTCTCCAAGATAGATTCGGGGTCAGGTTACCATCAACTCCAAGTCAAGGAGAGTGATGTGCCAAGAACGGCTTTCCGAACAAGGTATGGGCACTACGAGTTTGTGGTCAGGCCCTTTGGAGTGATGAACGCCCCTGCAACATTCATGGATCTAATGAATCGAGTATTCAAGGAGGTTCTTGATAAGTTCATCATAGTCTTCATTGATGATATCTTGGTCTATTCAAAGTCTCAAGAAGAACATGACGAACATCTGAGATTAGTATTGAAGACCCTACAGCAGCAGAAGTTATATGCCAAGTTTTCAAAGTGTGAATTTTGGCTTAACTAAGTGGCTTTCCTAGGCCACATCATTTCCAAGGAAGGTATTATGGTAGACCCAGCCAAGATTGAAGCAGTTAGCAACTGGGGTCGACCAAAGAATGCCAGTGAGATCAGAAGCTTTCTGGGTTTAGCAGGGTACTACAGAAGATTCGTTGAGGACTTTTCCAAGATAGTCTCTCCACTAACCGCCCTTACCAGAAAGAATAAGAAGTACGAATGGACTGAAGATTGTGAGCGAAGTTTTATTGAGCTAAAGAAAAGATTGACAAGTGCTCTCATTCTTACAGTTCCAAAAAGCGATAGAAGTTTTAACATATACAGTGATGCCTCAAAGTTGGGACTTGGAGCCGTACTCATGCAAGAAGGCAAGGTCATTACTTATGCCTTCAGGCAATTCAAGGATTATGAAAAGAACTACCCTACTCATGACCTTGAGTTAGCAGCAGTAGTCTTCGCTCTTAAGATGTGGAGACATAACATGTACGGAGTCCAGTGCAGGATTTACACAGAACACTAGAGTTTGAGGTATTTCTTCACTCAGAAGGACCTGAATATGAGACAGCGACGGTGGTTGGAGTTAGTCAAAGATTATGACTGTGAAATCCTCTACCACCCAGGAAAAGCAAATAAAGTAGTTAATGCCTTAAGTAGAAAGACTTGCGCAACCTTGATGTCCCTGTCATTACTATCACCGCCACTGCAGAAAGTGATAGTAGATTATGGAGATGAGATCACAGATGGACAGCTATCAGTATTGACATTAGAGTCAACTCTGCTTGAGGATGTACAGAAAAAGCAAGATCAAGATTTTGATATTCAAAAGATCAAGCAAGAGATGCAAGAAGGAGAAAGTAAAGAGTTTAGAGTATCTGATAGTGAGATACTCTATTATGGAGACCGTCTATGTGTCCCAAATAGTGAGGAGCTAAGAAGAAAGATTCTTGAGGAAGCCCATGGAACTCCCTATTCTATGCACCCTGGTTCTACCAAAATGTATCAGGATTTGAAAAGAAGATTTTGGTGGTCTAGAATGAAAAGAGATATAGCTATGTTTGTCAGTACCTGCCTGGCGTGCCAAAGAGTGAAGGCAGTACACCAAAGGCCGGGGGGAGTCCTACAACTCCTACAGATTCCAAAATGGAAATGGGAAGACATAGCCATGGACTTCATTGTTGGTCTACCAAAGATAACAAATGGCTATGATGCTATCTGGGTAATTGTAGACAGATTGACCAAGGCTATCCATTTCTTGGTAATCAAAGTGTCTTACTCAATAGAAAGACTAGCCCAGTTATATGTTCAGGAAGTGATCCGACTGCACGGAGTTCTGAAGACCATTATATCCGATAGAGATGGTCGTTTCACTTCGCATTTTTGGGAATGTGTGCAGACAGCACTTGGCACCAAACTGAAGTTTAGCACAGCTTTCTATCCTCAGACTGATGGGCAGACAGAAAGAGTAAATCAAGTTTTAGAAGATATGCTCAGAGCTTGTGCATTAGATTTTAAGGGCAGTTGGTGCAAGTACTTATGTTTAGCTGAGTTCGCCTACAATAATAGTTACTAAGATACTATTGGTATGGCGCCTTATGAAGCTCTTTATGGTAAAAGATGTAGATCTCCTATCTGTTGGAATGAAAGTACTGAGAAGAAGGAAATGGGGTATCAGACTGACTTTATTAATGATACCACAGAAGCTGTAAAGAGCATCCGCCAAAGGATAGAAACCGCTCAGAGTAGGTAGAAGAGTTATGCTGATATGCGGCGTAGACCGCTAGAGTTTGAAGTTGGGGATACAGTTTTTCTCAAAGTAACCCCCATGAAAGGAGTAATGAGATTTGGGAAGAAAGGCAAGCTAAGTCCTCGTTACATAGGACCCAACCTAGTAACAAAAAGAGTTGGCAAGGTAGCATATGAGTTAGAGCTACCTACAGAGATGTCAGCTATTCACAATGTGTTCCATGTCTCAATGCTAAAGAAACATGTTCCCGTTGCCAACCAAGTGATTGAGCCATAGATAGTACAAGTTCAAGAAGATCTCAGTTATGAAAGTCGACCTATTCAAATAATAGATCGAGCAGTCAAGAAACTGAGGAATAAAGAGGTACCTGATAATTACCATTTTGTTAATCAAATTAGGCTCTCAAATCCATATTTTGATCCCTTTTTACATGCTTAATCTTGTATTTACACTAAGTTTCATGAATTATCTCTATTTTAGCTTTGGATGCAAATCTTTGTATATTTGAGATATTTTGGCACTAAAATTTAAATCTAATTTTGTAGGCTTTGAATGATCATGGACCTAGATCAGATTGGATCGAACTTGAGCTCAGACTTGGCTTCAAGCAAGAGGATCAAGAGATGGATTAATGTGAGCCGTCCGATCAAGAAACGGGGAGATTTGAGCCATCTGTCAACTTCTGATCAATCCGAGCTCAAGATAGAGTTAATCAAGACCACAGATCAAGATCTGAAAGTTTAGTCCAAATCAGAAGTCATCCAGCCGTTGGATCAAGCTCAAGAGGAGTCTAAGCCATTCATTCAAATGAAAGGGAGATCTGAGCCATCCGCTGCAGATTTGATTGATCCAAGCTAAGGAGGAGTAGATCCTGATCATTGATAGAGATCTGGGATGTTTGGACTCAATCTGAGATGATCTGACCGTTGGATGAGGCGAGGATGATCACAGTCGTTCAATTTCAAATGGGATTAATTAAAATAGAACTTTTCCGCCAAGCTGAGGGTCGTTTGCGAGTTCATCAGTTTCTTTGAGTTCTTCATCGTTTTCTTCTCTGTTGTTTCCGCGGCCACTTCAGATCCAAGTCATTTCCAGATTTCAAATCAAAGGATCGATTTCCCGAGAAGTTTGCGATTCAATCTCGTTGCTGCCAAGCTCCAGTGAGGGTTTCGCCCAGAGTTTGCTTCATCCGATCAACTCCCGATTGAACGTCTTCATCGATCGGAGCTATCAGAGCATTCAGAGGGGTTCTCTGAAGAGTTATGAGAGTTCCTGAGCCATCATCGCCACCCAACTTGTCAAGAAGGAGAAGATCGGAAGAAGAATTCAGCCAGAACACCAATCTGACGCAAATCGACCGCGGGAGTTGGATCTTGCTGATTTCGAGCTAGAGGGTCTCTAGTTCGATTCTTGTGTGACTGCAAGAAGTAGATCTGGTGAAGGACTTGATCTGTTGTTAGTTTAGTTTCTGAATTCATTTCTGTAGTTTTTTCACTCTGTATCAGGTTGCATCAGATACTTGATCGGTCTGTTTGACCGATCAAGACATCATCTGATCGGTCTGTCGACCGATCAGGTAGTGATCTGATCAGTCTGTTGACCGATCAGGCAGTTCTCTGCTGCAATTCAACCCTATTTTCTGTATTCAGCTTTGTTTCAACTTCTCATTTCTGAAGTCAGTTACAGATCTATTGCTTTCCTGCCTTTGATATTAGTTTTGTCCTTCAATTTCATAATTTCGTATTGAATTGCTCAATTTCCAAATAGGTTAAGTTTAGTTTTCACAATTTCCTAGTTAATTTCTGCTTAGCTGAGTTCATTCTGTTTCGACTGTATTTTCATTCATTATTGCAAAACCCCCATTTCAATTGAAAACCCAAAACATAGGAAACGACAAAATTCAAGATTGAATTAAACATCCTAAACTAGTCCTTGGAAAAATACGACTTGAGGCCCCTATACTACATTTAATTTTGTGAGCTAAGGGTTTTCAACTTATAAATTCAAATTTGAGGCTCATTCGTGACACTTGTTGTGGGCTATTCATCAGTACCCCTAGTAAAGGTTCTATGGCTAAACCAGAAGTTTGAGGAGTCAACTTGGGAAACAGAAGATAGCATGAGGCAAAAGTATCTGGAGCTCTACTAAGTTCGAGGACGAAATTTTTATAAGGTAGGGAGGATTGTAACACCCAGAAATTTTTTCAGAATTTTCCAAAATAAAAAGAAATTAAAATTTTCTTTAAAGGGGTCGGAGCCGAGGCTCGAACAGAAAACCCCTCGTTTAGCATTAGTTTAGGTTTCCATTAGGTGGTGGTAAATCATCACATTAAAATATGGAAACAATATAAGATAAGCACAAGTAAGCACCTTTTTATGGAAGTTGTTTCAACTTCCACTTAGTATATAAAGGATAGAATGGAGAGGAACCCAAGGGTTTTCTCATTCTTCCTTCTTCCTTGCCGAAAACAAGAAAAAGAGAAACTAGGGTTTTTCTCCAAGAGAAACTAGGGTTTCTCTCCTAGTGCCAAAGGGTGGGCGGATTGTGCGAAGGAAGTAGACGAGGAGTACCACGCTAGATCCTACGCCGGTATAGTGAGTTTATAAGCGTAAAGAAGTAAGTAGATCACTCACCTGCAGTAAAAGTATTTCTCGTATGATTTCTAGTTGTCGTAGAACTTGATTTTTGAGTCTTTTTGTGTGTGTGATCTTAGTAGAGCAAGACCAAGGTTTTGATTTGCCTAAAACAAGTTTTGGAAGTTAGGGCACGCAAAGTGCTCGATAAAAGTTCAGAGTAAGACCGAAGTCTTACTAAATCCTAGAACGAGTTCTAGGACTAAGCATTTATGTAAGTACAAGACCAAGATCTTGATGTGTTTTCAAAATAAGTTTTGGGAACATTACTTTTCTTAAGTGCAAAGAATATGCTAAGTTATGCATTTTGAGTACAAGCATGAGTACAAGTTTAAGTATATTACTTTTTTTAAAGTGGCATGTACCGGGCAGAGGCCCATTGAGATCTAGGCGAGCCTAGTAGAGACGCTCTAGTAGGGTTCGGTGGCTAGCTACCCCGAAACCTATTAGGGATGCACGTATTGATACTATGCCGGGCCCAAAGGAGGATGTTTATCTATTTTGAAGTATAATGAGTATAAGAATATAAAAGTTTCAAGTTTTCAAAAGCAAGCATTTATTTCAAGCATGTTAAGCATTTTTCATTTCAAGCAAAGTTTTCAAATGCAAGCATTTGTTACAAGTGTATTCATGAGCATATTCATGTTGAGTATAGTATTTTTAGTACATATGTTTTAAAAGCAAGCATTCTTTTGACCAAGAGCATGTTTATATCGATTGCATGTTTTGTGACGGTAGGTATCTACTTACTAAGCAATTTGCTTATAATTTGCTTCCTTTTACTACAGATAAAGGTAAAGAAAGGATGTAAGGTAACGGGGCTAAAGGAAGGATGATTTGTGTCAGTAGCGGCGGAACCGTGGAGTAAGTTCCTTTGGGATGAGACTTGCTAGTGCCCTAAGCTCTAAGTAGTAGAACTTTATCATTAATATTGCTAAGTTGCATGTTAGTAGTTGTTAATTCTGCAAAAGATTATAAGATTGAGTTGTTTTATGACTTACCACTGAGATAGTTTGTGATCTAGTTCAAGTATTTTGTTTATGAGTTATGTGATCATAGTTAGTAGTATGTTATTCATGATCTCCTCCAAAGTTTCTGAGGTCTGGACTGAATTTCCAGACGTATCAGTCAACTGCCCTCAGTGAAATCGAGGGAACAGAAACATTGGTCGAGTGATTTCTAAGCTGAGTCGACTGCATCAGTCGATTGGTAGTCCCACCAGTCGACTGTTAGGACCGGGTGCATGTTGACAAGGATACGGGTTCGTAATATTTTAAAATTTTACGTGCAGCGGAAGAATTAGCATAAAATAATTTCATAAATTATTTTAACCACGTATCTAGCATGCGACCTTATGATGTGTGGACGTAATCATAAATTAAAACATTGTGGAAAAGTAAACTAATTTACTTTGTACCTCGCGTAACTCGAAGAAAAGGGACGAGATCCAACCGTAGCGTCCCTTGGAAGCTCCGCCTCTATTCGCGTCCACGCCGAGTTCTCTTCGGGATGACTTCGCAAAGTCACGAGTTTTGTGCCGACGAGAACTACTAGATTCTCTAAAGCACAACTAGAAGATCAAGAGAAAAGAAAGGAAACTAACCACCAAGAATCGGAATCTAAATTCCGGGAAGGAAAGAGATGTGATCCGCTTCTTCTTCTTCTTGGTTGGCTTCTCCTTCTTCTTGATGGCTCACGGCAACCAAAGGTTGGAGGTGCGCCGGCCCTCGCTCTCAAGGAGGGCGCCGGCCCTAGGATGCCCTAAGGGGCGCCGGCCCTAAAGGGAAGAAAGAAGAGAGAATAAAAGAGAGAGAGGGAGAGAGTTAATCTCTTGATAGCTCTATATCGATTGGAATTCAAGGATTGCCTTTGGTTCCTTTATATAGTAGCCTCTCCCTTGCCAAGTCTCTCTTTTAACGAAATTAACGGAATTAGTTTTCATAAGAAATTTATCTTATAAATTCTCTTATGAATTATTCCGTTTAAACCAAGTTTTATTATAACTAACTTTATAATAAAACAAATTCATCTCTCCTTTAATTACGGAATAAATTTTACAAGAAATTTATAAACTTTCTTTTTATGAAAAAAATCAATTCATAATTGATTTTATAAAATTAAAATAAACCATTCCATGGATTATTTTAATTTCCATAAAAAGAATAAATTTCTATAAATTTATTTATACAAATTTATTTATCCATAATTTATAAAATAAATCGCGCTAGATTTATTTTATTAATTAAACCAAATAAATTGGTTTCTTCCCCTTGTTGTGGCCGGCCAAACCAAAGGGGGTTATCACCCTCTTTGGCCGGCCAAACCGAGCCGAACCGATCGCGAATTAAACTCATTTAATTTGCCCAATAAGCCTTCAAAAGACTTAGCCATTTTAAGTTTCCGTTGCGCCTCTGATTAACTCAGATTCGACTTATTTCTCTTGATTGGAAAATTCCATTTTCAACTCGTTTTAAATCCCTTGGATTACTCGTAGTGCGTGCGACTAAATAGGCTTTCGATTTATGTTGGCCGTCTATAATCAACTAATTATAGAACGATCATGAGTGACACCTAGTAGTACATCATGACCCCCAATTAATCGAAAGATCAACGGTTGACCTCAGAAGTAATTCTGAAACCCTTCAACATCTCTAATGAATCGTGCCCCATTCCCTTCACCATCTTATACCCACTTGGTTTAGGACACGGTCTATTTGTGTCAGTCCCCACTAGGCTGACTACGTCACACCTAGCCCAAGTAGTGTTTTTCTCGTCCTTTGGATTTCTAATTACTCTCATGTATTTAAGAGACTCGCACTCTAAACATGATATGCTCTGGCCAGAGGCTTTGAGTAACAATCCGACGATAGGCCTGGGTATACATCTCCTCGCAAGGAGTGGTGAATCCTTTGTAGGCTGCTCAAACATCTTCGGGCACTTTGGCTTATACCCAATCATCCTGGGTCCACACCTCCTAGGAGATGCTTGCTTAAGATGTTAAAGTATAAGTCTCCATGACCAAGATGACTTGAACACCGCAAGTCAAAGGAACATCGCACTTAAGCTGCAGTAAGAACTTCATTGACATATCTATATAGATTACCATATGAAGTTTTACAGCTAGTCACTCCAATGAACTAGTTCCCTTAACTAGCATCCATGTTTATCTCCGGACATCCCAATGTCACCAGCCAGTGAGAATCAGCTGATTAGAGAATAACCCATGCTAGTCTCAACAGAATTGATAATGTCTGTTTTTATCAATTCATCGACTAGGGATATTTTCAATACTTCACAACTGCACATTTAGAGATAATCACTAGTTGTGATCCCATCACAAATTCTCTTATGCTGTGAATTGTATTGCGGACATTCAGTAGATGAGTTTAAGATCCCAATCAAATACACAAACATGTATACTTAAATAGTGAATTATCATTTATTAAAATGAATATTTACAATCATAAGGCGATTGTCTTAGGACACTTCTCTCATATCACTAACAAACTCCCACTTGGCCTAATGCCAATCGCTACGGTATCCAATACCACAGGCTCTAACATGACCCTCAAACTTGTTCTGAGGCAAGGCCTTAGTTAAAGGATCCGCTAAATTCCTTTCAGTAGGAATTTTCTCAATTTGTATGTCATTCCTACTTATAATCTCTCTGATCAGATGATAGCGGCGAAGCACGTGTTTGGATCGCTGATGAGACCTTGGTTCCTTTGCTTGTGCAATAGATCCATTGTTGTTGCAGTAAACCGGCACTGCTTCATCAATGGTTGGAACCACGCCAAGTTCGGAGACAAACTTCTTGATCCAGACTGCTTCTTTTGCTGCTTCCGAAGCTGCGATATATTCCGCTTCCGTGGTAGAATCCACTACGGTGTCTTGTTTGGAACTTTTCCAACTTACTGCGCCTCCATTTAAAGTAAATACGTATCCAGACTGAAATTTGGAGTCATCCTTATCTGTCTGGAAACTGGCATCCGTATACCCACGTATTACCATATCTCCTTCTCCATATATTAGGAACACATCCTCAGTTCTTCTTAAGTACTTAAGGATTGTCTTGACAGCCGCCCAATGATCCATTCCTAGATCCGACTGGTATCTGCTTGCGACGCTCAAAGCATACGATACATCGGGCCTTGTACATAACATAGCATATATGATAGATCCTATCGCGGAAGCATAGGGAATCTTATTCATGCAAATCCTCTCGTCTTCTGTGCGCGGACACATAGACTTTGAAAGGTTGATCCCATGCCTAATGGGAAGGTAACCTTTCTTGGATTCCGACATGCTAAACCTTTTTAGCACTCGGTTTATATACGTAGACTGCGAAAGACCAAGCAACCGTTTTGATCTATCTCTATAGATTCTAATCCCAAGGATATAGGTTGCTTCTCCCAGGTCTTTCATGGAGAAAGTTTTAGACAACCAAATTTTAACTGACTGTAAGACTGATATATCGTTTCCTATAAGTAATGTCATCGACATATAATACTAGGAATACGACTGCACTCCCACTAACCTTCTTGTACACACAAGGTTCGTCAGGATTTTATGAGAAATCAAACTCTTTGATTGTCTCATCGAAACGGATGTTCCAGCTCCTTGATGCTTGCTTCAGTCCATATATGGATCATCGAAGCTTGCATACTTTGGTTTTATCAACCGATGTGAAACCTTCAGGTTGTATCATGTATGTAACGCCCGCCCTTATATCTACCCTCGGGGCGGGGTTACGTAACAATTAATCATATATATATTTTTTTCCTCTATCTTCTATCATAAAATTTAAAACAAACAATGCAAGGACTAAGTGCTAAGCATGCTTGCTTATACATGTCAAACAATGTCATGCTTGAATTGCTAGAACATTATTTGAAATATTTTAATCAAAAGTTATTCCATAACATGAGAGGTTCACATTTTATTTCAAACCATAATATAATCCAATAAAATCAAGTATATGAAAACTCCAAGTATTATAATCGTCATGCAATATAGATCCTAATCACTATCATTCATTGTCAAGGAGCATAACATAAGCATAAATATGTAGATATAGAAGTCTTTCTTCCGAGCCACCACCCCACACATCTTCAGCCTCCTGCCTCTTCCTTTAGTTCATACCATCATGAAGAAAATCAATATACATATATACTCTAAGTCTCAAAGGTTTTCTCATGTATCAAGGTAAGAACCAAGCCTTCCCCTAAGGGGGTGGCCGAAACTGGCAAAGCGGAAAAAGTCCCCATTTTTGAAACAATCAAGGAGAATAATCACACCACAACTATTACACTGCAGGCGAGGGGATACTTACATCCATTCGCTTGAATTTCTCCTTCTCTAAAATCTTAAGGTGCCCTTGGTTGAAGGAAGGTGAGTGTTCTCCTTCCTAGGACTTCTATAGAACCCTTGGCCCTAGTAGAGGGCAAGATCCTTGTAGAGTTCTTCCTCCTTCCAATTCCCTAGGGTTAGAACCCTAGGGTTGTGTTTTTTTCGAAAATGAAAAGGGAGAAGGGGCTTGAGGTTTTCGGTGATGAGAGTGAGGAAGAAGAAGAGGAAGTTATTCCAACTTCTCTTTCCCTTATTTATACTTTTCTCATGAAGAGACATGTCTCTTCACTTCCCTAGCTTTTAACAAGCATGTTTCTTATTCCCTCTACATGAAATATGGCTTGGTGTGTTGGTTATGACATGATTAGTGCAACTAGGAGGTTCAAGTCAATCCTTGCTTCCTCCTTTCTACCTTTTCTTTTTATCACATTTTGCACTAATCCATATCAAAGCCCATTAAGCCAAGCCCATCATGAAATTTCATAATAATAATAATATTCCACGAATTCATAATATTTCATAATATTTCATGATAATATTTCATGAATTCCATAATATTTCATATTCATGAATACATAATGTTTCATAATATTTCATGATAATATTTCATGAATTCCATAATATTTCATATTCATGAATTCATAAGATTTCATAATATTCCACAATAATATTTCATGAATTCATAATATTTCATAATATTTCATATGGGAAATTTTGGGGCGTTACAATGTATACATCCTCAAGCATGTTTCCATTAAGGAAAGCTGTTTTCACATCCATTTGCCATATCTCATAATCATAATGAGCTGCTATGGCTAGGAGCATCCGAATGGATTTAAGCATAGCTACTGGCGAATAGGTTTCGTCATAATCAATTCCTTGTTTTTGACGATATCCTTTTGCCACTAATCTAGCCTTATAGGTAACAACATTACCTTCCATGTCGGTTTTCTTCTTGAAAACCCACTTGCACCCTATGGGCTTAATCCCTTCAGGTGGGTTAACCAAGTCCCATACTTGATTTTCGTACATGGAGTCCATTTCCGACTTCATGGCTTCAAGCCATTTGTCCCTTTCTGAATTTTTCAGAACATCTTCATAACTGATAGGTTCATCATCGCTTATGAGTAACACGTCGTTCGATTCACTTACGAGAAATCCGTATCTCTCTGGAATATTGCGTGTCCTATCAGACCTACGAAGAGGTGATGTTGTTTTTGGTTCAACTGATAGCTCATCATTATGAGGTATTGGTTGTGGGTCTAGACTAGGTGTCTCTGTAATGTCTATTGGAGTTTCTTGAACTTCATCAAGTTCAATGCCACTCCCACTGTTTTCTTGTAAAAGAAATTCTTTTTTTAGAAATACAGCATGCCTTGAAACAAACACCTTTTGTTCCAAGGGATGATAGAATTGGTAACCCTTCGTTTCCTTAGGGTATCCAATAAATAGACATTTATCAGACTTAGCATCCAATTTGTCTGATACAGTCCGCTTCACATAAGCGGGACAACCCCATATCTTAAGGTGAGTTAAGTTGGGTTTCTTACTATTCCATGTCTCATATGGAGTAGTAGAGACTACCTTGGTCGGGACTCTGTTTGGCAAGTAAACAGCTGTCTAAAGTGCATAGCCCCAAAAGGATTTTTGAAGAGTTGCATGATTCATCATCGACCTAACCATGTCCATCAAGGTTCGGTTACGCCTCTCAGATACACCATTATGCTATGGTGTATACGACGGAGTCCATTGGGACAATATCCCATTGTCCCTAAGATAATCTTGAAACTCTTGACTTAAGTATTCACCACCCCGATCGGATCGAAGTATCTTAATACTTTTGCCAAGTTATTTCTCTACTTCATTTCTGAACTCTTTGAATTTCTCAAAGGCTTCAGATTTGTGTTTCATCAAGAACACATACCCGAATCGTGAGTGATCATCGA
This sequence comes from Boesenbergia rotunda, assembly GCA_024364735.1. Classification (NCBI taxonomy): domain Eukaryota; kingdom Viridiplantae; phylum Streptophyta; class Magnoliopsida; order Zingiberales; family Zingiberaceae; genus Boesenbergia; species Boesenbergia rotunda. The sequence goes on from JAGFNQ010007455.1 coordinate 365,317, forward strand.
TGAAGGTGATGAAGTAGCTATAGCCTCCTTGTGCAAGAGTTGACATTGGTCCACATACATCAGTATGTATCAGACCAAGCAATTCTTCCACTGGATTACCTTTTCCGGAGAAGGGTAATTTGGTCATCTTGCCTTTTAAGCATGATTCGCATGTATCAAATGAACCGGGTTCAAATGATTCCAGAATTCCACATCGGTGTAATTCGGTCATGTGTTTCTTACTTACATGGCCAAGACGGCAATGCCAAGTGTAGGAGTCTATTCGATTATCTATTCGAGCACGTTTGTTGCTAACTTCGATATTGAAAATGTCACCGGATAAATCTAACGTGTAGATACCATTGCACAAAGTTCCATTCCCATAAAGAACGCCATTTAATGTTATGTAACAACAATTGTTACTAAAAGTTAAATGATAACCTTTTTCATTCAAACATGAAATAGATATAATGTTCTTTATTAATGAAGGAACGAAATAACAATTATCCAATTCTAAGACACGTACAGTGGGGAGCTTTAGCAAATATGTTCCGATGGCAACAGCAACAATCTTTGCTCCATTCCCATCTCGCAAATCTGCTTCTCCTTTGACGAGTCTTCTTCTATTCCTTAGCCCCTGTATGTCATTACATATATGTGAGCTACAACCAGTATCAAGTACCCAGGTATTTGAGGAAATAGAGTGACATTCAATAACGAAGATACCTGAAGAGGATGGGGCATCGGATGCCTTATTCTTCAAGGACTCAAGATAAACCTTGCAGTTTCTTCGCCAGTGACCCTCCTTGCCACAATGATGGCAAGTTCCTTTTGGTTTCTTTTCAGTCTTTTTGGCCTTTTTCTTCTTCCCTTTATTCTGTTCTTTGGCCTTCCTCTTAGAACCTTTCTTCGAGGAACCAACTAACAGTACCGTCTTTTGATCCGGCTTTACAGAAGGCTCCACAGTCTTCAGCAGGTTGAGCAACTCAGGAATGGTAGTCTCTAGTTTGTTCATCCGATAGTTCATCACAAATTGTGAATAACTTTTGGGCAAACTACTCAGAATTAAGTCAATACTTAGTTCATGATCCATTGCAAAACCGAGTGTGCTCAGTCGCTCAATGTACCCCGACATCTTTAGCACAAACTGCGAGGCAGAAGTGTCTTCCTGCATCTTAGTGGTGAAGAGGAGTCTGGAGACTTCGAACCATTCGGATCTCGCCTGCTCTTCAAACAACTCATGAAGATGGAAGATGATGGTATTAGCATCCATATGCTCATGCTGCTTTTGCAACTCAGGTACCATAGAGGCTAGCATGATGCAACTCGCAAGTTCAGAATCGGTCACATGTTTCTGATAGGCCACTAGCTGGTCTGGAGTTGCACCTTCTGGAGGAGGGTTAGGAAGTTGATTTTCAAGGACATAAGCAAGCTTCTCTGCCTTGAGTGTTGGAAATTCTAGGCCGCAAAAACCGCTTTTTGCGTTGCGGAAACCCCAGAAGTTCGGCCACGGATCCGTGCGAACATAAAATAAATTACGAGTACGAGTTTAATCTACATTAGATCTACATGATAAGAATCATTACCCTTGACGCGTAGCCCTTCGCTTTCCCGCTTGTCCAAAAGGCCGCCGGATCTCGTAGAGTATCAAAGCAGACACTCCTCTATACGTATCCACGCGAACAAATGAAGATGGATCAAAACCTTAGGTGTGCTAGCACCCTATAGGTTTCGGCCAAGAGGAGAGGTCGAAGAAGCACTCCAACCGAAAAACAAGAGAGAAGAAGAAAAGCCTCACCCCCAAAAATGAAACAAAACATAGGTTTTGTTCCCACATGGTGGCCGGCCACTTAATGGCCATTAATGGCCATTAGGTGGCCGGCCATAATGGCTATTAAGTGCCATTAGGTGGCCTTCCATATCCCCTTTCAATTTGAATTCGAAATTCAAATGGGGGGGAAAACCAAGTCATCACTTGGTCAAACAAAGGTGAGGTGGGTTTTGGTCAAGTCAAACTTGCCTTTTATGGACTTTCCATAAATAGTCAAGTCAAACTTGACTCCATTTCTTCTCCCATGTCAAGTCTAACTTGAAGTGGAACCAAGTCAAGTCAAACTTGATTTGGATTTAGGTCAAGTCAAACTTGCCTTTTATGGACTTTCCATATTTAGCCAAGTCAAACTTGACTTCAATTTTTCTCCATCTATTTGTTCTTTGCGTGTGACCCTATAGGTTCTTGTAACGTTGGCAATGCTTCTAACCTCTTAGAAACATAAGCAATGAGCGGTATCTAGCAACACATCATTGCTACCCAAGTTACAAGAATGTTGAGATCCAACATCACCTTGTGACTAATAATTGTGACTCTCACAATATATGATAATGTCCCTCTATCCTTGATATCTAGATTGACTCAATTGAGGCATAGACCGTGTCATCCTCGAGTCAATCTATATCTTGAACTCCAAGTAGACTCACACTAATCAAGTGAGCTCAATATCTCATATTGACTCACTTGGGCATGGTCATGCACTTTGTGGTCTCACTCTATCAAGAATACGATATCGCTCCCGTCATATAGGAGGGATAGATCCCATCTACATCACTCACATCCCTCTCCATAATTTGTTACATACCCAGTAATCGTCTTTATAGTCCACCCATTTACGGGTGACGTTTGACGAAGCCAAAGTACGCAACTCCTTATGTAGGAATCCATGGTGACTTCAGGTCCAAGGACTAATAGTCATACTAATAGCCACATGAGAAAGTATATGACACTCATATAACGATCCATGATACTTTCTCATGGCGGGTCATTCAATATACATTCTCTAATGCATACCCATGTGTCAACTTGATATCTCTATATCCATGACTTATGAGATCAAGTCATCATGTTGACCTACATGCTAGTCTCTACGTATTAACATTGTCCCTGAATGTTAATACTCGACTAGGAATAATTTAGAGTAGTGTTCTCCATATCATCTCACTATCGATTCAACCAATCGATTGATATAGATAAGAACCTTCTACTCAAGGACATTATTATACTTAGCTAATTGGCACAAATACACGTAAGTATAATAACCATAAAACATGCCTTTATTTATACATAGGAATATGATACAAATTAGTCCATACAATCATTACATGATCGGCTCTAGGGCTCTCACCAACAATCTCCCACTAGCACTAGTGCCAATCACTGTAGTATCTAATACCCAATGATCTAGTGTGACCATCATGCTTTGTCTGTGCCAAAGCCTTGGTCAGGGGATCTGCGACATTCGCCTCTGTGGGTACTCTGCATATCTTCACATCTCCTCTATCGATGATCTCTCGAATGAGATGGAAGCGCCGTAGTATATGTTTGGTCCGCTGGTGTGAGCGAGGTTCCTTAGCCTGCGCAATAGCTCCATTATTGTCACAATAGAGCTCTATGGGATCTGCAATGCTAGGAACCACCCCAAGCTCTGCAACGAACTTGTGGATCCAAACTGCCTCCTTTGCTGCCTCTGATGCAGCAATATACTCAGCCTCTGTTGTAGAATCAGCAACTGTGTCCTGCTTCGAACTCTTCCAGCTCACAGCGCCGCCATTCAGACAAAACACGAACCCTGACTGCGACCGATAATCATCCTGGTCGGTTTGGAAGCTGGCATCACTGTAACCCTTTACAGTTAGCTCCTCATCGCCCCCATATATCAAGAAATATTCTTTAGTCCTTCTCAAGTACTTTAAGAATATTCTTGACCGCTATCCAGTGACGCTCACCTGGATCTGACTGGTATCTGCTCGTCATACTTAAAGCATACGAGACATCAGGACGAGTACATAGCATGGCGTACATGATAGATCCTATGGCCGAGGCATAAGGGATCTGATCCATGCGGTCTCTCTCCTCTCTAGAAGAGGGACTTTGAGTCTTCGAAAGACTCATACCATGTGACATAGGCAGAAATCCTTTCTTGGAATTCTGCATGGCAAACCGAAGTAAGACCTTGTCAATGTATGTACTCTGACTTAGGCCAAGCAATCGCTTAGATCTATCTCTATAGATCTTGATGCCTAAAATACAGGCTGCTTCACCTAAGTCCTTCATTGAGAAACAATTCCCCAGCCAAGTCTTCATAGACTGAAGCATAGGAATATCATTCCCAATGAGTAGTATGTCATCCACATACAATATGAGGAAAACTACTATGTTTCCTTCAACCCTCTTGTAGACACAGGGTTCATCTTCATTCTTGATGAAACCAAACTGTTTGATTGCATCATCGAATCGAAGATTCCAGCTCCGAGAAGCTTGCTTTAGTCCATAAATGGACCTTTGCAGCTTGCATACTCTACCAGTATGCTTTGGATCTACAAAACCCTCAGGTTGTGTCATGTACACATCCTCGAGTAGGTTCCCATTCAGGAACGCGGTTTTGACATCCATCTGCCAGATCTCATAATCGTGGTATGCTGCAATAGCAAGCATGATCCGAATGGATTTGAACATCGCTACTGGAGAAAAGGTTTCATCATAGTCAATACCATGAATTTGTTTGAAACCCTTTGCTACCAGTCTACCCTTATAGGTATGCGTAAGTCCTCCCATGTCAGTCTTTCTCTTAAAGACCCACTTACACCCAATGGGTTTTACCCCTTCAGGTGGATCAACCAAGGTCCAAACTTGGTTGGTGTACATGGAATCCATTTCGGATCTCATGGCCTCAAGCCATTTCTCAGAGTCTGGGCTCATCACAGCTTCCTGATAGGTTGTAGGCTCATTCTCAATGAGCACAACGTCATTGTCATCAGACAAGAGAAATGAATATCTCTCAGGCTGATGACGTACCCTACCAGACCTGCGAAGAGGTAGGTCTACTTGAACAGGATGTTGTTGCATAACTCCTTGTGTAACAACCTCATGATCCACAACACTTTGTGGTTCCTGTTCAACCTCCATCAAGGCCTCAGTGCTTTGGTCCATATCTTGAAGTTCTTCAAGATCGAACGTACTCCCACTAGTTTTTCTAGAAACAAAGTCCCTTTCTAGAAAAACCCCAGTCTTCGCCACAAACACTTTGTGCTGACTGGGAATGTAGAAGTAATATCCCTTCGTTTCCTTGGGATATCCTACAAAATAGCACTTATCAGATTTGGGTCCCAGTTTGTCTGAGACTTGACGTCGAACGTAAGCCTCACAACCCCAAATCCTCATAAAAGACATCTGGGGATTCTTCCCAGTCCATATCTGATATGGTGTCTTTACTACAGCCTTTGATGGAACACGGTTAAGAGTGAAGGCTGCCGTGTCCAGAGCATATCCCCAAAAGGATATAGGAAGATCTGTGTGACTCATCATGGATCGCACCATATCTAATAGGGTACGATTCCTCCTTTCGGATACACCATTCCATTGTGGTGTTCCAGGAGGAGTGAGTTGGGACAGAATCCCACACTCAGCTAGATAGTCACGGAACTCATGGCTGAGGTATTCTCCACCTCGATCTGATCGAAGTATTTTAATACTCTTGCCAAGCTGGTTTTGTACTTCATTCTTGAATTCTTTGAACTTTTCAAAGGATTCTGACTTATGTGTCATCAAGTACACATAACCATATCTACTGAAATCATCAGTAAATGTAATGAAGTACCTATAACCATCTCTGGCAGCAACATTGAAAGGGCCACATACATCGCTATGTATAAGACCTAACAAATCGGTTGCTCTTTCGCTGTGTCCACTGAATGGAGTCTTGGTCATCTTGCCAAGAAGGCAAGACTCGCATGTCTCAAATGATTCAAAATCAAATGAGTCTAGCAAACCATCTCTATGGAGCTGGGATAGGCGACTCTCATTTATATGGCCTAAGCGACAGTGCCAGATATAGGTTTGGTTCAAGTCATTAGACTTGAGCCTTTTGGTATTTATGTTATAGATAGGGTTTTCTAAGTCTAGAAGATAGAGTCCGTTCATCAGAGGTGCACTACAATAGAACATTTCATTTAAATAAACTGAACAACATTTGTTCTTTATTATAAACGAAAATCCTTTCTTGTCTAAACAAGAAACAGAAACTATGTTCTTAGTCAGAGCAGGCACATAATAACAATCATCTAACTCTAGTACAAGCCCAGAGGGCAGAGATAGCATATAAACTCCTGTAGCAACAGCAGCAACTCTTGCTCCATTGCCAACTCGTAAGTCCACCTCGCCCTTTGTCAATGTCCTGCTATTTCTCAGCGCCTGCACATTAGTACAAATGTGAGAAGCACATCCGGTATCTAATACCCATGATGTAGAAATAGACAAATTGACTTCTATAACATGAATACCTGAAGTAGAAGTCTGACTTCTCTTCTTCTGGAGATCTTCCATATATTTCTTGCAGTTCCGCTTCCAGTGTCCGGTCTCACCGCAGTGGAAGCAGGTAGCATCCTTGGCAACCCCTCCTTTGGGTTTCAGTGCTTTGCCCTTGCCCTTGCCCTTGGCTTGAGACTTTCCCTTGCCTTTGGGCTTGCCCTTACCTTTGTCCTTCTGCACCATCAAAATGGGCTTGGCCTTCTTAAGATTGAGCTCAGCAGTTCTCAACATGCTGAGCATCTCAGGCAGGGGCTTGTCAATTTTGTTCATGTTCCAGTTCATGACAAATTGACTATAACTTTCGGGAAGGGACTGCAAGATCAAGTCTGTGGCCAGCTCTTGGCCCAGTGGGAATCCCAATCTCTGCAGATTCTCTATGTACCCAATCATCTTGAGTACATAGGGACCTACGGGAGTCCCTTCTTGCATCTTGCACTGAAACAGTGCCTTAGAGATCTCAAATCTCTCGTGCCTTGCTTGTCCTTGATACAGTTGACGCAGATGCTCAACCATATCGAAAGCATCCATTAACTCATGTTGCTTCTGAAGCTCAGAGTTCATGGTTGCGAGCATAAGGCATGACACATCCAATGCGTCATCTTGATGCTTCTTGTGAGCATCACGGTCAGCTCGCGTGGCACTGGCAGGAGGTGCCTCGGGAATAGGCTGCTCCAGAACGTACAGTTTACGTTCTTGCTTGAGAACTATTCTCAAGTTCCTGTACCAGTCCAGAAGTTTGCTCCGTTGAGCTTGTCCTTCTCAAGGACAGATCGCAGGGAGAGAGTATTTGCGTTTGTCGACATGGCAATCTACAACAATAAAATGCAGAAAATAAATTATCACATTCCAACTATCATTTAATTAGGCCTTTAATTAAACGACTCTCCCACTGAATTATAGAAATTTTGTAGAATCAAGTCATAGACGTGGTCAAACCATGCTACAAGATTCTATCTAATTTAACTATAATATAGTGGGACAAGATCCACATCATACTAAGCCTTGAGTTAGCTTTGGCTAAATCGCCCAAGACTTAGTACGATCGGTAGGTAACAATTTACCGATTACATCTCTATGCAACTCTTGTTTATAGGATTAAAATTTACATTTACATAAAAACTTGAGTTAGCTTTGGCTAAATCGCCCAAGTTTTAATATAAATGCTAATTTTATCCTACCTTTCCAACGATTGGAATATGCCTATAGTTAGACTCGATCCGACCGAATTAACTAGTTTCACTCAATCTGATTGAGTTTGTTCTCCTTTGACGAGTCTTCTTCTATTCCTTAGCCCCTGTATGTCATTACATATATGTGAGCTACAACCAGTATCAAGTACCCAGGTATTTGAGGAAATAGAGTGACATTCAATAACGAAGATACCTGAAGAGGATGGGGCATCGGATGCCTTATTCTTCAAGGACTCAAGATAAACCTTGCAGTTTCTTCGCCAGTGACCCTCCTTGCCACAATGATGGCAAGTTCCTTTTGGTTTCTTTTCAGTCTTTTTGGCCTTTTTCTTCTTCCCTTTATTCTGTTCTTTGGCCTTCCTCTTAGAACCTTTCTTCGAGGAACCAACTAACAGTACCGTCTTTTGATCCGGCTTTACAGAAGGCTCCACAGTCTTCAGCAGGTTGAGCAACTCAGGAATGGTAGTTTCTAGTTTGTTCATCCGATAGTTCATCACAAATTGTGAATAACTTTTGGGCAAACTACTCAGAATTAAGTCAATACTTAGTTCATGATCCATTGCAAAACCGAGTGTGCTCAGTCGCTCAATGTACCCCGACATCTTTAGCACAAACAGCGAGGCAGAAGTGCCTTCCTGCATCTTAGTGGTGAAGAGGAGTCTGGAGACTTCGAACCTTTCGGATCTCGCCTGCTCTTCAAACAACTCATGAAGATGGAAGATGATGGTATTAGCACCCATATGCTCATGCTGCTTTTGCAACTCAGGTACCATCGAGGCTAGCATGATGCAACTCGCAAGTTCAGAATCGGTCACATGTTTCTGATAGGCCACTAGCTGGTCTGGAGTTGCACCTTCTGGAGGAGGGTTAGGACGTTGATTTTTAAGGACATAAGCAAGCTTCTCTGCCTTGAGGACTATCCTCAGGTTTCGAAGCCAGTCTATGAAGTTTGGCCCAGTCAGTTTATTTGTGTCCAAAATGGAACGCAAGTTCAGAGAAGACATGATCGAGTGATTAACCTAGAAATACAAATTGAGTTTATGTGAGAAGAATGATTAAAGAATGTATCAACATACATTAATAAAAATTCTATTTATTTTTCAAATTGAAAAACCCCTTTTATCAATTTGGGAGATCATAGGAACATCTCCAAATAGGTTGATATCCAACCATAGATAAGAACTACCATGGCTATGACCATCAAGTTATTCATAGCTATGAAGGTAGGTAATTATACCGATTACATATCACATATATGTAACTATCACATTATGCTATCAACTAATTGAATGTTTGCATAAATCATTGGGTTGTTAACTCATTAACAAGTATGCGACATTATACATAGCACCCAACTGCACCTCTCTTAACATCGACCTTGGCTGTGGCACAACAAATCGATGCTCCAAGCTTAAGGCTGACCCATTAATCAAGAAATAGTTTTAATATGGTTGGAGCTCATTCAATCGTTTAGTCAGGCTTGGATGTGTCCAACAACCAAAACTAAGGATTGACCTCTGACTCCAACTACATTATTCATAAACTAATTTCATGGTTTGAACATGTTGAGGTTCAAGCTGGGCATGGATGTGTCCATCAACCCAAATGAGAAACAAAACTCCGATTCTAACCATATTAATGGAAGGTGTTGGCCTTAATATTTTGTAAGGGGTTTTGGGTCTCATCTTTTCTAAGTACATTCATGACATATAATCATGTCATGACTAACGATTTCCTTAATAAAGTATGTATGTGACTTAAGTTATCAAGTCTCATTAATTGAATTAGGAACCGGATTTCCTAATTCTAATTTCATACTTTATTGAAGGAATTGTTTTGGGAAACAATTTCCTAAATTGTCATAATCAATTTCGGAAATAATATGTTCAAGACTTTGATTTCTCTAAATCAAAACTTGTTAAATTAAGAGACAATTCCCTTAATTCAACCACATATTATTTTCATGAAAATCTCATTTAAGAAACTCTATAGGAAACCATTTTCCTAATTAATTTTGGAGACAACAATATGTAAGAGCATCACCTCTTAAAACATATTTTATTCATGGATTTAATTAATTACAACAAATTGTTTTCTAAGGGTGGCTCCCCGAGGCTCAGATACCCAAAGAAAAGTAATTTGTCGTAAATCCAATTTGGACCGCTTCGGAAGCGCAACCAAATTAAACATGACAATTTCATTTAAAATTGGGAAATTAAATTACAACAACTAACTTTAAATTGGACGGCTCCCCGAGGCTCAATCCAAAATAAAGAATTTTGTTGTCAATTTAAAAACCAATTCAAATTTAATTGTCAATTAATTGTCCATAAATTTGTCTAGACTTTCTTGAAAGAAAGTGCCCAAAATTGCGAGATTTCATAATAGGTTTTCAGAATAATTGTAAGTTTCTGGTACAAAGAAAACTTACATATTTCCAAAGTTGGAAAATTTCTAAAATAGAAAATTTTCAAGATTGGAAAGTTTCCAAAGATGGGAAGTTATCACAATTATTATAAAATTTCAGAAACTAGGAAATTTCAAACGTTTACGAAATTTCATGAGGATTTCCAAACTTTGAAATTCCTAAATCTAAAATTTATTATAATTGGAAAGTTTCCATAATTGAAAAATTTTCCAAAATTGAGATCATGACAACGTTTTCCGCAAAACAATTTTATGATTATGTCGAACACTAACCGGCTCTGATACCACTGTTGGGACCGGGTGCATGTTGACAAGGATACGGGTTCGTAATATTTTAAAATTTTACATGCAGCGGAAGAATTAGCATAAAATAATTTCACAAATTATTTTAACCACGTATCTAGCATGCGACCTTATGATGTGTGGACGTAATCATAAATTAAAACATTGCGGAAAAGTAAACTAATTTACTTTTTACCTCGCGTAACTCGAAGAAAAGGGACAAGATCCAACCGTAGCGTCCCTTGGAAGCTCCACCTCTATTCGCGTCCACGCCGAGTTCTCTTCGGGATGACTTCGCAAAGTCACGAGTTTTGTGCCGACGAGAACTACTAGATTCTCTAAAGCACAACTAGAAGATCAAGAGAAAAGAAAGGAAACTAACCACCAAGAATCGGAATCTAAATTCCGGGAAGGAAGGAGATGTGATCCGCTTCTTCTTCTTCTTGGTTGGCTTCTCCTTCTTCTTGATGGCTCACGGCAACCAAAGGTTGGAGGTGCGCCGGCCCTCGCTCTCAAGAGGGCGCCGGCCCTAGGATGCCCTAAGGGGCGCCGGCCCTAAAGGGAAGAAAGAAGAGAGAATAAAAGAGAGAGAGGGAGAGAGTTAATCTCTTAATAGCTCTATATCGATTGGAATTCAAGGCTTGCCTTTGGTTCCTTTATATAGTAGCCTCTCCCTTGCCAAGTCTCTCTTTTAACGGAATTAACGGAATTAGTTTTCATAAGAAATTTATCTTATAAATTCTCTTATGAATTATTCCGTTTAAACCAAGTTTTATTATAACTAACTTTATAATAAAACAAATTCATCTCTCCTTTAATTATGGAATAAATTTTACAAGAAATTTATAAACTTTCTTTTTATGAAAAAAATCAATTCATAATTGATTTTATAAAATTAAAATAAACCATTCCATGGATTATTTTAATTTCCATAAAAGGAATACATTTCTATAAATTTATTTATATAAATTTCTTTATAGAAATTTATTTATCCATAATTTATAAAACAAATCGCGCTAGATTTATTTTATTAATTAAACCAAATAAATTGGTTTCTTCCCCTTGTTGTGGCCGGCCAAACCAAAGGGGGTTATCACCCTCTTTGGCCGGCCAAACTGAGCCGAACCGATCGCGAATTAAACTCATTTAATTCGCCCAATAAGCCTTCAAAAGACTTAGCCATTTTAAGTTTCCGTTGCGCCTCTGATTAACTCAGATTCGACTTATTGCTCTTGATTGGAAAATCCAATTTTCAACTCATTTTAAATCCCTTGGATTACTCGTAGTGCGTGTGACTAAATAGGCTTTCGATTTATGTTGGCCGTCTATAATCAACTAATTATAGAACGATCATGAGTGGCACCTAGTAGTACATCATGACCCCCAATTAATCGAAAGATCAACGGTTGACCTCAGAAGTAATTCTGAAACCCTTCAACATCTCTAATGAATCGTGCCCCATTCCCTTCACCATCTTATACCCACTTGGTTTAGGACACGGTCTATTTGTGTCAGTCCCCACTAGGCTGACTACGTCACACCTAGCCCAAGTAGTGTTTTTCTCGTCCTTTGGATTTCTAATTACTCTCATGTATTTAAGAGACTCGCACTCTAAACATGATATGCTCTGGCCAGAGGCTTTGAGTAACAATCCGACGATAGGCCTGGGTATACATCTCCTCGCAAGGAGTGGTGAATCCTTTGTAGGCTGCTCAAACATCTTCGGGCACTTTGGCTTATACCCAATCATCCTGGGTCCACACCTCCTAGGAGATGCTTGCTTAAGATGTTAAAGTATAAGTCTCCATGACCAAGATGACATGAACACCGCAAGTCAAAGGAACATCGCACTTAAGCTGCAGTAAGAACTTCATTGACATATCTATATAGATTATCATATGAAGTTTTACAGCTAGTCACTCCAATGAACTAGTTCCCTTAACTAGCATCCATGTTTATCTCCGGACATCCCAATGTCACCAGCCAGTGAGAATCAGCTGATTAGAGAATAACCCATGCTAGTCTCAACAGAATTGATAATGTTCGTTTTTATCAATTCATCGACTAGGGATATTTTCAATACTTCACAATTGCACATTTAGAGATAATCACTAGTTGTGATCCCATCACAAATTCTCTTATGCTGTGAATTGTATTGCGGACATTCAGTTGATGAGTTTAAGATCCCAATCAAATACACAAACATGTATACTCAAATAGTGAATTATCATTTATTAAAATGAATATTTACAATCATAAGGCGATTGCCTTAGGACACTTCTCTCATATCACTAACATCGACTAGTCCCCGGCCAGATTTCGAACAAAAAGATTGGTCGGGTGAATTGGCCTAGGAGTCGACTGGCACCAATCGACTTCTCAAGGAGTCAGTCGACTGGTCCTGGTTAAGTAGAAAAGTGATGTGATGTCCCTCCAGAGTGAGGAGGGAGGGTCGTTACAATTGGAGGGCTTGCGTCGCTTTTACATCAGCCTCAATTCTCTTTTTGGCAGAAGCATCCCATTTATCGTAGCTCAATACCGACCCTTGCTCGTCTCTTGGGAGATCAAATCCGATTTAAATAATAATCCACATGTCCACCTGAGTCTTCAGGTGAACTTCCATTCGGCTCTTCCAATAACCGAAATCTTCCCTAGAGAAGAGAGGAGGCGAGCAGTGTTGTAGCCCCCTTGCATGGCTATTGAGTAGGAAGCGAAATAAGTAGACACGGTTTTTGTCCACCTGCAGGATTAGTATCACTCAACCTTATCATCATATTGGATCAAGTCCACCTGCAGGATTTAACATGATGAACCTTATGAACTCATCAAGAGGGCATCATCAACCTGACTCACCAAGACACGGTTTTTGTCTATAATCAAAGGCACACTATGTAAATAATATTATTTCCCAATTTACCGGGCCTATCAATTTAACAGAATAAATCTCGCCTATTCGTAAATCAAAGAAATAAATATTAAGTACATGTGCCCGTTATTATATCGGGATTTAGAGCATGTACTCCATAATAAACTGAGGTCTGATCCAATTATAAAGTCAGTATAAATTGGATCACCTCTATGTCGGTCCTGCTCAATGCACATAAAGTGCACTAGTATAATTTTATGGTCACGACAAACCAACACCAAATTATACTACAATCATCCCGATGGTTTGTCCAAATCCATCTCGGTTGTGAGCCTCTACTTATACTTTACAAGGGACTGATAACATGATCTTCTGTGCAACACCACACACCATGTTATCTACAATGTAAAGTATTAGACGATATGCACATACAAATATAAACATGCAATTAGTGATCTTGTGATTCTCTTTCAAAATGTAGATGTTCATACAGAAAGTAAGGCTTTTAGTATACATCTTAACAATCTCCCACTTATACTAAAAGACTCTACTATCCTCATAATGTCATACATCTGACTCCCATATCCTCCACATGTCTATCAAAAGCTCTCGCTGGAAGGGCCTTAGTGAAAGGATCCACCAGGTTATCCTCCGATGCAATCTTGGCAACAGCAACTTCTCGTCGCCTTACGATCTCTCGTATCAGGTGGTACTTGCGCTCTATGTGTTTACTCGCCTTATGGGGTCATAGTTCCTTCGAGTTTGCAACTGCACCTGTAACGCCCATTTTTTTTTCATAAAGCGGCGTTACGCTAACCTACATAGGGCATGTGAACATCATACTGCAGCGGAATAATTTAAAACTTACACATACATGCACCTAGCTATCCTTCCTAACATAGTGACATGGAAACTTAGCATTATTAACATCGTACTTATCATCATGTCATGAAGTCACATAAGCCATCCATTAGGCACATAAGTAGCAAACGTAAAGTTTTAGTATAAGACTTATAAATATATCTTTTTCTTGGTCAAGTCACTACCACACACATACTCTTATCCCTCCTGGTGCTTCCCCTATTGTCCTCTTGCTTGATCTGCGGTATAAGGAAATAAGACTATAAGCGCATAGGCTTAGTAAGACTCTTTCCTATTCACTAAAACCATTCGTCACTTAAACATAAGCACACCAAACATTAACATAACTTGGTGCTTAGCATGAATCATAAGCATAAGACATAAACCATCCTTAACATGGCATGATACATGACATACATATAAACATAAAACATACTTAACATGGCATGATACATGGCATAAACATAAACATAAATATACTTAACATGGCATGATACATGGCATAAACATAAACATACATAAACTTAACATAGCATGATACATGGCATAAACATAAACATACATAAACTTAACATAGCATGCTTTCTAACATAGCATATGGGCGTCTTCTTAACATAAGCATAACCATAAGACGTTTACTATCATGCATAATTCTTAACATGAAACATAAGCATAAAACATTACTATCCTGGCATAATGCATAACATGAATGAATGCATGAGGCAAATGCATATACATAAGGATGCTTAACTTTTAAAATCATACTTTTAAATACTTAAACATAATCATCACATCATTGGGGTCCCCGGCTTGTACCACATACATACTTTATAAGCACGCATCCCTAGTAAATACGAGGTAGTGAGCCCCGACCTACTAGGGTAGGAACAGCTACGGTAGTTCCAACCACCGTGGACAGCATAGTCGGTAGTCCAGAACCGGGGTCTTCTTAAGGTGCTCATCCCTGTTGGACAGCTTCGGTAGTCCCAGAACCGTGGACAGCATAGTCGGTAGTCCAGAACCGGGGCGTTCTTAAGGTGCCCATCCCTTAGACCCATACTTCGGTCTGGTACAAGCCCATTCATAAAGTAAAATAACTTCACATGCTTCATTATTCATGGGACATTCATAGCATATTTAAACATAGCATAACCTTGTTACATGAAGCATGACATAAATCATACTTGACCTTTCATCGTTCATACTTAATGCATAGCATTATGATGTCCTAAGGCATAAGCATTATCTTTATTCATAAACATGGCATGCTGACATAAACATCATTCTTGTTCATAGTGCTTGCATGATCATGGTACATAAGGTAAGCATTGCATTGTATTCATAGAATATGACATGTTTACATAGACCATCATCCTAATTCATAGAGCTTGCATGATCATGATACATCAGGTAAGCATTGCATTATATTCATAAAACATGACATATTTACATAGACCATTCTCCTAATTCATCTAACTTGCATGATCATGATACATAAGATAAGCATTGCATCACATACATAAGTATAGTATCTATCACAAGCATGCATGGGTAGGACTCCTATAAACATGCTATGTACTATTTAAGTGCATGGCATAGAACATAAGACGTTCATAAATAAACCCTACTAAGCATGGCATCTAATATAAACATATCAAACATGAACTATAACACCTAAGGTTAGGGTTAAAGGTAATATGGTTTCTACCACATGCTTGAACCTATATATTTACATCATAATAAGCCATAAACCATCATTCTTGAAACCCTAACTCCTCCTAAACCCTAACCATGTTGCTTGGCCAAAATTGTAAGGAGGGGTTCTATCATTCAATTGATATATATAAGGTAGCATAAGATAAGGAAAAGACCATACATTACTTATAAAGCCATAGGAAACTATTAGGGCTCATGATTAGGGTTAACCCTAACCCCTAGCCCTTCTTCTTGGGGTTGGCCGAAACATGCAAGGGCCATGGGTGCATGAGTAAATTCATAAAATTTCCCATTTATCATCTAACACCTTCCATACCATACCATAGGAGCCATTGGAACCCTTACTTGAGGTAAGCCCTAACTCCTTGCCCTAGGACCCTTCTTGGCCGAAACCTTTAGGGTTACATGACCTTGTGAAACTTCACATAAATCACCCTCAACCTCCCATGTATCATAAAGATACACAAGGTACATACTTGAAGGTTTAAATCCAACCTTAACCATGAAATCATGGTGTTGGCCGAATCCTAAAGGGTACTAAGGTACTCCAAAAATTCTCCAAATCATATTTTAACCTATATTCATCATAAGAAAATATTAGAAAGTATTAGTGAAATTTTTAACATCATCTTGGACCCACAACCTATGGTGGGTGAATGTCTTAGGGGTCCAAATCATGGTTTTCTCAACATCAAACCCAAACCAAACTTCATATTATGATAAACATCAAAGAGAACTAT
The DNA here is from genome assembly GCA_024364735.1 of Boesenbergia rotunda. Classification (NCBI taxonomy): domain Eukaryota; kingdom Viridiplantae; phylum Streptophyta; class Magnoliopsida; order Zingiberales; family Zingiberaceae; genus Boesenbergia; species Boesenbergia rotunda. The sequence continues at coordinate 381,739 of JAGFNQ010007455.1, forward strand.
TATACCACAGGTGAGGGAGTCTTACCTTGCTTTATCTTGGTTATAGACCTTAGATAGGGAGAAAGATGAAGATCTTGTTGTCTCTTGACCACCCCTAGCCTTTGTAGCCTTGTACAAGCCTTGGATCTTGGAAGAGAGACCTTCTTGTGAATTTTTCCCAAGGGGAAAACCCACCTATGGGTTTTGGCTAGCAAGGAGGGAGAAGGATGAGAGGAGAGGCTTGGTGGATGAAGATGAGAGGAATAACTATCCTTGGTGTAAGTTACTATTCCCCTCTTTTATTCACCATAAAGTGGGCAAGTGAAGAGTCATGGTATCTCTTCCCTTGTTGACTCTTCATTTTCCCTAAGCCTTAACCAAAATCCACTTCATTCTCTACTAGCACTCCCTTGCTAGGTGAATTGGTTAGTATATGCATGGTTGTATACTAGGTCCAAGGTTCAATCCTTGGTGCATGCACTTTATTTTTCTATTTATTTTTATTTTTATTTTTCCTTATTTCCGAAAATTCCCCTAAAATTCACCCATGATCATGCTAATATTCCTAATTAAAACCCATTTATATTTATATTAAATTCTACCTAAAATCCCCTAATTACCATGGTACTAGAAAAGCCCACATAAGGCCCATTAGTACTAAACTTCTTAATTTATATGGGATAATCACGAATAATTATACTAAGGTTCATACTAGTATCTTTATGTTCCTCGAAAATCTATCTAGACATGATCAATATTTTAAAGAAAATATTGAGAGAATTTTCCGGGTCGATATAGCACCATTGTTATCACAATAAATTGTGATAGATCTGGGCAAACCTGGAATCACATCCAAGTCCATCATGAAGTTCCTGAGCCATACAGCTTCCTTGGCCGCCTCTGAGACTGCCACATACTCAACTTCCATGGTGGAGTTCACCACGCATTTCTACTTGACACTCCTCCACACTATGGCTCCACCTCCTAAAGTAAACACAAACCCCGAGGTAGACTTACTTTTGTCCCTATCTAATTGGAAGTCTGAATCCGTATAACCCACAGGGAGTAATTGGTCTGCCTGGTAAACTAGCATATAATCCCTAGTCCTTCTCAGGTACTTCAGTATATGTTTTACCGCAGTCCAATATCCCTGACATGGGTTACTCTGATATCTGCTAACCATGCCCACGGCAAAGTAGATATCCGGTCTCGTACACAGCATAGCATACATGAGGCTTCCAACTGCCGAAGCATAAGGAACCACCTTCATCTCCTCTATCTCCTTTGATGTTTTAGGACACATCTCCTTAGATAGAGGAACTCCATGCCTGAAAGGTAGAAAACTTTTCTTGGAGTTTTCCATGCTAAAATGAGCTAGGACAGTGTCTATGTATGAAGCTTGAGATAAGCACAACATCCTTTTCTGGCGATCCCTTATAACCTTGATCCCAAGGATGTGCCCTGCTTCTCCCAAGTCATGCATATCAAACTGTTTGGACAATCATACCCTTACGTCTGATAATACTTTGACATTGTTGCCAATGAGCAAAATATCATTTACATACAGTACAAGGAATACCACTACGTTTTCGTCACATCTCTTATATACACATGACTCATCCGGACTTTGAATAAATCTATATGACTGGATTACCTCATCAAAGCGGATGTTCTAAGATCTCGAAGCTTGATTCAATCCATAAATGGACCGATTAAGCTTACACACAAGATGCTCTTTGCCCTTTGCAATGAATCCCTCTGGTTGCTTCATATAGATGGTAACCTCAAGAGTTCCGTTAAAGAAAGTTGTATTGACGTCTATATGTCAAACCTCATAATTTATATGAGCAGCAATAGATAAGAGAATCCGGATAGACTTAAGCATGGATACCGGTGAAAATGTCTCCTCATAATCGATACCCTCTTTTTGAGTATACCCTTTCGCAACAAGCCTAGCTTTGGAGGTCTCAACCTTCCCGTCTGATCCTCTCTTTCTCTTGTAGAACCACTTGCATCCAATGACTTTTATACCATTGGGTGGTTCTACTAGCTCCCAGACATGATTAGAATCCATAGATTCTATTTCAAAATTCATTACCCTTTGTCAAGATTCCCCATCTTTATCTTGGAGTGTCTCGTCATAGGTCCAGGGATCCTGTTCATGTTCGCCAGGGACCAAGTCCGACGACTCTCCCAAGAACATAAATCTCTCAGGTTGTCTAACAACCTTCCCACTACGATGAGGTACCACCTGTGTATCTTCTGTGACATGCGGTGCAGTGACTTGTGGTAGGTCCTTTTGTACTGTTGCTACTAAGGTCGGAACGTCCCCTCTTAGTTCCTCAAGAATAAATCTACTCATGGGCTTGTTGTTCATCATATAGTCTTCTTCTAAGAATCAGGCATTCATGCTAACGATCACCCTCTGATCCTTAGGACTATAGAATAAACCATCTTTTGTCCCTCTAGGATAGCCTACGAACAAGCGCACTTCTGTATGAGATTCCAACTTATCAGTATCTCCCTTCAGCACATGTGTTGGACTACCCAAAATCTGAATATGTCTTAGACTAGGTTTTCGCCCAGTCCACAATTCTGTGGGAGTAGAGGGTACTGACTTAGATGGTATCAAGTTCAGTATGTACGTTGTCGTTTCTAGAGCATATCCCCAGAACGAATCCAACAACTCGGAGTAACTCATCATCGATCTAACCATTTTCATAAGAGTCCTATTCCTTCGTTCTGCTGCACCATTGTGTTGGGGCGTACCGGGTGCAGACAACTAGAATCCCAGCTTCCGATAAGTAAGTCCTAAACACTCCCAAGAGGTACTCGCCACTGATAGATCGACAGGCGTGCTAGAGGGGGGTGAATAGCACTTTTTCATTTACGTCTCTACAAGGTTGTTAGCGCAGCGGAAACAATAATATGCAAAGGACAATAAAAACAATGCTAACAATCAGAATTTACTTGGTATCCACCCAAATGGGTGACTAATCCAAGGATCCACTCACGTACTCCACCTCCACTAAGAAAAATCTTCTTCAGGTGGAGAAACCGTTACAGAATGTTGTCTTCCTCTTTACAAAATATAGTGATTGAAGAAAGAGGAAGATGAGAAGGCTTTTTGCACGAACAGCACTTCGTTACAGTACGGAACCGTACCGTTCACGTGCAAAAAGGTCCTCCTTTTATAAGAGAACAGGGACAAACTCGTAGTCTGTCCAGCCCCGCACTAGTCGACTGCCCCTGGGGCAGTCGACTGGCCTAGCATTAATTGCTAGCCAACGGCTAGTTTTGGGGTACACCAGTCGACTGCCTCTGGGCCTGTCGACTGGTAGAAGGCTGAAAACCTTCTGTGAGTTTTGGCAGTCGATTGCCCTCTGGCCAGTCGACTGCCCACTCACTTCCAGCCAATCTTCACATACTCTTTCACGTGTGCCTTCAGGTTCACTCCTTGGCTCGCCCCTTGAAGTCATCTTCCTCTAGCTCTCGTCCCTTGGATGCGCACACAAGCCTTCCCTTGGCTTGCCTCCATGCCACCCTTCACGTGTGCCCTTGAAGTCCACTTCCCGGCTTGCCCTTGGAGTCCTCCTCCCTCGGCTCTCGTCGCTCGGATATGTTCACCATGTGTGATTCTCCAAGTCCTGCAAACTCAATCACACACATCAAATACAACATAACACTCTAACCTTAAACATATTCACACACACACATCAAAACCATGATCTTCCAATCATTTTAGGGTCGATTGCCTCAACAGCCACCACGATCCGATCGTAGTGTCTTGATACTTTTGGTATCAGAGCGAGGTTGCGAGATACCTCGGGTATTTACGGATTTTTCGATGTCTATCTGATACCAATTTATTTTGGTATCAGAGCTCAGGTTGTCGAATACCTTAAGGACTTGTGGATTTACGTTTTCTATCCGATACCAATTCATTTTGGTATAAGGGCGTAAGTTTGTGATGCCTACTTGTTTTACGAGTCTTGTCGGATTTGTTCGGAGTATTTTTCTCGATGTGGTTGTTTGGGACTTGGCGTGATGGGACTTCTTCAGGCGACAGGTATTTCTTCTGATCTCTTGTATCCCTTATCTTGGTTATGTAGGATTAGGAATTCTCTCATGTTTTTGGATCATGTTACTATCCTTGTGTATGTAAGTATGATTTAGAAATTATCTCGTGTTATCGGATCATGCTACCATTCCTGTATATTTAGGTATGGTTAGAAATTTTTTCATGTCATTGGATCAGGTTGTTATTCCTGTATATTTATGTATAGTTAGAAATTCTCTCATGTTATTGGATCAATTCATAGTAGCTCATGGAGCTACAAGTTTTTCTTATGTTGCGTATATCTGGACAGATAAGCTAGATGTCATGTTTTGAGTACATGATCTGCATTGATGCAATAGGGTAGCAGTAGCTACATATTATTATGATTAGTAGAGGATTAATACAATCTGTTCCTTGGAGACTTTGACCATGGATCACTTGTACTGGGTAGTTGACCTAGAAGGTACATGTTGATAGATGATTTGGGCTAATATAGAAAAGTGTGAAGCTAGTTGCTTGACACTTATGGGTTACCGCTTGTACTTGGTTGAATAACTAAAAAGGTATATACGGACTTATGATTTGCATGGAGGCAAATCACTTATAAGACTAGGCCGCCTCTAGTTAGATATTATTGCGGACGACCTGTGGGAAAATAAAGGAATTGCTTTATGAGTATGATGAGATACTCCTGAGAGATAGCATGTCTCTATCTCCTTGTTATGGAGTAGGACCTTAGAGGGTTTTGACCATAGAGTGGAGGAATTGGACTGTAATGGATTACGAAGCGATGGTCGGTATGACTCGCTAGTTGCTACGCTATTCTATGAGGGATTTTGACTCATAGATTGGGTATGTATGGTTGGATAATCTCGATGGTGCATCAGGACGTACGATCCGTTAGGGTGCGGAGAATGTGGAGTTAGCTATATCCTTACCTTTCGTTGAGATATGGGACATTAATCAGGAGGTTAAAGATGCCCACTGTTTTCGGTTATTATACCCCCATTGTGGACCTATTAGTTCACCGGATGATAAGGTTGTTATTACCGTGGACTTTCTCGTTGGTGTTGAGAGGTGGATTGAGATGGACAAATCTTTATGACATTATGGTATGCTGCATTTTGAGGATTCTATTAGTGGATATAGACCTACTAGATTTGTAGCTTTTTGATGGATCATTGGGTGGATAAATGATCCTTTGGTGGTTGATTACTTAGGAAGTGTTATTGATAGCAGCATATGGTACGATATATTGGCACAATCTTTAAATTATATGTTATCTTCTGATGGTCTATTAGAGGATACATATATACATATATATGACTGGTGATGCTTGGAAGGGGATTCATGCCACATTTTGTGACCTCCAACAAATTATTGCTTCAATTATGTGGGATTGGAAGGGTAGCTGATGCAACTATAGCATTATATGGATTGGCTGAAATGGGTTTTATGCTTGAGATTGCTACATGGGCAAATTCATCGAATGTGTGTGCGGGGAGAGGAAATTTAAGAAGGTTATTGAATTGTTTGATAGCATAATTACAGAACAGCAAGTTCTTTGATTTATTTTGTGAAGATGCAGTTTACTTGGCCATCCTGTGATCCAGATAGGATAATTTGTATAACAAAAGCATGAGTTGTGTTATTTGTCATTCATTGTGGTGATCCAGGAGACAATAAAACATTGATCAATATATTCAATATTCACATTGACTTGAGTGGATTAATGTCCAGAGGATGATGAGAAATTCACTTTCTTGCAGTCTTTGTTAGTCCATTCCTTGGGCAGGCACACCACATACGTTACTGAAATGTAATAACAAGATGATAGGAGTGACTAGTTCATACAGATCATTTTGAGATTTTCACAACTCTAGCTAGTAGATCACTGAAGAATTCTCACAAGTGATTTGAATCCTGCTAAGCCACTTGATGATAATCATTCTCTTGGGTGAAATTGATGAACTTGATTAGCTTGTGATGGCTAACTTCTTTGTGTGGCTGGAAGAAGAATTTGAGATTGTGTACCTTATCAGTTTTGAATTCATTATTCAATTTCAACGCCTTGACAACTAATTTACATGCTAAGCTACAGCCTACATAGCAGCACCATTTAGTTTTGAGATATGATGAAAATATGGTTCTATTAGTCATGCATTGTTGCCCCTTGAACTCAATAATGGATATGGAAAGACAGCATTTTGATGGAATATTTCCATCAGAGATGTGGATTAGCATGAGGCTTTATTTGTTCCTAAGGGAATATGACAAGTGAAATTGGTGAACGAGTTGATAGTTAGCCTCTATTTAATTGTTGTTGATGTGTGACCTTGGGTGATATTCATGGATTTTACGTTTTATGTTTGAGGACCAGAGTATAGACTTGGCACCAGTGATCCTAGGATTGAGTACCCAGGATAGTTGTGATGATTGAATAATTGTTCAGGTCTATCGGGTTATTGGATGATAACCATTGGATTGATATCTCTAGTTGCTCCGTAGCAGAGTAACCTTAGGGTATCAGACGTGTGAGGAATGATGAAATTTGGGGACCAAATTTTTATTAGAGGGGGAGGATGTTAAAATCTGACAATTTTGACGCGATCTAGAAAATTTTTCAGATATTTTACCCGAAAAGACTTATGGTTTTCTAGACCTAAACTGAAATTAGAGGATTAAATTTCTTTGAAACTTAAGTTTGGAGGGCTTAAGTGTGATTAAACTCAGACCTAAGGGTGCAAATCTAAATAGGTAAAGAAAGAGGGCTAAATTGCAAATGTTGCCTCACTTATAAACCCCCTTTCCTTTTCTCTTCATTCGCATTCATTCCCTGCGCGTGCCCTAGCAAACCATTGCGCCGACCCTTTCTTCTCGCTCGACGACGCCGACGTCGTTTCCCTTAGTGAGCGGCCGACGACAAGCTCTCTACTCCACGCGAGCCGATGATGCCATCCCTATGCATCTACTCCACCCCGTCTACTCATCGGATCGAGGGCATACAGTTGGAGTCGGGAGGAGGGACCGCGGGGTGAACCGCGGATTCTGTTGCCTTCCTACGAGAAACTCCCAGTGAGGGGTTGTTGCCGGAGTTAGCCAACGAAGCTACGACCTCCGGCCACCATGGAGGTAAGCCCGAGTCCGTCAAGTCTTGACTCGTCTCCTGGGATTGATCTCGATATGGTGTTTTGATTTCATTGTTGCTTTGATTAGGGATCGCTATGACCCTCTCCAACTGAGATTGGGATTTCAACCCCCTTGGAACAGATCTAGGGTTCACAGGAGGAGTTGATGTTGCTGTGGGTTAGTTCTGGAATTGCTGAGCGAATTGGTTGTGTTTGGATTGGCAGTGGTCACGTGAGCTTCACTGCTTAGTGGAGTTGTTTTTCGCTTGCTGTGAAGAGTGGCAGTTGGAGCTGAATTAGAGGTAATGTGTTTGAATTGGTTTTGATGATCTGTATTATGGGTTTTGTTCTTGATCTGTTCAAAAAGGGTTTCTGTTCTTCTAGGATATGCCTCTGCTCGAACTTGGTAGCAGTTCTTGCAATTGCTGTTCTATGCTAGATTTGGAACAGAGGAATGTTGTGTGTGCCAGCAGGTATGGTTTGGTTGTTTTGATGGATCTGGGATGAAAATTGTAATTTGATCGGTTATAGAACCTCTTCTGGTCTTTGTTACTTTAGCTGCTTCCCTTCTTGTAGTTGTTTAGGTTGGATTAAATCTACCCAAGGGATTGAGCTGTGAATTTCGTCTATGGATTGTTACTGTAATAGAATAGGTTTTCCTTTAGGTTTTCTTTCAGTTGATCCTATAAGGTTATGTCAATGTGATGTCGTGAGGTGTATTAAGACACATCTCTATTGTGTTGGATTAGATGAGTTGGGTGTTATTTGTGGGTTGTCGTGAGCATTGTTGTGTGCCGTGAGGGTGTTTGGATGCGCCACGGATGATTTAGGGTTTGGGAGAGGCGTTCAGCTCAGAGTTTGGGGGTCGATCGTGATGGAGCTCCTTGGTGAGGTTGATCTTGCTGGATGATAGCAGAATTATTCTATCAGCGGATCTGGGTAAGAATTTGATAATGATGCTCTTGGATTTGGGTATGGTTGATTATTGAATTCATGAAGGAAATGTTGATTACTTAAGAGATTTAAATTATGTTTAATGGATTGATGTAATTAATCATTCATGGGATGACTTGGTAATCTGGATTGGATTGTAACCCTTAGAGTTGAATCTGGATTAAATTGGACTAGTTTCATTTCTGGTCATGTGAGGTCTTTCTTGTTTTGGGTTGTATACAACCTCTGTTTCGCCATGATATCTTGTTGGGTTAGTTGATGATGGAGCTTGGTTAAGCTATGCCGTGAGTGGAACATACCTAATTGGATTTAGGTTATTGGTTTCATAGTGTGGCTTTGGGAATTAATACTGTGAATTGAATCTTAATCCTAATACGGTGTAGGAATTAGTTTAGCTGCTTAATAATTATTGTGACAGCTAAAAACTATATCCTTGATACAGGACACTGATTGATTGCTGATTATTGGACGAGAGGTTCTCACTCGATACGGACTCCATTTGGAGGTGGGTACCCTTTGACTTATCTCTTATGATATTGTCATTTTGTTATGCATAGATTGTTATAGATAGCAGTAAGATTATACGCTATCCCTGTTTATTATACCTGTTCTAGATACTTGTTAGTTATCCCTGAGTTATTATGCCTGTCCTGGATACTTGTTAGTTATCCCTGAGTTATTATGCCTGTCCTGGATACTTGTTAGTTATCCCTGAATTATTATGCCTGTCCTGGATACTTGTTAGTTATCCCTGAGTTATTATGCCTGTCCTGGATACTTGTTAGTTATCCTTGAGTTATTATGTCTGTCCTGGATACATGTTAGTTATCCATGAGTTATTATGCCTGTTCTGGATACTTGTTAGTTATCCCTGAGTCTGTTCTGGATACTTGTTAGTTATCCCTGAGTCTGTTCTGGATACTTGTTAGTTATCCCTGAGTTATTATGCCTGTCCTAGATACTTGTTAGTTATCCCTGAGTTATTATGCCTGTCCTGGATACTTGTTAGTTATCCCTGAGTTATTATGCCTGTTCTGGATACTTGTTAGTTATTCCTGAGTTATTATGCCTGTCCTGGATACTTGTTAGTTATCCCTGAGTTATTATGCCTGTCCTGGATACTTGTTAGTTATCCCTGAGTTATTATGTCTGTTCTGGATACTTGTTAGTTATCCCTGAGTTATTATGCCTGTCCTGGATACTTGTTAGTTATCCCTGAGTTATTATGCTTGTTCTGGATATTTGTTGGTTATCCCTGAGTTATTATACAGTTAGTTCTATACAGTCTCAAGTATTGTCATATCTATATGTATGCTTAGATATCGTGAGGTATCTCTTGTGTTTGACATTGAGAGATCTGCAGATTTCGGCCAGTATACCTTGTAGGTTACCTGTATTTCCTGTTATAAGATTTCAGACTGAGACTTAGTATACTGAGGACTTGGGGAGGGAGGTATGTGTATCTATCATACACCATCCTTGCATTGTTGCATGCCGGCGATCAGCGACTCCCTTGTGGTTGAGCCTAATCGTCTTCCGGCACATGATATGCACACAAGGCCACTCATGGGTTAGTGGATACCGCTGGGTGTGTGCATTTGCTCTGTACTGCTCCGCTCGTCCGCTCATGGGTAGTAGTTTCGGAGCGTGGTAGCAGGCAGGGATCCCTTCTCTACCCATAGACCAGAGAAGATGAGAGAGATATCTCCCCCATATATATATGGGGCGGAGTGTTTACTCCACGAGCATCCTGTCCACTCGGTCACTCACGAGTAGTGATGGCAGAGTGCTGACAGTGTCACGGCTCTACCCACTCGGCCGACACAGTATCGCCTGTCTCGGTGACTTGACTGGAGTTAGGGGGTGACCATGGCATTGCACCATGTGCATACTTTGCATCGTGCATTGTTTGCTGCACTTGATTTCTGCACTTGTTTGACATGCATATTCTGGAGACTTGTTATTTGAGATTATATGTCTATTGATATCCCCTTGGTACTTATTACCCTCTTTTCAGGTTAGATGGATTCTGGTATGTATCTTTATTCAGTATCTTCAGTATACCTTTTCCTATTGTTCATTTGAGACTGTATCAGCGTAGACTCCTATTGTTATTATAGCATATTATGCATATCTGTTGGGTATTCGCTGAGTTATGGACTCACCCCGTTGCCATATATGTTTTTATTTCAGGTTGAGATACTTGGAGTCGCCAGAAGAGCCCAGCAGCCAGTCCCTACCCATCGCGACCGTAGGATTTTGTTTTGTACTTGTTAGTGCATTGTTTTATTTTCCGTTTAGCGATTTGTATTTGTCCTATGTGTCGTGTGCCCTAAAGGGCTTTTGTGTATTGGTTGTTTCGTCGTAAGTCGGACCGGTCCGCAGTCAGGTATGATTTACTTTGTGTTATGGTTATATTATGTCTGGATTTTGAGGCCTGAGGCCAAATATATATATTGTGTGTGATTTGGATATTATATGTATGTGTAAATTGTCCGCCGGACTGGGGAGGTGCTGTCCGATTTTATATTGGGTCAGCGGCTCCAGGGTCTCGGGGCGTGACAGAACATCATGTCATAAGCAATGAGCATGGCCTGATGTTGATGTTGCAGCACATTTGACATAGAAGCCAAAATGTATCACCGCGCCATCTTGTCTGCCTTCACCCACATTTTATAATGTTCCTTCTCTTCTTCACTAGAATTCTCGTTAGACTTTTCAGGAGATCCCTCAAAGAGTACAAATTTGTACTCCTCAGCAGTTAGGACAATGTTAGGCTCCTTTTCCAATGTATGAAATTAGGGCCCGTAAGTTTGTTCTCCTTAAGTATTACTGCTAGTGGGTTGAAGGTCATTTAGAAAAATCCTGAGAATCACAACGATCACAACTTTAGATTTCAAAAATATTGATTCCTCAAACAATAAATTTTAAAATCAACCAACACCTCAAACAACGAGAATTTTGTATGCCACGATAGTGTGGACGTATACGAATTCTACATTTGTGAGAGGAGGTTTTACACATTAATTTTATTATCTTGTCAACCTAACTTTTTGATAAATAAAATTAATTGTTGGTCCTCTTTGGCCCTACAAATAATAGCAGTGACTCCGATGGGGAGGATACTATTATTTGCATCTAAGTGTTTACCATTACACGATACTAAGAAAATTATTTCGAATTATGTGTCGTTCGATGGGGAAAATCACACGCTCTTCAATAATTTTCTATAATCATGTCTGACCCAGTGATCTGCAGAACAAGCCCATCCGATGGGGAGGAAGGCACTCAGAGCCGACGCGCAAGCTTGTTCGCATCACTTGTCAAATTAGTAATGGAGGTCACGGGACCCTTAGGGTCCCTCTCCCACTTAGTCATTTATAATGAGGAATTTTCATGCACGCACAACAAGCACATAAACTAAACCAATAAACAAGAAAAATTCTAAATTTTTCCAACTATCATGGCTTTAGTCTTCAATGTGCCTCCAATCGTGTTGCCACCTCGTCCGCTCCTCCCTACACCATGCGCAAGCCACCATTGAAGGGATCTCTGAGCCGAGACGAAAAGCTATTTATTTACATCCATCGATCCTATACTCCACAAAGGAGTGTACATAAAATCTAAATCGAAAGTAAATAAAAACGAGACTAAACAAGTGTCGTATTTATTTACAAAAATTAAATACCAATTTAGCCTCGTCAACCCTGAGGATTCAAATATTACAACCATGCTCAACCAATCACTACACACGTTATTTAAGCCATAATAGTTGGAATCTCGTGCCTGTAACCAAAGAGTTAGCCTACACACATCCTACTATTATCCGGCAAAAATAAAATACATGATAAAGTGCAAAATGTAACCGAATCCAAACACACAAAAATGAAAACCTCAGCTCTTATACCAATTGATGGTTGGATTGTTGCGGGTTTCCTTAGCAAATACCGGGTCGTTCATAGGAAACCTCTCCATGTCCACGTATTAAAAATTTTTAATCTGAATGGAGACCTATCTCCCAAACGACCATTTCGTCACCGTACTAATTGCTTCGAGTTACAACTTGGCCAAACTTGATGTTCAAGCCTTGTAACTCGCCTAACCAATTAGTCACGGAAAAGATGACGAGCAGATCGCCTATTTTTGTGTTTATTATCAGGATCCAATATAATTAATTATCATAATTAATTAACAAATAATTAACAAACATGATAATTAATTAACCATATAAAATGATAAGATCAAAGAGCCAAGGAGGAGGTTATACCTTCCCTTTTACCTCGCGATCTTCTATTGTATGACCCTCCCCTCTTGGACATCGTGTGGGCGACGATCTACCAAGAATCGAAGTCACCAAGGCGCTTTCTCCCTCCACCAAGCTCTCTTCTCCTTCCCTTTGCTATGTGCTGAAAAAACCCTAGACACTTGGGGTTCCCCGTCGGCCACCAAATGTGAAACTCCTCCACCTAGCTTGCACCGGCCACCAAGGGAAGAAGAAAGGAAGAAGTAGAAGAGGAAGAAGAAGGAGAAGACTCTTGTCCACTAACCCTAACCGGCTAACATCTCCTCTCCTATTCAAAAGCTTGCGGCGCCTATCATCGTTTGATTTCCCTCCTTGCCGCCGGCTATCTCCTCCCTTTCTACTCGAGATTGCTCTGGCCAAACTCGAAGAAGAGAAGAAACCTCTTCTTCCTTTGCGCCACCAATCAAGTGAGAAGATGGGAGAAGAAGAAAGAAGAGAAGAGATCTTCTCTTCTATTGTCGTCGGTTGCCCAAGGAGAGAGAGGGAGAGGGAGAGGAGAGAAAAGCCTAGGTTTGATGATTAATTGGATGCCTTGGTCTCATGACTACATGGGTATATATAGGGCTACAATAGGGACCATGAGGAGGAGTTGGGTCTTGGCCACCTAATGGATCAAGACCCGATCCATTAATGAAGATTCATTCCACTAAAGGCTCTTCATTGAACTACGTCACCAACCCCCATATTTAAATATGGGCTCCACCAATTATTAGTAGAATCATCTCCCCATGTTTAAGATATCGAATGTCTATTGATTAATTTATATTACTGACAATTTTAATTAATCAATATCTAACTCCTTGATTAGTACCACTCAACCTTAACATCGTGTTGGACCAAGTCCACCTACAGGATTTAACATGATGAACCTTATGAGCTCATCAAGGGGGCATCATCAACCTGACTCACCAGGACACGATTTCCATCTATAATCAATGGCACACCATGTAAATAATATTATTTCCCAATTTACCGAGCCTATCGATTTAACAGAATAAATCTCGCCCATTGCTAAATCAAAGAAATAAATATTAAGTACATGTGCCCGTTATTATATCGGGATTAAGAGCATGTACTCCATAATAAACTGAGATATGATCCAATTATAAAGTCAGTATAAATTGGATCACCTCTATGTCGGTCCTACTCAATACACACAAAGTGCACTAGTGTAATTCTATGGTCAAGATAAACCAACACCAAATTACACTACAACCACCCCAATGGTTTGTCCAAATCCATCTCGGTTGTGAGCCTCTACTTATACATTAAAAGGGGCTGATTGTTGGTGCAAGTTGCATCAGTGATGTCCTCCTCTAAGTGTTTTAATGTTTGACAATATACTTAAGTCAGTGATACATTGAACAAAGGAAGGGGAGTTAAGAGAGGAGTAACAAAATGAACCAAAGTCCTAGTAAACCTAGGCAATAAGTCCTGGTTTGAAGAATTAGGCACTAAGTCCTGATCATGGATTGGGCACTAAGTCCTGGCAAAGGGCTGGGCATCGAAGACCTGACCGGAAGTTGGGCACGAAGTCCTGGTCGAGGACTGGGCAAGAAGACCTGGTCGAGGGTTGGGCACCGAAGAGCTAGTTCGAGAAATTGGGCACGAAGACCTGGCCGAGGGTTGGGCACCGAAGTCCTGGACTTAGGGATTGGGCACGAAGTCTTGGTCCGAGGGACTGAGCAACTTAGCTGAGCGATGACTAAGGACAGAAGTAGAGACGAGTCGGGGTTCGGACGTTTCGAGATCCGAGAGTATCAGAGGCTAAGCAAAAGCCCACCCGAAGGACTGGGTGGCAACCGTCTCCTGAATGGAGTAGGTGAAAGGCGCATTCTCGGGGGTGAGAACTTGCGTCGGTTCGACCTAGCGTTTCGTGGAAATCCGAAGTCAAAACCAAGTCCTTAAGGTTAATATTGTGTGTATATTTGCTTTGTTTTTTTTGTATCTTGCAGGTACCAAGAACCGAAGACAAAGCAGGCAAACCAGACTGGAACCTAAGAGGCCAGGCGCCCCAATCAATAGGGGCACCTGGCTTAAAGAACAAAATGGCAGTTTCATGGAGAAGGCAGAATAGGCTTCCATTCAGGCGCCTGGGATGATACAGGCGCCCAAGTTGAAAGCTGTATTTGCTATTTCGAGTTCGAAATAGAGACAAGCTTTCATTCAGGCGCCCGGGAGGTCCAGGGCGCCCTGGTCAAAAGTTTTATTAGCTGTGATGAGTTTGGCGTAGAGATAAAGTTTGACCAAATCCATAGGGGCGCCCCCATCATCACAGGCGTCTGTATGAAGCCTATAAAAGGGGCCTCGACCCCTCAGCATCAAACACAACTTCCAAGATCCATTCTGAGTGTTCTAACTGATGACAAAGCGCTATCGACGAGACTCTGTGACCAGGAGGCTCCAGGAGGAAATACGCGACACTTCGGAGGTCCAGATCGGCCGAGGCTTCGACCGTAATTGTTTGGTTTGCTTTTTATTATTCTGCACTTAATTTCATATCTTTTTCATTGTAACTACTGCACTGTAAGTCGGGTTTTCTCCGCCTTCCAAAATTCATGAAAGGAGACCAATAGTGGACTCACACCGAGTACATAGGCCTTGGACGTACTGACCCAGGTGGGTCGGGAACCAAGTAAATAAATCTCGTGTGTCTGCTGTGTTATGTTTTTCTTCGTTCTATTTAATTTCCGCTCCACTAACGGTCTGAGTCTAGAACGAAGATTTGAAAAGTTTACGATTTCCACGAGAAAGATTTACGGTCGATATGTTAGTGATATGAGAGAAGTGTCCTAAGGCAATCGCCTTATGATGTAAACATTTATATTAATAAATGATAATTCAGTATTTGAGTATACATGTTTTGTGTATTTGATTGGGATCTTAAACTCATCTACTGAATGTCCACAATACAACTCACAGCATAAGAGAATTTGTGATGGGATCACAACTAGTGATTATCTCTAATGTGCAATTGTGAAGTATTGAAATTATCCCTAGTCGATGAATTGATAAAAATGGACACTATCAATTCTGTTGAGACTAGCATGGGTTATTCTCTAATCAGTTGATTTTCACTGGCTAGTGACATTGGGATGTCCGGAGATAAACATGGATGCTAGTTAAGGGAACTAGTTCATTGGAGTGACTAGCTGTAAAACTTCATATGGTTATCTATAAAGATATGTCAATGAAGTTCTTACTGCAGCTTAAGTGCGATGTTCCTTTGACTTGCGGTGTTCAAGTCATCTTGGTCATGGAGACTTATACTTTAACATCATAAGCAAGCATCTCCTAGGAGGTGTGGACCCAGGATGATTGGGCATGAGCCGAAGTGCCCGAAGATGTTTGAACAGCCTACAAAGCATTCACCACTCCTTGCGAGGAGATGTATACCCAGGCCTATCGTCGGATTGTTACTCAAAACCTCTGGCCAGAGTATATCATGTTAAGAGTGCGAGTCTCTTAAATACATGAGAGTAATTAGAAATCCGTTGGACGAGAAAGACATTACTTGGGCTAGGTGTGACGTAGTCAGCCTAGTGGGGACTGACACAAATAGACCGTGTCCTGAACCAAGTGGGTATAAGATGGTGAAGGGAATGGGGCACGACTCATTAGAGCTGCTGAAGGGTTTCAGAATAATTTCTTCTGAGGTCAAACCGTTGATCTTTCGATTAATTGGGGATCATGATGTACTACTAGGTGCCACTCATGATCGTTCTATAATTAGTTGATTATAGACGGCCAACATAAATCGAAAGCCTATTTAGTCACACGCACTACGAGTAATCCGAGGGATTTAAAACGAGTTGAAAATTGGATTTTCCGATCAAGAGAAATAAGTCGAATCTGAGTTAATCAGAGGCGCAATGGAAGCTAAAAATGGCTAAGTCTTTTGAAGGCTTATTGGGCGAATTAAATGAGTTTAATTCGCGATCGGTTCGGTTTGGTTTGGCCGGCCAAAGAGGGTGCTAACCCTCCTTGTGGTGGCCGGCCATTAAAGGGAATTAAATCAATTTATTTGGTTTAATTAATAAAATAAATCTAGTGTGATTTGTTTTATAAATTATGGATAAATAAATTTGTATAAAGAAATTTATATAAATAAATTTGTAGAAATTTATTCCTTTTATGGAAGTTAAAATAATCCATGAATTGGTTTATTTTAATTTTATAAAATCAATTATGAATTGATTTTTCCATAATAAGAAAGTTTATAAATTTCTTATAAAATTTTATTCCATAATTTAAAGAGAAGAATAATTTGTTTTATTATAAATTAGTTATAATAAGACTAGGCTTAACGGAATAAGTCATAAGAAATTTTATAAGATAAAATTCTTATAATAACTAATTCCGTTAAAAAGGAGACTTAGCAAGGGAGAAGCAACTATATAAGGAACCATAGGCAAGCCTTGGATTCCTAACTAATCAATCAAGTAATTGAATAAGAGCTCTCCCTCTCTCTCTTCTCTTCTCCTTCTCCCTCTCTTGCCTAGGGCCGGCGCCCACTTGGTGAATTAGGAACGGCGCACCTTGAAGCTTCATCCTCCATCTAGGGCCGGCGCAACTCCTCCATTAGAAGGTGTTGCTGTGAGCTTCAAGAAGAAGGAGAACCCGAACAAGAAGAAGAAGAAGCGGATAGCGACTCCTCTCTTCTCGGAATTCGATTCCGTTACTTCGTTGGTTAGTTTCCTAATTTTTCTCTTGATCTTCTAAATTGTGCCCATAGAGAATCTAGTAGTTCTCATCGGCACAAAACTCGTGACTTTGCGAAGTCATCCCGAAGAGAACTCGGCGTGGACGCGAATAGAGGCGGAGCTTCCAAGGGACGCTACGGTTGGATCTCGTCCCTTTCTTCGAGTTACGAAAGGTATAAAGTAAATTAGTTTACTTTTCCGCAAAGTTTTATTTTATGATTATGTCAACACACTATAAGGTTGCATGCTAGATACGAAGTTAAAATAATTTAGGAAATTATTTTATGCAAACTCTTCCGCTGCACGTAAAAATATTAAATTTTACGAACTCGTATCCTTGTCAACATGCACCCGGTCCCAACACGATATTCACCCCCCCCCCTCTATCGACGACACCGGTCCTACAAGTGGTATCAGAGCCAGACCGCTCTTCACCGGACTAACCGCCGACGGAGCAACGACGCCAGGAGTTAAGGGGGAGCCTAGGAGTGAATCAGGTACATTTTAATTTTAAATGTCAAATTTTAAATTTCATATAATATGTTTCAAGTGCATGGAGAGAGGTCACTATAAAAATCAGTGCCCTACTCATAAGACTCGTTCTTCACCGGTGGCAAAGAAGGCACCAGCGCCAGGAGTCCGGAGAGACAAAAATCACGTACGATGCTTAAAATGCGAAAAATACGGACACTACATAAATAAATATCTGGCAAAGGTACACAGAATTTACGTTCCGAAAATTTTTAAAATTCTTGCACTATCCCATAATTTAGATAATTTTTCTGATAAATTAGAATTTTTACACAGTCAAATAGATATCATGCATGATCAGTGAGAAAAAGTAAATAATGCTAAAATATCATAAATTAACCTTGCAATCCATAATATTAATTCGTTAATTTCTAAAATTAATCTTAATTTTAATCCTGTTAATTCTGAGAATTTTTATCCTGAATTCAAATTTGAAAATCTTAAGGATAATAATGAATTCAAATTTGAAAATCCTTTGGATAAATCTGAATTCAAATTTGAAAAACCTTTAGATAATTATGAATTCAAATTTGAAAATCCTTTGTATAAATCTGAATTCAAATTTGAAAATCTTAAGGATAATTCTAAAGATAACTCTAAAGTTAGTGAAGATATTTCTAAAGATAATCCTGAAATTATTGAAATTATTTCTGAGAATAAAAATGATTTTGTTGAAAATATTCTTGAGGATAATAAAGATGAAATTCTCCTAGATAATAACTTTATTCTAGATAATATTGAAGATTATTATAAAACCTTAACTAATGGCTCAAATTACTCCACCTACCTTGAGGATATTTAAGATCTAATTTTGAGGAGAAGATGAAATTTTCTGAGATTAAGGTCATAGTCAATAAAAATCACAAAGAATCAAATAAACCAGAATTATTAGAAAAACTTGAAAAGATAAATTAGGAAAAAATAGTAGATGAGTCAGAAATTTTTGAAATAATGAAAATTATGAACTTAAACCCACAACTATTAATTAATCAATTAAATCGTAATTAATTCAAATTCAAATTAATTCAATTAAATCTTAATTAATTCAAATTCAAATTAATTCAATTAAATCTTAATTAATTCAAATTAATTAATCAATTAAATATTAATTAATTCAAATTCAAATTAATTCAATTAAATCTTAATTAATTCAAATTCAAATTAAATCAATTAAATCATTATTAATTAATTCAAATTCAAATTAATTCAATTATATCTTAATTGATTCAAATTCAAATTAATTCTTAATTAACTCAATTAATTCTTAATTAATTTAATTTCAATTAATTCTTAAATAACTTAAACTCGAACTAAAATAAAATCTTACACAAACTGCAACAATTAATTTACTAAAAATAAATATGTCAAAGTGGGTTGACATATTCGCGGGTTCACATGACATGTATCAAATCGGGAATTTGATACATCTTTAGAAACGTAATTAAATATTTTGACTTGTTTGACTCATACATAACTGTCATGTCATGCATATGCTATTTTTTAAAATATATGACTGGTCATTTATATTTAAATTTTATGCATGATTTAGAACGGTTATAGGAAAAAGAATAGTTGAAACTTGAACAACCTAGTATTAGGCGGAGGTGAGATGATAGTACGTTAGGGAAGCCCTTCTAATAAGGTCAAGTATATTCTACTTGGTCTGTTTAGTCTGGTAGAACTAGCCGAAGCTACCGATCCAAAACCTAAACTAGTTAAACCAAAATCTTTCAAGGAGTAACTTGAAGATGAATTTTCTATAAAAGGCTTTGTCAAGGAAACGGTTGATGATCCAATAAGGCAACGGCCAAAGAAGGCCTTGTGCCTCGCCAAGACCTGGAAGCCAATTACTGAAAATCAAATTCACTTTACTATTGCTAGATTTGAATCTAACACAAGTTTTAATTAAATCTTAGATTTAATAATAAATTAAGGAAAATGATTCAAGCATCTCACAATACATTCATAAGGCAACCATGCTTGCTGTATTGAGACATCTAGAATGGGTGAGATGTTAAGGACTAATAAATTGAAAAATATTTTTTCAAAACTGTTTTTCAAAATTATTAGAATATTTTTCTAAAAATATATTTTCAAAATAATGCTTCAACATAATAATGTTTGTATGGAATTCATGCTTGTCTGATTGCCAACATATTATATGTCTTCAAAAATTATATCCTTTTGAAAATTGTTTGACTCACACAATTAGACACAAGCCTTGTAGGACAACAATAAAGTTCCTTAAGGCACTTAGATAGAGTCAAATGGTGTCGGGTACAGGGGGAGTGTTTTCATTCCTTTGAAATTTTTTTAATTTGTATTTTAAACATTACAATCATTTGAAAATACTTTTCGAAAACTCTGCTTTAAGTTACTATCATTTGTGTTTCCGAAAAAGGCTTATGCTTTAAAAATCTTATTTTCAAAAATTACCTGTTTCTTTGACTTTGATAAACCCTAAAGACACAGAGGAAGGTCCACTTCACGACCTACAAGGACTCCTAGGATGTGTCAAATTTAGGGGGAGTCTGAGTCAAAAGGAAAATTCTTTTTTAAAGTTTTTTTTAATTATTAGATAATTCCTTTGATCTGAACTAAACCCTAAAGACCTAGAGGAAGAGTACTTGTGGTCAACAAGCTTCCTAGGACTGTGTCATGTTTAGGGGGAGGTCAAATTTTAAAGAATTATTTAATATATTTTCATGCACTGCATTATTAAGTCATTTTTAAAAACATAATTTCTCTTCAAAGTACTATTTTTTTATTCATATTAAATCTCCATCACTTTCAAAACAATTTGTTTGGAAAGACTGTTTACTTGGGCTTGAGAATTTCCAGGACACTTAGGAAAATGTCCTTGAAGTTAACAAGGTTTCCTAGGATTGTGTCAGACTGGAAAGGAAACTAAGTCAAGTAAAATATTATGTTTTCAAAACAATACTTTTCTAAATACTTTCAAAATATAAGTCAAGTAACTTACATTTTTACAGAACTTACATTTTTCAAAAATACTTATATTTTTCAAAATTACAAATATTTTCCAAAAATACATAATATCTTTCAAAGTTACTTATATTTTTCAAAAATTACATAATTTTGCTCAAAAGTACTTGCATTTTTGAAAATGATCAAAATATTTTTCAAAGGTACAAATATTTCTTCAAACACTAGCATGTTTCAAAGAACATTTTTTTTGTGAAAATGTGTTAAGCAAAAAAAAGGGGGTCTTTCAAGAGTGTTTTCACAACATTTCTTTTAAATATTTGCTCGCAATCTCTTGAAAAACCTTTTCTAAAAATGTTTCTAAAGAAAATTTTTCAAATCAAACATTTTTCTACAAATATAAAATATTTTTCAGAAATTGCACAATACTTTTTCAAAGTAGATTTTTCTCTGGAAAGTTAATTACTTAGTTTTACTATGCCTTCAAAATTTATACTAAGTATTCTCACAAAGAAACATATTTTATTGTTGGTACAAGTATTTTTTGGCTTTTTTGATGTATGACAAAGGGGGAGGGATGCGCCTTAAGTTAGAAATAAAGTTTTTTCTCTTACCAAAGGATCAAAAAAACTCAAAATGTTTTTCAAAGAGGGAGGACAGTGAAAGTTAGAAATTTTTTTCCTATTTTTCCCCATAGGATCAAAAAATGGATTTTCAAAACTTAGATCATTTCTTTCATTTGATCCCAAGAGTAAATTTAGCCCTTTCTGTTGGATCGAGAAACATGATTGAGGGAAAACGTTTCGGATTAATAAAAAGAGAATACACAGTAGAATTAGAACATACACACAAAGAACGCAAGTAGTTTTACTTGGTTCGGAGTCGCGGTCGGCTCCTACTCCAAGGCCTACGGTCCTTGACCGTTTACTGCAGGCAATTCTATATTTGCACAAAGGTTTATAGAGTATAATACAGAAATATTGCAGTAAATAAATGACTACACTTTTCATTACCGACGCCCGGTGTAGATTGTACTTTGGAGCAGAGGGTCGTCATCGGCGCTAGAATCCCGAGATCTGAGTTTGCCGGAGCAGAGCGCTTGAACGAAGAGAGTAGAGGCGTTGTAAAATTGTTGTTCTGAAGCCTTGGGGTCGAGCCCCTTTTATAGTGCTCCTGGGGCCGCCTGGGACGTCGGGGGCGCCTGACACGTGCCTTCGGATCCGAAAACCTCTATCCGAAGCTTGGTTAGTGCTTATCCCCTATGAATCGGCTCTGGAGCTGACGGGGGTGCCCGGGACGTTGGGGGCGCCCTGCTTGACTTGGTCCGCTGGCTTCTTACTATTTTGCTTTGATTGCATTGGACTTGGGCGCCCGGGGCCTCCATGGCACCCTGCCCAAGGCTATTCCGAAGCAATTCTTGCTTCCTTGTTTTGTTTTTGACCTTGGGCACCCGGGATCTCCCGGGCGCCTGGGCCAGCTGCCTGCCCCTCTCCTTTGGGGCGTTCTGAACTGTAGAAACACATTCCCTTGGTCCCTGCATTCAAGGTTAGTTCCAAAACAACAAGGCAAGAATATTAGTTGATTTCTACAGCTGTAGCTGTCTTGGTTCTGACTTTGGGTCTCCCAAATGGAACCCTAGGTCGAACCGACGCCTACTGTTCCCTCGACGGGGAACGCGTCCTCACCTACTCCTCTCAGGAGAGTTTACCTTTTGCCAACCGGCTCCTCCGGTTGGACTTTTGCCCAGCAGTCCTTTGCTAGGTGCCTAGCAGCCGTTCGCCAGGTGCCTAGCAGCCCTTCACCAGGTCTTAGGGTTTTGATGCCTAGCAGCCCTTCGCTAGGTGCCCAGCAGCCCTTCGCCAGGACTTCTTTCTGCACACTCAGTGAACACATTAGACCACAATAACATCTTAACTCTTGAACCCTTTGCCATTATCAAAACCCAGGTTCGACTTAGGTGCTGGTTGTACCAACAATCTCCCCCTTTTTGATTTATGGCAACCCGGTTCAAAAAGTTAAGTTTAAACAAAAAGCAGGTAAAGTGCCAATTTAATTTCCTCCCCCTAGAAGGAATCTCCCCCTAGGTTTTTCAAAGGTTCGCGGGTTTTGAAAAAGTTTCTAAGTCTAACAGGGAAATGGTTTTTCAATACTTAGAACATTTTCAAAAAAAAAAGGCTTAAGTTAGAAAACATTTTCCAAAAAGTATTTTGGGTTGGGCACTTGGAAAATTTATACTTAGAGAATTTACACTTAGAAAATTTTCAAGTAAATACTTAGTTTTCGCACTTTAGAAGATTTTCTAAACTTATTTTGAAGTTTTAATACTGAAAAAAAAATTCTATCATATTTTTGAGTTGTGAAAAATTTTCCAACCTCTTTAGCACTTTAGAAAGTTTTCAAGGAAATTTTGAAATTAATACTTATAAACTTATCTATTAGGGAAATTTAAAGTTAAGTACATAGAGAATTTTCAAAAATAGTTTAAGTCATGTACTTAGAAGATTTTGAAAATAATTTAAGTCAAGTACTTAGAAGATTTTAAAAATAATTTAAGTCAAGTGCTTAGAAAATAATTTTTTGAAAATAATTTATGACAAACAAATGGCAATTGACTTAAGGAATTTTACTTTTTGAAAAAGGAGATGAAATTAAAAAAATTTTAAAACCTTCTCTTCTCTCCTTTCCAATCACTCCCCCTTTGCCATATATCAAAAAACAATATAGCAAAAAAAACATGCTTAGCAATAGAATTAAGATGTTGTACTGAACCAATTCAAGGTATAAATTGGACCAAATCAATTTAAATTTTCTCTTTCGGGTCCTGTCTAACCCAATTAGCTACTTAGTAACTGTTATAAACAATAGGTTTTGCTAGGGTTAGTCATGTTTAAGTGTTCTGATCAAGTTAGATTTTCTAAGCTTGACACTTTAACTTGATTACTATTGATTGGTATTTAGTGCCCCAATTACTGCAGATGCACAGACTTAAGCATCTTGAATCAAGACAAAGACCTAAGCATCTCAACCCATTCTAGGTGATCAATCAAAAGTATCCTAAGATGCTTGTGAGATGCTGGCTTCTAGATCTATAGGTGCATACAGTTCTAGGGTTAGGGCCTAGGCTAAGTCCATTTTGCGAAAAATCCCTAGTTTTGAAAGGGGTAATTTTTCTTAAGAAAAACTAAGTCGAAAATTTATTAAAAAAATACACAAAGAAAATGATTTTTCAAATTAAGTAGGAACTGATAAGTAATAAAACAGTTTTACCAAAACACAGAAGTAGAGCAAATCTATTCTACCAAGCATAACCCTAACTGCCTTCTTAGTGACTGATAAAAGGCAGATAATCAACAAGTAGCTAGATATGATAAGTGCATAGAAGTCAACTGGTCAAAGTGAGGACCAAATACCATAGTCAAACCATAGTCAAATACATGTCAACCCTATTGAGTAGGGGTAGTCAACTAGTCAACAGTACAATGGAAAATATCAATCTGAACTAAGAGGAAGGACCGGGATGATCAGATGAGCTGGGTTGCCAGGATCGGAATAACGACATCATTTCATTATACCGTGCGTCATTAGTTTCTCGATCGGCTCTGAGGGCATTCATATACTCAGTGTAACAGGCCTCATTTTCTTCCATATACTCTGAGTGATTGGATTCCATTTCCTCCCTGAGATTGTGGACCTCTGTCTGAAGTAGAGCTAGCCTCTTGTCAGTCGTCGGAGGTGGGGGCTCGTCCATCTGCTCTCGAATCTCGGCAGCTAGGGAAAAGTTTCTAAAACCTATTTCATCAAATTCGGTCATTGTGTTCATCACTTCATCGGTGATATTACGACCGTGATGATGAAGAATAGAGGTGATGATGTGGCAGTAAGGGGTGCGTACCCGCCCCTGAGTAGTAACACTAGACGCATATAGAATGGTGTGGAACATGTGGAGTCCAATATCTATGTCTAAGTGATGGATCAATGCGTACAGTAAGAAGGTGTGGAATGGTCGCATGGTCGTGACGTCCCTAGTGGACAAGGGTAGAATGCAACGGACTAGGACTCTATAAAGAGCGTAGTCCTGGACTTAAAGATCTACAGACTGAAACCGTCTAGTCAAAGGGTTTCAGGCATCTCTATAAAATAGGAATATAGGGTGTCCAGGTCAATGTGAGAGTAGGGAGCAGCAAAGGGAGGATCTCTAGGAGGATAACAGCAGAAAGTGGACTGAGAAAGTCACAGTCCAAGAAATCTGTTAAGCAACGAGGGTGTTATTGTCAAGGGCATCCCTTGTACTGTGGTGACAAAGATAAGGTCATTTTGTCTGAAGATATTGTTGTAGAATTCTGCACATAGGGTTGTGTTCACGGGATGAGTGCAGAAGACAAGGTTATCAAGTTGATAGAAGTTTATGACATTCATAGCTAACGGACAGGATTGGGTAAAAAACTGTCTATTTAGGAAACTCATTTTGATAGGTTTATACGTCGTCCTAGCGAATTTATTGCATAGTTCCAAGGTCGGAAACCTAGGGTCGGGGCTAGGTTCGGTCCCGGGGTTTGGTTGATTTGCACGATGTTTTCTAAAATAATAAGAAATATGCGTTTAAGGGTAGAAATAATAAAGAAATTAATTTTAAGTGTAAAAGAAATGATACCTAGTAGCCATCCGGGGAGGCATGGTCGAGGTGGAGTGGTCGAGGGCACAAGAGGGTCGTTCGGTCGCCTTGGAAGGAGAAGAGTTAGAGAGGAGAAGTGTTTTGGGTGTGGCAAAAGAAGGGTGTTTCGGGTGCTTTATATAGAAGGTGGTCGGTCGGGCGCCCGAGAGGTCTTGGGCACCCGAGTTAGAAGGAAGCTGCCTTTGGCAGCTTTTCGGCCCTGACCTGGTTCTGGATGGGGGCGCCCGTGATGGACTGGGCGCCCGGAGTCAGATGAAAACTGTCATGTGCAGCTTTTTCGGTTTTGACCCTGTCCTTGGGGGCGCTGATAGACCACAGAATAGGTGTCACGAATGTGGGTCTCAAATTTAGATATTTATAAAAAGCTGGAAAACCTTTTTGCAATCAAAATACGAAAATGTAGTAAAGGGGCCACAGGTCGTATTTTTCCTAGGGCTAGTTGATGTTGTGTGATTCGAGCTTGTATTTATGTGTCGTTTGTGTATTTTTAGGTTTCGAATGTGATTTTGGTTTGGGTTGCAAGCATGAAATGAAAAGGAAATAAAAATAAAGGAAAACTAAACCATGGAACTTAACAAGTGATGGCCAGTAATAACTCAACCAATGGAAACCGAATTAAGCAATTGAACTTAACTAAATTTGGAAACCAAGTCTGATTGCAAATGCTAAACTACTGCTAAGTAAATGAATTAAACAAAGCTGAAATTTCTGGTTGAAAATGATGCCAAAAACTTAAAACCCAATTGCAACAATGAAACTTGATACTAATGCCGAAATTAGAATTCAAATGCAATGACAACTAGACCCGAAGCAAATCTGATTTCAAACTCTTCGACAAACTAAAAACTGCATTCAACTTGACTCCAACACCTGCTGAAATTTTTCTTGATACTAAGTGAAGAAAACAAAACAAACTTGATATAAAAGGAAGAACTTATGTGCCAAAGGTGGATACTACATGCCAACTGTAACTGATGTGAAGCTAATAAATTGAAGCAAGCTGTTATATGCAGAGTTCAGAGACTATTGAATGCGAAACAACAATTCCCGAGCCCAAACCAATGTGCAGAATCAACTCAAATTCAGAAATGAAAAAAAATGCAGAAATGAAAGCAGAATTGCAGAAATGCAGTGCTAGCTAAGCTGAAAACATGGACTGAATTGCAGGAAACCAAAACTAAGTTCTATGTTAACTAAGCAAGCATATATATGACTCGAATGCAGAAATTAACACAACTAAATGCAGAGACAATTTGGACAACAAACAGCTCTGATACAAGTTTAGAAACTGGCAGAAATTGCAGAAATAGAAGTGGCACGCAATCTGAATTTGGCACGCAAGCAATTACAGTGAAAACTAGCTGAAATTGAATCTGATTGTTTACTAAACAAGCTCCTAAACTACTTAACTTGAAGATTTAAAACCTAATTAAGCTAAACACTTCAGAAAACCCACTCAAACAGCTGATACTAAATTCAAAATAGAACATTTGCGGCAGAAATAAAAACTACAGCTAAAACTGAATTTTAACTAAAGAAACTACTCCTCGATCCCTTCCCGAGCTCAGGTACTCCTTGTTCGTCACGCAAGGGAGAGCCTCGGACCCGTAAGCTCAGCAAACCATTGGGATAACTCCATCTGCGATTGAATACAGCTCAGATTTCTTCATTCTGAAATTTCCATTCGAAATCTTCGATTCAGCTGCGTCTGCGTGCGAAGGTGAGTTGATGATGATCCAAGCAATCTAGGGAACTCCTCTAGATAGCTCAGGTGGAAGGAATTTGAGCACAGCCGATCCGAAGGTAGAAAATGGACAAAACTGCGGAAACCTCTCAACAGCTCTGTCTCTTGAGCAATTCTGATCTGGAAACTTCACTCATGGCCTTCCCAATGACCTAGCACATGATCTAAGCAAGGAAATCGAGTGGTCGCGCCAACGGATTGAAGAAAACTTGAAACGAGATGAAGAACACGCGAAGAAGGTAGCTTGCGGCGAAGACGCGACAGGGAGAAGCTGTGGCGAAATTTTCCTTAAGTAATTATGAATGAACGACCCAGATTGATTTGTGGAAATCCAACGGCTGATCTTCATCTGATCTGAACCAAACATTGATGATGTTGATCAAGGGTCAGGATCTGCCTCGTGGTAGCTCGGATCCTCTAGATTTGCAATGGATGGTCCAGATCAACCTAATCTTTGAATGGACGATCTAGAACCCTCTGAGCTTGATCCAACGGTTGAATGAGCTCTGATTGGGATGAAACCTTCAGATCTTGATTAGAGTGCTTGATCAGCCCTAACCCTAGCTTGGATGGCTTCAGATGGTCCCAGATGGCTCAGATCTAGCCGCTCTTGAATCGGACGGCCTAGATTAATCCGAAGCTTGATAACTCGATCCGGGTCCACTTCCGACTCAAGTTTGACCCAGTATGCCCTAGGTCCATGAATCTTTCATGCCTATAAAAATAGATCAAAAATTTAGTGGCCAAATAATCCAAATATGTGCAGATTTGCAATTAAGTCCAAAATAGAAGTAAGTTCTAAAACCTGGGATAAATTCACAATTAAGCAAGTAAAACATGGGTCAAACATGGATTTTAGCAACTAAAATAATCAATAAAATGGTACTTATCAACTCCCCCATACTTAAGCTTGAGCGTCTCGCGAAACCACTAAGTATGTATCCCTTAGATTTTCTTAAGCATAATTAGAAGCAAATGAAAAGAAATTACCTAAGGTTGTCAATTCTCAAAAATCTAAGCACTATGGATTAGTATCTCGTCCTTAAATCAACAACTTAGCCTTTTCATCCTTCATGAGTCATTGAGATGAATTTAACTCACTAGCCATTCAAAGGAATTTTTGGTGGCTCTCTCCTTAAGTTCTAAGTTGATGATGGAAGTAGAGCTCAATCATACACACATGCTTCTTGCACTACCATAGGCTTGCTTGTTATCTAATCTCCACCATTATTCATGATTAGGATCAACATCTTCAAAAACAAGTGAAAACATGGAAAATGGTAAGAAATTGAGTAAAAGCCAAGAAAATGGAAAAATTGATAAAGTGGGAGACTTGATTGCTCAAGAACGTTTCCAATGTACTTTGCCCCTCTTGTCAGTCCTCTAGTGAAATCAAAAGTGTGATGGAGTAGTTAGTACTTGCAAAATAGGCATAATAGTTATATTTTCCAAAATAACATTTTTTTTCAAGGCACTTGTTCGGTTTGACTGGCGTTGACTGGCGATTTCAAAGGCGATTTCGGGCGAAAACGCGATCGCGCGTTTTTCTTCTCTTCCGCGGCGATGGCCGCCGGTGTCAACAAGGCACCGGAGCCTGATCCTAAGCAGTTTCCTCCCCTTCCTACGGCTACTACTAAGCCCATGGAAGATCTGACGACTCATCAAGGGAAGAAATCAACATCTGAGCTTCCAACCTCTTATGCAGCAATTCTGAGACCAGTTTCGCCGAGAGCTACAAAAAAGGGTTTCAATGAGATTGGAGACGATTTCAAAGAATCTGAAATTTATAACAGCAAACCAGGTATATTCTATACTGAAGAGGAAGTGGCTTTAATGGCAGATCCTTATAAATTCTCGCTCATTGGTAAATTCTCTGGTAAAAGACCTATTGCATCAGTTATCATTCAAGCTTTCAAAACCCTAGGATTGTCCAGTTTTTATAATATTCGGTTTTTGCGATCTGGACACATCTTCTTGCATCTTACATCAAACGAGGACATGGCTCGGGTTTGGTCGAGAGGTATTTGGTACATTGGTGGAGTTCCTTTACGTATTCTTAGATGGTCGCCACATTTCTCATATGGCTCAGAATCTTCGGTTGTTCCAGTTTGGGTTCAATTTCCGGATTTCCCAATTCATATGTTCAATAAAAGTAGCCTTTTCTCGGCTGCTCAGATTATAGGAAAACCTATTAAGATAGATGAAGCAACTGCTGATGGTTCTAGGCTATATATGGCGAGAGTTTGTGTGGAAATTGACTTGTTAAAACCAAAAGTGGAAGAATTTTGGATTGGTATAGGAGAGGAAAAAAGATTACAGAAAGTTATTTTTGAGAAACAACCTAAATATTGTGAGCATTGTTGCCATTTGGGGCACTCAGTTAATGAATGTTATGTGATTGGTAATCAGCCGAAACCAGATTGGAAGAGGAAAAGAGCAGAAACTAAAAACACTAGTGAAGATCTACGAGAGAGTTTAAATGGAAAAAATTTGAAAGGAGCAGGAAAGGGCTTTGGGGAAGAATCTTCTGATGGCAGAGAAGGAATATGGGTTCAGAAACAATTTTCTTCAAAACAGAGGGAAGTTATACAAGGAAATCAGTTCCATGTCTTAAATAATGGTGGAGAGGAAGAGAAAGAATTTTCAAATGAAGCAAAAAATTTTCTGGCAGATAATATGAATAAAGATAGAGAAGAGAATGAAACTGTAGTTGGATCAGATTTCAGAGATCATCTGGGTGAAAAGGAAAGGCAAAATCAGGGAAATTTGGTTTCTGATAAGGAACAAAGAGATTTGAGAAGCTCAGATAAAAATTTTAATAGAGGAAATTCTGAGATTATTATAGATTTTAAAACAAATTCTGAGACTCAGAAAGGAAAACAGATAGACCAGAATATTAAAAACAGTTTAGTGCAAATTTCTCATCCTAAGACTTTGATGCAGCAGAAAGTTCATTTTGAATGTTCTTTAGATAAAAACACATTAGGCGAAGGTTCTAATATCCCCAACAAGCATTTAAAAATTCTTGAGGACAAAGGTAAGCAAAAGATTCTAAATACTGAAGAAATTGGTGACATAATGGCAGAAAATGAAAATACTTCAGAAGAATTGAGGGATATACAAAATATACAGGAATATCAATCTTTATCCACAGAGGAAGATGGAAATGCTAATTCTCAGGGGAATGACAGAGCTCAGAATGTTTCAGAACAATGGGGTCCATCTTCAATAACTGAATCTCATATAGTTCAAGATGAAAATTTGGCCTATAAGTCATTTATAGAGGAGTATGACACTGAAGGTGATGAAAGGGAACATCTCAGAAGGGTTTCTTTGTTCTCCATGGCTTCTCCAAAAAAATCTTTACAGCTTGAATTTCAAAAGAAGGTTAATAGTAAAATTTCTTCTTCTGATACATTTCATCGTGTCACTAGAAGTCAATCTCAA
This sequence comes from Boesenbergia rotunda, assembly GCA_024364735.1. Lineage (NCBI taxonomy): Eukaryota > Viridiplantae > Streptophyta > Magnoliopsida > Zingiberales > Zingiberaceae > Boesenbergia > Boesenbergia rotunda. Next base: position 412,206 of record JAGFNQ010007455.1, read on the forward strand.
GCTAAAAGAATTTCCTATACATCTATGTTATAATGTCAGGAATTATTTGGAATATTAGAGGTATAGGTAATTTGGCTTCAATTAGAAGATTACATTTCTTGAAAAACAACTTTCATTTGAATTTCATGGGAATCCTTGAGCCTTTTATTGAATTGGATGTTCCATTTATTACACACAGATTAGGTATGTCCAAAGCCTTTTCTAATTGTTCTGGGAAAATTTGGTTCATATATGATGATAATATAGAATGCTCTGTTATAGTTAACCACGAGCAATTTTTGCACTTATGTTTGAAATCTAACATGTTTCCTTTAGAGATGATGGTTACAATTGTTTATGCTAAATGTACAAGAGCTGATAGACTTGAACTCTGGGATCAATTGGTACTTCTAAAACCAGAGGAGAAGAACTTTTGGCTTGTTGGTGGTGATTTCAATGTTATTGCTAATATTTCGGAACACTCTAAAGGGGTGAGTTCAGGCACAGGAGCTATGGAAGATTTTAATGATTTTATGATGCTTGCTGGTCTAATTGATGCGGGATATGTGGGAGATCATTTTACATGGACAAATAATAGGATTTGGAAGCGGCTAGATAGGATTTTGATCCTTCCATCATGGCAAGAGAGTAGTTTTGCAGTTCGGGTGGAACATCTGAGTCGGGCAGCATCGGATCATTGTCCGCTATTGGTTACTTTTCCTAAACTGGAGAAGACAGCAGCTTCTTTTAGATTTCAGAACATGTGGCTTAGACATCCTGGTTTTATGCAAACAGTGAGGTTGAATTGGAATCTGCCCAGCTATGCGAAAGGTCTAATAAACTTACAACTAAAACTGAAAAGGTTAAAAAACCATTTGAAATGGTGGAATAAAGAAGTTTTCGGGAACATCCAAAACAATGTCAAAAAAGCTGAAGAAAAGTTTGCAATGGCAGAAAAACAATATGATTCAGAGCCTACTGAGAAAAATAGAATTTTCAGAAATAAAATTCAAGCAGAACTATTCAAGACATCACAAATGGAGGAAGATTTTTGGAGGCAAAAGGCTGCAATTAAATGGATGGCAGAAGGAGACAAGAATACCAGATTTTTTCATGATAAAGTTCAGAAAAGGCGCATTTCTAACAGAATTTTTCGAATATGGGAGGAAGGAGAATGTTTGGAACAGCCGGAATTAATTAGAGCATCAGGTTCTAAATATTTTAAGCAAATTTTAACTGATGACAGATCTATATACGCAGAGACAGAGTTAAATCATATCCCATATCTTATCACTGAAGCAGAAAATGTAGAGTTATCAGCTCAGCCAACTTTGGAGGAAGTAAAACAGGTGATAATGGAAATGAACCAAAACAGTTCGGCTGGGCCAGATGGATTCTCTGTTGCCTTCTATGTTTCTTGTTGGGAAATAATTAAAGTGGATGTTTATCAGGCTGTGGTGGACTTCTTACAAGGTAGTTATTTGCCAAAAGGTATGAATGCTACAACAATTGTCTTGATACCCAAAAAAGAAGGTGCTCAAAAGTGGCAAGATTTTCGACCAATTAGTCTATGCAATGTTTCCTATAAGATAATTTCTAAATTGATAGCAAACAGATTGACAAGGTTACTAAGCAAGATCATATCTCCAGCTCAAAGTGGCTTTGTGGAGAATAGACTAATCTCAGACAACACTCTTTTAGCTCAGGAGCTCACGCATAAAATAAATTTCCATGTTAGAGGAGGAAATTTGATCATGAAGCTTGATATGGCTAAGGCTTTTGATAGAGTTCAATGGAACTTATTATTCAAAATTATGGCTGCTTTTGGTTTCTCTAGCTCCTTTATAGATTTGATTAGGAGATGTATAAGTTTTTGTTGGTTTTCAGTTCGCATCAATGGATATCTGGAAGGATTTTTTCAGTCCACAAGAGGTATAAGACAAGGTGATCCTTTATCTCCATTTTTGTTTATCATTGCTTCTGAATATTTTTCGAGGGGATTAGAAAACTTCTTTGCTAACAATCCAAAGCTTTATTTTGCTACGGGTTGTGATATGAAACTGTCTCATTTAGCTTATGCTGACGATGTTATAATTTTCTTAAATGGTTCCATTGATTGTGTGAAAAAGTTAAAGGTTTTTCTGGATAAATATGAGGATCAGTCGGGACAACTTGTAAATACCAGTAAAAGTCTATTATTTTTTGCAAAAAGCATTCCAGCTTCACGCAGAGGTCGAATTTCAGGCATTACAGGTTATATGGAAGGATCATGGCCTATGTCTTACTTAGGCATACCAATTTATACTGGTCACAGAAAGTCATTATATTTTCAACCTATACTTGAGAAAATAAGGAAAAAATTAATTGGATGGAACATATCTCGTCTTTCATATGGTGGCCGGCTTTTATTAATACAAAGTGTTTTAAACTCTATGCCTTTATATTTGCTACAAGTGTTACTCCCTCCGTTATCTATCCTTCACAAGCTAGAGATGTGTTTTGCAAGATTTTTTTGGGGGTCTACGGAAAACAAAAGGAAATTTCATTGGGTGGCTTGGTCTGATATTTGTAAGCCGAAATCTGAAGGGGGTTTAGGAATAAGAAAATTGACAGATTTTGGCTTGGCAATGGCAGTAAAATTATGGTTTCGATTTAGACAGCAAAACACACCATGGGCAATTTTTCTAAATAAAATGTATTGCCGTTCTTCTCATCCTTGTATTGTCTCATTGAAAAACAATGTTTCACATATATGGCGAAGGATGTTTAAAATTCGTAGCTTAGTGGAGACAAACATTGGCTGGATTTTAGGTGAAGGGAAAATAAATTTCTGGTATGATTGTTGGTTGGATAGTGGCCCTTTATTTCAAACTTGTAGTTTGGTGGGAAACACTGATGTAAGGGTTTTGGATTTGATGGAAGGGAATTATTGGAATTTTGATCGAATTGAAAGGCTAATTCCAGATAATTTGGTAGTTGAAGTGTCTGAGATTAATGTAAACTTAGAAGAATCTGATAAAATCATATGGAAGCCTTCAGTTGATGGAATTTTCTCCTTGAAAACGGCATGGAACAATGTGAGACAGGTTCAATCTAAGATACCCCTATTTGCTGCTCTTTGGAGTGGTTTGCTGAAGCCGAATATTGCAATTTTTGCATGGAGATTTCTGAAACAAAGACTGCCTGTTGATACTATCCTACAAAATAGAGGCATACATCTAGCCTCTAAGTGTTCCTACTGTGAATCCATAGAATCATGGAATCATTTATTTTTTGAGTGTTCGGTGGCAAATGGGGTCTGGTCTTTCTATAGAGGGATATTTGGTGTGTATGGAACTTCTTTGGAGGCTTGGAAAACAGGAGCCGAATGGTCAAAATGTGGAAATGTTAGGGAGGCTATCCCCTTTATCATCCTATGGTTTGTATGGGTTGCCAGAAACAATGCTAAACATAGGGGTTTGAAACAAAATGTGCAGAAAATAAAAGACCAGATATTACAATATCTTGTGTTAGGGGAAGCAGCGGGAATTATTAAAGGTATACATTGGAAGGGTTTTTCAAGGATTGCCAAGGAATGGGGTCTGTCCAGCACAATTAAATTTAGACACACCATTATAGTGGTAAAATGGAAGAAGCCGATTGCTGGATGTTTCAAGTTAAATACGGATGGATGCTCGAGAGGTAATCCTGGAGAGTCTTCATATGGAATAATAGTAAGAGATCATATGGGGCAGTTTCAAATAGCTAAATTTGGAAAGATAGGGGTTGTTTCAAATGTCAAAGCTGAACTGATGGCAATACTTTTTGGTTTAGAGCTATGTGTTGAAAATAATTTTTTACCTCTGTGGCTAGAATCAGACTCTATGGTGGCTTTGAAATCACTACAATCTTCTAAAGTTGGATGGGAACACAAAAAGATTATACTGAAAATAAAAAGGTTGTTAATAATGAATAAGGTGATGTATTCTCATGTGTTTAGGGAGGCAAATACAGCTGCAGATTATTTGGCCAATCAGGCTTTCAATTCTGAAGATGAGAAGGTGATATTAAGTCATGAAATCAACAAAACTTTATATGGTATTTGTAAGATGGATAGGTTGGGGATTCCAAATCTCAGGTTTGATAGAAAATTATTACAATGAACTTTTGTTTTGAAGATGAGATGAGGTTTAATGTTCTTAATGTTTGGTTTGGTGCACTTTGTTTGGACATCACTCTTTATTCCTTGTCACGGAACTAAGAAAGGGATTTTCTCGTTTCAAGTTAAGTTTTTGCTGAATCTGCTTCCTACTGTCAAGGTTTCTGAAAAAATTTGATTGGAATATGCAGCTATTTGACAATTGATTGGAACATTTATGATTAATCTCTGTTCTGGATTTATTTGATAACTGAAAAAGGGTTTTAGCATTATGCTGTTTGACAATTGACTTGCGCGTGTGCCAAGTTTCGCTGAATCTGGGTATTTCTGCTGTTTATTATCAGATCGAAACTGGAAAAGTTTTAGGTTCAATATTTGAACCGTGTTTCTGTTGTATCCTGTTATCTTTGGCTGTTTCCTACTGAATCCCTCAAGTATCAAGTGAAATTACTGAAATTAACAAATTTATTTGAGATATCTTTTGAAAAGATAACTGATAAGAAAGGAGATTTAGTGTGGTGTTATCAAATTTGGAAAGTTTCAAGTGCAATATTTGTATCTGTTTGCTTCTTACTGTACTCTGCTGGGTTGCTAAACTGTTGGCTGTTTGAATTCGGCTGTTCCTAATTATAGTATCATCAACCAAACTTAATTGCGATATCTGCTGGAAGGACATCTGGTTTCCTGCTGTTTCTTGATGTATCCGGCTGAAATTAGAGTATTTTATGAATTCATTCGGTTTTCATCTGGCTGTTGCTGCTGGAAAATTAAAGATGTCCTAAATTCTGTCAAGGTATCCGAAGAGGATTGGCTGAAACTCCTCGGCAGCTACGAAATGGTGAATGAATCCATCATTTTAGATTCATCTAGTCCATAGCAAACGGCTATGGTAAAGACATAAAAAATCCGTTTGATGGCTGAGGTTTTGCCAAAAAGCCTAAGAGAGTGAATAGATCCACTTTTGGTCTATCTAGTCCGTAGTAACGGCTACGGTAAAGACTTATTAAATCCGTTTTTGGTTGGTCACTTACCCATAGTGAACATCGGGTATGAAAAATTGATATATTGCGGATAAAGTTCTTTGAAGGTAAATGAAGGCAAATATGAGTAAATGGCGCAAAAGGAAATTTTTACTCATCAAGACAACTGGAAAAACAAAAGCTGAAGTCTGGAAGATACATAGTATGGTTTCTAATTGTTATATTGCTGATAAAGTTCTTTGGGAGAAAGAATGAAGGCAAATAAGAGTAATGGCGCAAAAAGGTTTTTTTTTACTCACTGCAAAAGGGAGACGTGGAAAAATTTTGTTTGTGGTCTGTAAATCGGTAAAATCAATTTTGGAAGATGAGTGATGTCTTGATTTACTTGCTTGATGTCTAGTTTTACTAAACTTTTTTGAGTGCCTTTGTAATTCTATACTAGAAGGTCAGGTCTTGTCCCCCTCTCTAGTATAGATTTCCTTTTTTAATAAAATTTTGTTGTTTGAATAAAAAAAAAAAAAAAGTGTGATGGAGTAAAACTTTTGCCTTGTCCTTCAAAAATTTAATGAAAAGACCTATGTTTTTCCTTTGTGCCAATTTTCCATCTTGCGTGCCAATTTGCTTCCTTCTCTTTTCTCATCATCATTTCCTTCTTTTCCTTTCTCTCTAGTAAATTCAGAGTGTAATGGGGAAAAACTTGGGTTCTGATGAGAACATCTTCACTAATTTATGATGCCTAAAACTTAAGTTGGATGCCACTTGTTTCTTTGTTTTTCTGTTTTTTTTTTCAAACTATTTTTTTTTGTTGCTGCCGACTCCCTGATTTTGTTGCAGCTTCCTTTTGTTCAATCATTATGCACTCAGCTCCAAAATTCTTATCAGAATTAGCTCCAATTCACACTGCCATGAGCCTCAAATGAATTGTTATTCTCTACTTGACTCTACATTTAATTTGTTGCTGCCCTTCTTAAGTTCCTGAACTGCTTTGTTTCAATTTTCAGCACCATACACTTAATTTCAGAGTCCAAGATTATTCAGTTCCTCATTCTTGCACTTCTCGGATTTCTTAACAGCAGTTAGCATTAACTATAAGTGGAGAGTTTAAAGGCTTCACTTTGAACTCACTGCTAAACTCAACTGCACTGCAAGTTTCTATTTTTTTTTACAACAGTTAGATCCAATCAGCCACCTTCTTATGATCAGTAATAGATGTACTTAACAATCTCTGATACCATTATGTACTTATTTCCCAGATCCACAGCCTTAGAAAACCCAGATTCATCTCAAGTTGATACAAAACTGCCTCCCTATCATTCCATCTGATTTTTTTTCTTCTTTCCTAACTGCAATTTTTCTGTTTTAATTTGAGAATCCGACCATTAAGCTGCTGCTTTTGGAACCACTGCAGACAAATAATCTATTCCAAAACTTGGCTCATGGATTTCCTTCAAAAAATTTAATAGTTCTCAAAATCAATCTCTTGTCACAACTTTTACCATTCCATTTTGGTTTAACAATCATCCACTTACTAATTTTTTTAGACTCTTTCCATAGGTTCTTTGCAATTGAATTGTACAGCCACTTCCATTTTTTTCTCAGCTCCCCAATTCTTGATCCCATCCATCTCCGGACCCAAGATATCTTCACAACAATTTCCTTTTCCTTGGCACTTTTTTTTTTTCATTTGTGTGCCATCTCCTTTCTTCATTGCAGATTTTGTCCTTCTTTTTTTTCCGTGTGGGTCTTCAAAGAATGATGAGAAATCTAAATGCCTCAATTGATTCCATACTCAACCACTCCTTCTTGGAATTCAAACTCACTCAAAATGTAATTGTTTCCATCCTTCCATTGTAAAAAATTTTTTTCTTTTTGGATCGAAATGCCTTCTTGATACAAAACTTTTCCAAAACACTAATCACTCCCCCGCACTTAAATCTGTTGGGACCGGGTGCATGTTGACATGGATACGGGTTCGTAATTTTAAAATTTAATTTCGTGCAGCGGAAGGTTTAGCATAAATAATTTCTCAAATTATTTTAATCACGTATCTAGCATGCAACCTTATGTTGTGGAGACATGATCATACATTTAAAATTTTGCAGAAAGTAAACTAATTTACTTAATACCTCGCGTAACTCGTAGAAAGGGACGAGATCCAACCGTAGCGTCCCTTGGAAGCTCCGCCTCTATTCGCGTCAACGCCGAGTTTTCTTCGAGATGACTTCGCAAATCCACGAGTTTCGTGCCGACAAGAACTACTAGATTCCCCAAAGCACGACAAGAATACCAAGAGAGAGATGGAAAACTAACCACCAAACGAAGAACGGAATCAAGATTCCGGGAGGAGGGAAGGAGTCGCGCCTGCTTCTTCTTCTTCTTCGGCTTCTTCTTGGTGGTGGAAGCTCACGGCAAAGGGAAGGGCTCTAGGGCCGGCGGCACTAGAAGAGGGAGAGGGAGAGAAGGAGAGGAAGAGAGGCTAGGCAAGAATCCTTGATCTCTTGGATTGATTTCCAAACCTTGCCTTGATACCTTTATATAGTAGCCTCTTAATCGCGAAGTCACCTTTTAACGGAATAAATTTTCATAAGAAATTTATCTTATAAATTTTTCTATGAATTATTCCGTTATGCCAAGTTTTTATTATAACTTTATTTATAATAAAAACAACCATGTCTCCCCTTTTATTATGGAAATAAATTTCTTTATATAAATTTCTTTATATAAATTTCTTTATCATGGTAAATCAATCCATTATTGATTCTATAAAATAAAATAAATCAATCCAAGATTTATTTTAATTTCCATGAAAATAAATATCTTTATATAAATTTCTTTATATAAATTTCTTTATACAAATATTTTTATCCATAATTTCATAAAACAAACCACGCGCGGTTTATTTTATAATTTGAACCAAACAATTTGGTTCTCCCTTTTTATTGTGGCCGGCCAAACAAAGAGGGTGGGGACCCTCTTTGGCTGGCCAAACCCAAGCCACGATCTCACGAATTAAACTCATTTAATTCGTTCAATAAGTCTTCAAAAGACTTAGTCATTTTATGCTTCCGATGCGTCTCTGAAAAATTCAGATTCGACTTATCTCTCTTGATCGGAAAATCTAATTTTCAACTCGTTTTAAATCCCTCGGATTACTCGTAGTGCGTGTGACTAAATAGGCTTTCGATTTATGTTGGTCGTCTATAATTAACCAATTATAGAACGATCATGAGTGGCACCTAGTAGTACATCATGATCCCCAATTAATCGAAAGATCAACGGTTGACCTCAGAAACTATTCTGAAACCCTTCAGCGGCTTTAATGAATTGTGCCTCATTCTCTTCACCATCTTATACCCACTTGGTTCAGGTCACGGTCTATGTGTGTCAGTCCCCACTAGGTTGACTACGTCACACCTAGCCCAATTATGTCTTTCTCGTCCAATGGATTCTAGTTACTCTCATGTTTCTGAGAGATTCATACTCTGAACATGTGATGCTCTGGCCAGAGGCTTCGAGTAACAATCCAACGATAGGCCTTGGGTATACATCTCCTCGCAAGGAGTGGTGAATCCTTTGTAGGCTGTTCAAACATCTTCAGGCACTTCGGCTTATACCCAACCATCCTGGGTCCACACCTCCTTAGAGATGCTTGCTTAAGATGTCAAAGTATAAGTCTCCATGACCAAGATGACTTGAACACCGCAAGTCAAAGGAACATCACACTTAAGCTGCAGTAAGAACATCATTGACATATCTATATGTAGATTACCATATGAAGTCTTACAGCTAGTCACTCCAATGAACTAGTTCCCTTAACTAGTATTCATGTTTATCTCCGGACATCCCAATGTCACCAGCCAGTGAGAATCAGCTGATTAGAGAATAACTCATGCTAGTCTCAACAGAATTGATAGTGTCTGTATTTATCAATTCATCGACTAGGGACAATTTCAATACTTCACAATTGCACATGTAGAGATAATCACTAGTTGTGAATTCATCACGAATTCTCTCATGCTGTGAATTGTATTGCGGACATTCAGTAAATGAGTTTAAGATCTCAATCAAATACACAAGCATGTATACTCAAATAGTGAATATTCATTTATTAAAATAAATGATTACAATCATAAGACGATTGCCTTAGGACACTTCTCTCACAATACTAACAAACTCTTTGTCCGTCTCGGGCAATGTAGCATCAAGAAAACATCCCAAGCAAACAAATCCATAGAAAAATGGGGTTAAGAGTAGGAAAATAGAAAGGAAAATTGAAAAGAGTATATATCAAGTATGATCATTGCTAAGAATAATATGGAAAAGGGAAACAAATTGATTAGCCTCCATAGATGTGATCCAATCATTGAAATATGGTTTTGAAAGAACCTAAGCAAGTTCTAGAGTACAATAACATATGTGTATCACAAATATAAGGCTAATTCTCACTAGGCAAAAATAATTCATCTCAAGTCCTCAATCAAGAATCTAAAGAAAAGTAGTACTCAAGCATCCAAGATTTCATCCATGAGCTCAAACCCTAAGTTTTAACAACCAAATTTAATTTATTTTCAAAAGTCTCTAAAATGCTATGGAGATAACCTAAGGGATACATTTATTCCTAGTCATGCAAGAAAAAGTGCTAAAAGAAAAGACATGGTATTTACAATGACTTTTATTCATGTTACTCTACTCACGTATTTATTAGCAAGAACTCATTTTAAAAGTGAAAACATGCAATAAAGGAAAAGGCAAGAAGATCAAACTCCCTTTTATCTCTGGCGGTCGGAGTCTGTCAAGAAATAGCCTCCATCGTGGTAGTGGAGGAGTCTGGGTGTGCGAAAGAGCTTCTTTCATTTGTTCAACTTTACGGTGCATCGCTCCCCCACACTTGGACTTAACAGCAATCTGTTCATGTGGCCGAAGGTTATTTAGATACAAGACCCATTTAAGAGGTAGAGTGTTTCGAATTAAAGTAAAATCTACTCCCTCTTTATTCTTTTTAGAACACCTTCCAGGAGGTTTGAGTCTGTTCAGATGAAGCACCCACTCCAGAAGTCTTTGTGACCCTGTAAAACCATGTAAAACCTTTCTCATGCTTACAGGGCAAGACAGAAGTGTAATATCATCACTCTCTACATAAAATGTATCCAAAAATGCATCACATCCAATAAAATCAATTTTTGGCATCTCAAAGAATTTTTTACAATGAATATCTACCCAAGATGCATCAAGACACTTATCATAATCAATGAAATCTATTTTGGATACTTCAATAAAAGAATTATTTCTCACACATGATATACAGCCAATAAAATCAACTTTTGGTATCTCTCTTGATGTTTCCAAAAAAATAAAAGAAATACTTACCTGATCGTGCTGAAAAATACCTGGAGGTTCCACAATGATAGATGTGTCCATAGCTTCCTCCTGGTCAAGTATAGGTTTCATATCAGGTTCAAGTTCTAGTAGGCACACAACTGGAATAAGTGATCCTTGGGGCTCTGTGCAATCCCCTACACTTTGAATCTCAACAGAAATAGGTGATCCTTGGGGCTCTGTGCAATCCCCTACACCTAGAAAAACCTCTCCAGCTGGAAATACATCTGAAAAATCTTCTGAAAAATCCTCAGTCTCAGCAGTAAATACTCTCTCAGCCTCCTCTGAATAAATAGCTCCCCTAGAAAAATCAGGTAAAAATCTCTCAGCCTCTAACTCTGTCTGCTCTAGCTCATCAAGAATATCTATGCTCATAATGGAGTGATCCTCTCTTGGATGCTTCATAGCATCAAAAAGGCTAAACTGAACTACCGTGTCTCCGATCTCCATGGAAAGTGTACCAACATATACATCAATTTTGGTTCTAGCAGTCTTCAGAAATGGTCTTCCTAAAATAAGCAGAGAACGGTGTGCAAGATAATCTCCCTCCATATCCAAGATATAAAAATCTGTAGAAAATATTAGCTCCTTTACCTTCACCAAAACATCTTCAATCATACCAGCTGGGTGGGTCTGACTCCTGTCTGCTAGTTGTATCACCACACCAGTAGGCTGTAAAGGGCCTATGCCAAGCATCTGGAAGACTGACCTGGGCATCACATTTATGGAAGCTCCTAAATCAAGCATAGCATCATGGAATGTGGTGCTCCCTATCTCACAAGATACAGTAAACATCCCAGGCTCTTCACATTTTTGAGGTATGGCATGGATGAGCGATGAAACATTTTTCCCCTGGCTGACCAACTCATTTTCCTTAAGCTTTTTCTTATGAACACAAAGATCTTTCAAAAATTTGGCATACTTAGGAATCTGTTTTATCATAGTCAACAAAGGTACATTAATCTCTACTTTACTGAAAAGTTTTACCAGTTCATTGTACTCCTTGGCTTTCTCCTCCTCCACTTGTCTTCTGGCTTGTGTTTTCCGCTATGGAAAGGGTAAGGGAACCCTAAATTCACCTTCTTTGGCCGGAAGTGGAGGGGATGAAATTTTAGTGGTTGTCCCTTGCGGTGTGGTGGCTGTAAAATCTGCCTCGGCACTGATTTCTTCTCTGTTTTCCACCAAAATTGGAGGATTACTTGAGGAAGGAGTTGGGCACAGGCTAGGGGTGGGATCAGCTGAATTTGAAGTCATTTCATGGCTGTTTTGGGCTGGAATTGAAAGTGTTGTCCGGTTTTCCGAAATTTCAGCTCTTGGACCATTTGGAAATGAAGTAACTTTCCCACTCCTCAAATAAATAGCACTAACATTTTCTTTCGGATTAGGAACAGTTAGGGAAGGTAGTTGACTTGATCCTTGAGCTTGACTTTGATTAATCCCACTAGCCAGTTGTCCCATTTGCCTCTCAAGGTTTTGATGTTGTTGTTGTTGTTGTTGTTGTTGTTGTTGTTGTTGCCAAGCTTGTTGTTGTTGGAACATTTGTTGAAACATTTCTTCAACCCTCTGTTGGGGCACATTTCCTCCACTAGAACTCCCATAGCCCCCTTGGTTAGCATAGGGTTTTGATGGTCCCTGAAACGATGAAGTAGTAGGCTGAAAAACATTACCCTGCTGCGGTTGGAATTGGGGTTGATAAGAGGGCTGAGTTGGCTGTTGATAGGGCTGATTAAAGGGCTGACATGCTTGGAAACCTTGCTGGGAGTTGTAGCCTTGAAAGTTCTGATTTTGAAGTGAAAAATTCGGTGATGAGGACTGATTTTGCATAGGCTGAAACCCTTGATTGTAAGGCTGGAAATTCTGATTATAGGGCTGTGAGGGCTGGAAAAATGGTTGGTTTTGAAGTGGAAATGTTTGAAATAGTTGACAACCTTGCTGCCCTTGCTGATATGACTTGAATTGAGGCTGGAAATTTTGAAATTGGGGCTGCGGTTGTTGAAATGTAGGCTGAAAATTCAGATTCGAAGGCTGAAATTGTTGTTGCTGCTGGAATTGTTGCTGTGATTGCTGGAAATTCTGTGGAGGCTGCTGCAATTGTTGTGTTTGAGGGTTTTGTTGGCAGAAAGAGTTCTCGTACCTCAAATTTGGATGATCCCTCCAACCGGGGTTATAAGTAGAAGAATAGGGGTTATTCCGAGATGGAAATTGGCCCCTAACCAATGTCGCGACCGTCTCATCTTGTTGGAGGGTGGGACATGAATCTGAGTTGTGCTCTTGACTAGAGCAAATGCTGCAGACCCTCATTACTTGATTAGCTTGTGGAGTTGCTGAAAGATTTGAACTTTGAATTGCATTATTAACAGATAATTGCTTCATCACTGATGTGAGCTCCACCATTGCATCCTTCATTTCTTTCTGTTCATTTGAAACCATCTGGACTTCACCCACACCTCTGGTGGTCAATGCTCTGCTCCCAAATTGTTGTCAGTTCTCAGCCATGTTTGAAATGAGCTCCCTAGCTTGATTTGGCGTTTTGTTCACTAGGGCTCCTCCAGCTGCAGCATCTATCATAATTCTGTCCATCTGCAATAAGTCCTCATAAAAATACTGAATCAAAAGCTGCTCGCTGATCTGATGCTGGGGGCAACTAGAACACAATTTGTTGAATCTTTCCCAGTAATCATAGAGTGTCTCACCCACCACTTGCTGAATGCCACAGATGCTTTTTCTAATTATTGTTGTTCTGGAGGCTGGGAAATATTTTTCCAAAAATGCTTTCTTCATAGATATCCAACTAGACACGTGCCCAGTGGGTAGATAGTAAAACCAATCTTTTGCTGCTCCTGTCAGTGTAAAGGGGAAAGCTCTCAGCTTGATATCTTCTTTAGAAATGCCCTGAGGCTTCATAGTAGAGCATACAACATGGAATTCGTGCAGGTGTCTATTTGGATCCTCTCCAGATAATCCTTGAAACTTGGGCAGTAAATGGATGAGTCCAGATCTGAGCTCAAAATCTCCAGCCAGCTCTGGATAAGCAATGCTGGAATACTGAAATGAAGAATCTGGTGCTGCGAGTTCCTTCATAGTCTTCTGGTGGTCTGCCATGATACTGCCTGAATGAGGGGGAATGGTCTGAAAAGGAGGAATATCTGTAGTCTCTAAAAGTATGCCTTGGTTCCTCCTGGCTCTGAAAGTCCTCTCAATCTTAGGGTTAAATTCTTCAAGATCACCACCTGTAGACCTGGTCATAAAACCAAAACAAATCGCAATAAAAGTAGATAAAAAGAAGAAACAAATGAAATCAAATCACCAGATATAGCAGTAAGCACAAAAATAAATCAGAAAGATATGAAATAAGCGCACAAGCAAAAATCAAACAAATCAACTAGTTGCTTCCCCGGCAACGGCGCCAAAAATTTGATGGACCACAGAATAGGTGTCACGAATGTGGGTCTCAAATTTAGATATTTATAAAAAGCTGGAAACCCTTTTTGCAATCAAAATATGAAAATGTAGTAAAGGGGCCACAGGTCGTATTTTTCCTAGGGCTAGTTGATGTTGTGTGATTCGAGCTTGTATTTATGTGTCGTTAGTGAATTTTTGGGTTTCGAATGTGATTTGGGTTTGGGTTGCAAGCATGAAATGAAATGGCAATAAAAATAAAGGAAAACTAAACCATGGAACTTAACAAGTGATGGCCAGTAATAACTCAACCAATGGAAACCGAATTAAGCAATTGAACTTAACTAAATTTGGAAACCAAGTGTGATTGCAAATGCTAAACTACTACTAAGTAAATGAATTAAACAAAGCTGAAATTTCCGGTTGAAAATGATGCCAAAAACTTAAAACCCAATTGCAACAATGAAACTTGATACTAATGCCGAAATTAGAATTCAAATGCAATGACAACTAGACCCGAAGCAAATCTGATTTCAAACTCTTCGACAAACTAAAAAACTGCATTCAACTTGACTCCAACACCTGCTGAAATTTTTCTTGATACTAAGTGAAGAAAACAAAACAAACATGATATAAAAGGAAGAACTTATGTGCCAAAGGTGGATACTACATACCAACTGTAACTGATGTGAAGCTAATAAATTGAAGCAAGCTGTTATATGCAGAGTTCAGAGACTATTGAATGCGAAACAACAATTCCCGAGCCCAAACCAATGTGCAGAATCAACTCAAATTCAGAAATGAAAAAAATGCAGAAATGAAAGCAGAATTGCAGAAATGCAGTGCTAGCTAAGCTGAAAACATGGACTGAATTGCAGGAAACCAAAACTAAGTTCTATGTTAACTAAGCAAGCATATATATGACTCGAATGCAGAAATTAACACAACTAAATGCAGAGACAATTTGGACAACAAACAGCTCTGATACAAGTTCAGAAACCGACAGAAATTGCAGAAATAGAAGTGGCACGCAATCTGAATTTGGCACGCAAGCAATTACAGTGAAAACTAGCTGAAATTGAATCTGATTGTTTACTAAACAAGCTCCTAAACTACTTAACTTGAAGATTTAAAACCTAATTAAGCTAAACACTTCAGAAAACCCACTCAAACAGCTGATACTAAATTCAGAACAGAACGTTTGCGGCAGAAATTAAAACTACAGCTAAAACTGAATTTTAACTAAAGAAACTACTCCTCGATCCCTTCCCGAGCTTAGGTACTCCTTGTTCGTCACGCAATGGAGAGCCTCGGACCCGTAAGCTCAGCAAACCATTGGGATAACTCCATCTGCGATTGAATACAGCTCAGATTTCTTCATTCTGAAATTTCCATTCGAAATCTTCGATTCAGCTGCGTCTGCGTGCGAAGGTGAGTTGATGATGATCCAAGCAATCTAGGGAACTCCTCTAGATAGCTCAGGTGGAAGGAATTTGAGCACAGCCGATCCGAAGGTAGAAAATGGACAAAACTGCGGAAACCTCTCAACAGCTCTGTCTCTTGAGCAATTCTGATCTGGAAACTTCACTCATGGCCTTCCCAATGACCTAGCACATGATCTAAGCAAGGAAATCGAGTGGTCGCGCCAACGGATTGAAGAAAACTTGAAACGAGATGAAGAACACGCGAAGAAGGTAGCTTGCGGCGAAGACGCGACAGGGAGAAGCTGTGGCGAAATTTTCCTTAAGTAATTATGAATGAACGACCCAGATTGATTTGAGGAAATCCAACGGCTGATCATCATCCGATCTGAACCAAACATTGATGATATTGATCAAAGGTCATGATCTACCTCGTGGTAGCTCGGATCCTCCAGATTTGCAATGGATGGTCTAGATCAACCTAATCTTTGAATGGACGATCTAGAACCCTCTGAGCTTGATCCAACGGTTAAATGAGCTCTGATTGGGATGAAACCTTCAGATCTTGATTAGAGTGCTTGATCAGCCCTAACCCTAGCTTGGATGGCTTCAGATGGTCCCAGATGGCTCAGATCTAGCCGCTCTTGAATCAGACGGCCCAAATTAATCCGAAGCTTGATAACTTGATCCGGGTCCACTTCCGACTCAAGTTTGACCCAGTATGCCCTAGGTCCATGAACCTTTCATGCCTACAAAAATAGATCAAAAATTTAGTGGCCAAATAATCCAAATATGTGCAGATTTGCAATTAAGTCCAAAATAGAAGTAAGTTCTAAAACCTGGGGTAAATTCACAATTAAGCAAGTAAAACATGGGTCAAACATGGATTTTAGCAACTAAAATAATCAATAAAATGGTACTTATCAGGCGCCCGTGAGGATCCGGACGCCTGGCTTAGATAGGTATTTAAAGCTTTCAGTCTTGATCGAAGAGAAAGGGAGGGGGCGCCCTAGGGGTCACGGGCGCCCGATTTGACTGTTGTTTGACAGGTTTGACTGTTTGACAGGGTTTGACTATAATGACCAACAACCAAGATAATTCAACTCTAAATTCAACAATATTATCGAAATCAGATTTGTATTAACTTAATTCGTAACTATCTCACCCGGTATCTAGTTAACAATCACGTTAACCTTATGGGTTTTTGTGAGACAGGTTTTAGTAGAACGATTTATTTTGAAAAGACCATGATTAACTTTGAAAAGTTAAATTAATTTTAAACACAATTTAAATTTATTTTGAAAAGGAATATTTGAATCTAAGATTAACTGAAAATTTGTGTTAGATTCGAATTTGACAAAGAGTAAATTAAATTTGAATATCAAAAATTGTCTTCCAGGTCTTGGCGAGGCACAAGGTCTTCTTTGGCCATAGCCTTATTGGATCATCAACCCTTTCCTTGACAAAGCCTTTTAGTGAAATTTCATCTTCAAAATTACTTTTTGATAAATTCTGGTCTAACTAGTTTGGGTCTTGGATCGGTAGCTTCGGCTAGTTCCGCCAAAATGGCTTCCCTAACGTACTATCATCTCACCTCCACCCAATACTATGTTGTTCAAATTTCAGTTAATCGGTTTAGTCCTTAATCTAACCAGTCCTAAGTCTAAGCATGATAAATTGCAGAAGGTAAATAGACATGCAATCATACAATTTAAAACAAGAAAAGAAATTCATTTAACTATAAAAATGGTTTTTAAGTTGACTCCCCCTGGACTAAAGCCACGGTAATGATTAGGCAAGATATGAATCTTGTCGTTGGGGATCCAATACTGATTTGGTCCAGCTTGGTTATTCAGGCATAGTTTGGGTACCCATGCCTGAACTTTGGGTCTAGACTGATTCAGTACAGCATAGTAAGACCTTTGTCTAGCCTTGGTTCGATAACCTAACCCAGATTGATTTAGAACAGACTTCTGTTTTCCAAGAATCATATCAAGACCCTTGGAACCAGAAGTGAATCGTTCTAAGGCTGCTTTAAGGTCCTTGACTTGAGTTTTCAAGAAGGAGTTCTCTTTCTCAAGTTTTTCAACTTGAGTAGAGGTTCCTTCTTGAACCTTTTCAGTTAAGGATCTAGAGTCAGCTCCCTCTTTCAGGAGTTTTACTTCCTGTTAGAGGGACTCGACTCGGATTTTGGCTTTTGCCAAGTCGCGAGATGGATAGGCAATTAATTTTGATAATTGAACTCTAGAAAACCCACTTACAGTGATTTTGCCGTCGTCTGAAAATGTGAGCTTTCCGTCGTCCGGCTCCGATTCTGATTCAGACTCAATTTCTTCTGAAGCAATTAGGGCGAGCAGGTTCGACTGTAGGGCCTCTTCTTCTTCTTCAGAGGAAGACTCGTCCCACGTTGCATGAAGGGCCTTCTTCCTTCTTGTCTTCTTCGTCTCCTTCAGATTGGGGCATTCCATCTTGTAGTGACCCTTATTTTTGCATTCATAGCATGTCACATTTGGTTTGGTCTTTTCTTTTAAAGATTCAGCTGGCTCTTCCTTTCTTCGGCTGGCTTTCCTTCTGTTGGTCTGGTTTTTCAGCTCCTTGTAGTAGTCCCGGGCTAGCCGAACCAGCTTGGGTCGATTTCCTTCGCTGTCTTCTGAGTCTGAGTCTGAGTCAGACTCTGGTGCAGGTTGAGGCTTGTTATTGGTCATCTTTCCAGTTTTACCTGCAACAAAAGCAATGCATTTCTCGACCAGGGTGCAGTTAGTCTGCTCATGTAATTCAAGTTCAGAAAACAACTCATCTAATTTGATTTTAGACAGATCCCTTGAAACGTTGTACGCATCTATCATAGATACCCACAAAGTGTTTCTCGGGAAAGCGTTAAGAGTGTACCTGATCAGGTCACGGTTTTCTACCTTGTGACCAATTGAATGTAGACCGTTCATCAGCACCTGGATTCTGGCGTGGAGCTGGGCTGCAGATTCGTTGTAGTTCATCTTGATTGTGTATAGCTTGTTTAGCAGTAGGCCCCTCTTGCTGATTTGGGTGTCGGATGTAACGACTCGGAAAATTCTCTTAATATTTTCTTAAAATATTAAGCATGTCTAGATAATTTTCCAAGGGACCTAGAAATATTAATGCGAACTTTGGCCTAGAAAATCCATGTTTTCTCATTTAAATTAGGAAAAAGGGCACTAATGGGCCTTATATGGGCTTTTTAGTACCATAATTATTGGTAGATTTTAGGTAAAAATTTATAGAAATATAAAGGAATTTTAATGAGAAATATTAACATAATTATGGGGGAATTTTGAAAGAATTTTTGGAATTTTGGGAAAATAATAGAAAATAAAAAGGAAAAATAAAATAAAAATAAGGTGCATAGGCCAAGGATTGAACCTTGGACCTCTTGTACAACCATGTATGCTTTAACCAACTCATCTAGCAAGGGAATGTTATAAGGAAATGAAATGGAGATTGGTTAAGGCTTAGAAGAAGATGAAGGGTCATGGAGAGACTCTTCATTTACCTTCTTAATGGGTGATAAAGAGGGGGGTTTGGGAGTTTCTTTCTTCCTTCCATCAATTGCATTTGCTCCCCTCCTCCCTCCTCATTCTAGCCGAAACTCCAAGGAGGAGTTCTCCCTTGGAAAAACTTCCACCAAGGCTTCATCTCCAAGATCTAAGGTCTCCACAAGAGTACAAGGGCTAAGGGTGGTCAAGAGGCAACAAGATTTCCATCCTTCTCTCTTTTAAGGTTTAAAAATCAAGATCAACCAAGGTAAGACTCCCTCACCTGTGGTATAATAGTTCCTTATGATTTCCATGATTTTTAGCATGATATATTGGTTAGTTTTTGGATTTGATGTTGAAAGAAAAGAAAACCAAGAACCTTAGGCTTGTGGGTTTCGGCCACCATGATTTTAAGGTCTATAATTATGCCAAAAATCTTGATAATGTTGTTTAATGTTCTCTCATGATGTTTAGAGATTAAATATAATTTTTGGGAATTTTTGGGGTACCCTAGGATACCCTAGGGTTTCGGCCAACATCAAGAACCCATGTGTAGGGTGGGGTTTAAAACTTCAAGTATATGTTTTATGTTTTATCATGATATAAGGGAGATGGAGGGTGTTTATGTGAATGTTTCACATGGCCTAGAGACCCTATAGGTTTCGGCCAAGTACCCTAATAGGGTGGAAAGTTAGGATTTATTTCAAGTAAGGGCCCCAATGGCCCTATGGTAAGGTATGGTTGGTGTTTAAGCAATTGATTTGGGGTTTTAATGGAATTTCTCCATGCCCCCATGGCCTTGAAGTTTCAGCCAAGAGCAAGAATAGGGTTAAAGGATTAGGGGTTGGTCTTAAGTATGAACTCAAATATTTCCTATGGCCTAGTATGAATGTAGGAGATGTTGTTCGGGAAGTTAGATGAAGTTTCATGGACCTAGGGTTTCCTTGGGGCTTTCGGCCAAGGACCTAACCTAGGGCTAGGGTTGGGTTAAACCTACCAAGATGCTTGGGTATAGGTTATTAAGATGTATGTTAAGTAAGGTGGAAGAATTCTATGTTAACCAAACCCTTAGTTTATATGTCATGAAATATATGTTAGGTCATAAAATGTTTAGACATGTGCCATGATTTATGAATGATATGTATGTATGCCATGTCTTATGAATGATATGTATGTATGTCATGTTATATGAATAATTTGTATGTATGCCATGCTTTATGAATGATCTGTACATATGCCATGTCTAAGAATGAAAATGATGAATGAAGTTTAAGTATGATGAATGAATGAATATGCTATGA
Source organism: Boesenbergia rotunda (assembly GCA_024364735.1). NCBI lineage: Eukaryota > Viridiplantae > Streptophyta > Magnoliopsida > Zingiberales > Zingiberaceae > Boesenbergia > Boesenbergia rotunda. The sequence goes on from JAGFNQ010007455.1 coordinate 432,309, forward strand.
ATGATGATGCCTTTAAGGCATAACGATGATGTTAAGTATGATGAATGAATGAATATGCTATGAATGATGATGAATGAGAAAGCATTTTATTTTATTTTATGGGCTTGTACCGGACCTAAGTAAGGTCTACGGTTCTGGACTACCGATGAAGTTGTCCACGATTCGAGACTACCGATGAAGCTGTCCTTACGGTTCGGGACTACCGATGAAGCTATCCTTACCCTAGTAGGTCGAGATTAGCTACCTCGTATTTACTTAGGGATGCGCGCATATGATGAATGAATGTGGTACAAGCCAGGGCCCAATGAATGTTATGATTATGTTAAAGTATTTAAAAGCATGTTTTTCAAGATTAAGCATCCTTATATATATATGCAATTGCCACATGCATCCATCCATGTTATGCATTATATTTATGATAAGAATATTATGCAAAGTAAGTTTATGCAAGGTATGTTTATGCAAATGATTTTATGTATGTTCATGCAAATATATGATGCCATGATTTAATTGTGTTTATGTTAATTTATGATGCCATGCTTTAATTGTGGTTATGTTAAGTAAGAACGCCATGATTTAATTATGTTTATGCTAATTTAGGATGTCATGATTTTATTTATGTTCATGCTAGTTTAGGATGCCATGATTTATTTATGTTTATGCTAAGTTAGAATGCCATGATTTTATTTATGTTCATGCTAGTTTAGGATGTCATGATTTATTTATGTTTATGCTAAGTTAGAATGCCATGATTTTATTTATGTTCATGCTAGTTAAGGATGCCATGATTTATTTATGTTTATGCTAAGTTAGAATGTCATGATTTTATTTATGTTCATGCTAGTTTAGGTTGCCATGATTTAATTATGTTTATGCTAAGTTGGAATGCCATGATTTTATTTAGGTCCATGCTAAGAATGTTTATGAGGTTATGTTGATTATGATTATGTCTATGCCAAGTATTATGCCATGCTATGAATGTTTACGATGTTGATGTCTATGTCAAGTATTATGCCACGCCATGAATGTTTTTATGGTTATGTTATGCCATGCTACGAATGTGTTTGAGTTATGTTCATGCCATGACGAATGTATGCTAAGTGATGGAAAAGTTTATGTTCTAAGTAAGGCACTAAGTATGTTAATGTCTTATGTGCTCATGATTAAATAATGAATGGTTTTAGTGAGTAGGAAAGAGTCTTACTAAGCCTGTGTGCTTATAGTCTTATTTCCTTATACCGCAGATCACGCAAGGGGACAGTAAGGAAGCAGCAGGAGGGCATCAAAGAATGTGTGTGATAGTGACTTGGCCAAGGAGCAATATGGTTGCTCGTCTTATGATAGAACTCTACCTTTACTATTAAGTACTTGAATGTGACTCTATGACATGATGCTAAAGTATGACATGATATGATGCTAAGTATGACATGATGCTAAGTATGATATGATATGATGCTAAGTATAACGTTAATATGCCAAGTTCCCATGTTATGATGCTAGGAATGGTAGTAAGTGCATGTAGGTGTAAGTTTAAAGGTTTCCGCTGCATTAGGATGTCTACATGCCCTAAGTATGTTAACGTAACGCCGCTTTATGAAAAGAAAAAAAAAGCGGGCGTTACATCGGAGGTTCCTTCGTGCAACTCAATTAGCTTACCCCAGAGTTCCTTTGCATTGTTGAATGGTCCCACCCGGTTTAGCTCTTTTTTGGTTAGGCCGCATTGGTGTGTTTGAGTCGCTTTAGCATCGGCCTCGATCTTCCTTTTCAGTGAGGCGTTCCATTCGGTGTAAGGTTGTGGCACTCCTTCAGCATTTCTTGGGATTTCCAGACCAGATTGGATTATTATCCACATGTCCACCTGAGTTTTCAGGTGGACTTCCATCCGACTCTTCCAGTAGGAGAAATCCTCCCCACTGAAGAGTGGTGGTCTAGCTGTACTAAACCCCTCTTACATGGCCATTTAGGAATTACTGAAACGAAACAAAAACAAGATCTGTCCCAAGACTTGGTCTTGGATTAGTAGTGTGGGAATAAGATAAAAAAAAATATCGAGTGGTGTTGCACCAACCTCGATTAACGATAAAAATTCGATCGAAAAAGAAATTAAAAATTTCGAAGAAAAATCTGAAAAACTCTCAAATTGGTGGTTGCATCAAATTTGAGCTTCCCCGCTCTGATACCACTTGTTGGATCGAGAAACACGATAGAGGGGGGGTGAATATCGTGAAAACATTTTGGATTAATAAAAAGAGAATACGCAGTGGAATTAGAATATACACACAAAGAGCGCAAGTAGTTTTACTTGGTTCGGAGTCGCGGTCGACTCCTACTCCAAGGCTCACGGTCCTTGACCATTTACTGCGGGCAATTCTATATTTGCGCAAAGGTTTACAGAGTATAATACAGAAATATTGCAGTAAATAAATGACTACACTTTTCGTTACTGACGCCCGGTGTAGATTGTACTTCAGAGCAGAGGGTCATCGTCGGCGCTAGAATCCTGAGATCGGAGTTTGCCGGAGCAGAGCGCTTGAACGAAGAGAGTAGAGGTGTTGGAAAATTATTGTTCTGAAGCCTTGGGTTCGAGCCCCTTTTATAGTGCTCCTGGGGGCGCCTGGGACGTCGGGGGCGCCTGACACGTGCCTTCGGATCGGAGAACCTCTATCTAAAGCTTGGTCAGCGCTTATCCCCTACGAATTGGCTCTGGAGCTGACGGGGGCGCCCGGGACGTTAGGGGCGCCCTGCTTGACTTGGTCCACTGGCTTCTTACTATTTTGCTTCGATTGCTTTGTCCTTGGGCGCCCGGGGCCTCCGGGGCGCCCTACCCAAGGCTGTTCCGAAGCAATTCTTGCTTCCTTGTTTTATTTTTGACCTTGGGCGCCCGGGACCTCCCGGGCGCCTAGCCCAACTACCTGCCCCTCTCCTTTGGGGCGTTCTGAGCTGCAGAAACTCATTCCCTTGGTCCCTGCATTCAAGGTTAGTTCCAAAACAACAAGGCAAGAATATTAGTTGATTTCTACAGCCGTAGCTGTCTTGGTTCTGACTTCGGGTCTCCCAAATGGAACCCTAGGTCGAACCGACGCCTACTGTTCCCTCGACGGGGAATGCGTCCTCACCTACTCCTCTTAGGAGAGTTTACCTTTTGCCAACCGGCTCCTCCGGTTGGACTTTTGCCCAACAGTCCTTCGCCAGGTGCCTAGCAGCCCTTCGCCAAGTCTTCGTTACCAAGCAGTCCTTCGCCAGGTGCCTAGCAGTCCTTCTCCAGGTCATAGATTCCCAGCAGCCCTTCGCCAAGTCTTCGTTACCAAGCAGTCCTTCGCCAGGTGCCTAGCAGTCCTTCTCCAGGTCATAGATTCCCAGCAGCCCTTCGCCAGGTCTTAGACACCTAGCAGCCCTTCGCCAAGTGCCCAGCAGCCCTTCGCCAGGTCTTAGGGTTTCGATGCCTAGCAGCCCTTCGCTAGGTGCCCAGCAGCCCTTCGCCAGGACTTCTTTCTACACACTCAGTGAACACATTAGACCACAATAACATCTTAACTCTTGAACCCTTTGCCATTATCAAAACCTAGGTTCGACTTAGGTGTTGTCTGCACCAACACTTTCAACCAATCTAACATAAGATATTGTCAAACATCAAAAAGGGGGAGATTATTGGAGCAAGTTGCATCAGTGATGTCCTCCTCTAAGTCTTTTAATGTTTGACAATATACTTAAGTCAGTGATACATTGAACAAAGCAAGGGGAGTTAAGAGAGGAGTAACAAAATGAACCAAAGTTCTAGTAAACCTAAGCAATAAGTCCTGGTCGAAGAATTGGGCACTATGTCCTGATCATGGATTGGGCACTAAGTCTTGGCAAAGGGTTGGGCATCGAAGACCTTACCGGAAGTTGGGTACGAAGTCCTGGTCGAGGACTGGGCAAGAAGACCTGGCCGAGGGTTGGGCACCGAAGAGCTGGTTCGAGGAATTGGGCACGAAGACCTGGCCGAGGGTTGGGCACCGAAGTCCTGGACTTAGGGTTTGGGCACGAAATCTTGGTCCGAGGGACTGAGCAACTTAGCTGAGCGATGACTAAGGACAGAAGTAGAGACGGGTCGGGGTTCGGACGTCTCAAGATCCGAGAGTATCAGAGGCTAAGCAAAAGCCCACCCGAAGGACTGGGTGGCAACCGTCTCCTGAATGGAGTAGGTGAAAGGCGCGTTCTCGGGGGTGAGAACTTGCGTCGGTTCGACCTAGCATTTCATGGAAATCCGAAGTCAGAACCAAGTCCTTAAGGTTAATATTGTGTGTATATTTACTTTGTATTTGTGTATCTTGCAGGTACCAAGAACCGAAGACAAAGAAAGCAAACCGGGCTGGAACCTAAGAGGCCAGGCGCCCCCATCAATAGGGGCGCCTGGCTCAAAGAACAAAATGGCAGTTTCATGGAGAAGGCAGAATAGGCTTCCATTCAGGCGCCCGGGATGATACAGGCGCCCAAGTTGAAAGATGTATTTGCTATTTCGAGATCGAAACAGAGACAAGCTTTCATTCAGGCGCCCGGGAGGTCCAGGGCGCCCTGGTCAAAAGTTTTATCAGATGCGACGAGTTCGGTGCGGAGATAAAGTTTGACCAAGTCCATAGGGACGCCCCCATCATCACAAGCACCCGTATGAAGCCTATAAAAGGGGCCTCGACCCCTCAGCTTCAAACACAACTTCCAAGATCCATTCTGTGCGTTCTAACTGACGATAAAGCGCTAACGATGAGGCTCTGTGACTGGGAGGCTCCAAGAGGATGTGTGCGGCACATCGGAAAAACTCACTACCAAGGTTGGCCGGAATCACAATTCCGGCGAGAAGGAGGAGGATGACTTGCGCCCATGAGTGACACCTAGTAGTACATCATGATCCCCAATTAATCGAAAGATCAACGGTTGACCTCAGAAACTATTCTGAAACCCTTCAGCAGCTATAATGAATCGTGCCCCATTCCCTTCACCATCTTATACCCACTTGGTTCAGGACAAGGTCTATGTGTGTCAGTCCCCACTAGGCTGACTACGTCACACCTAGCCCAAGTAACATTTTCTCATCCTACTGATTCTAATTACTCTCATGTATTTAAGAGATTCATACTCTGAACATGTCATGCTCTGGCCAGAGGCTTCGAGTAACAATCCGACGATAGGCCTTGGGTATACATCTCCTCGGAAGGATGGTGAATCTGTTGGATCGAGAGAAATGAAAGAGGGGGGGTGAATATCGTTAAACGCTTTCCAGATAAAAACTAGAGCAAGTACGCAGCGGAATAAAAACAATTGCGAACACAGGTGGTTTTATTTGGTTCGGAGCCTAGGTCGACTCCTACTCCAAGGCCCACGGTCGTTAACCGTTTTCTGCGGGCAATTCTATAAGTGCGCAAAACGTTTACAGAGAGATATTACAAAAACAGTATAGTAAACTTAAAAGTAACTCTTCTTTTACTGACGTCCGATGTAGATTGAATTTTCGGAGCAACGGGACGTCGTCGGCGCTTGAGTCTCGAGACGGGAGGTTTCCGGAGCAGAGCGTGGGAGTAGAAGAGCATGATTGCGTTGAATGAATTATTGTTCGAAGCCTTGGGGTCGAGGGCCTATTTATAGCCCCTAGGGCACCCGGGACGTCGGGGGCGCCCCCCCCCACGTGTCGGTCGATCCGACTTTCACTCGGTCAACTTCTGATCCCTTCAAACTCGGGATCAGATCTTGACGGGGGCGCCCGCGACACTGGGGGCGCCCGAGTTGACCGGGTCTCTTCTTTTCCATTGGCTTCGATGGGATCTACTTCGTTAGCTTCACCTGGGGGCGCCCGGACCATCCGGGGCGCCCGGGAGCAGCGGGGCCGCCTCGCCCATGAGCTGCAGACGCAGTTCCTTTGCTTCAACTGTTTGTGTTCACCTTGGGGGCGCCCGGGACACTCCGGGCGCCCTACTCAGCCTTTGCCTCACTCCTTTGAGGCTCTTTGAGCTGCAGACACTCGTTCCTTCGGTCCTGCATCCAGGGTTAGTCCAAAACAACATAAGACAATAAGATGTTAGTTTATACAGCCTTAGCTGTCTTGGTTCTGACTTTGGGCCTCCAAAATGGAACCTTAGGTCGAACCGACGCCTACTGTTCCCTCGACGGGGAACGCGTCCTCACCTACTCCTCTCGGGAGAATGTATCTGATGTCAACTGGCTCCTCCGGTTGGACTTTTGCCTAGCGGTCCTTCGCCAGGTCTTGGATACCAAGCTGTCCTTTGCCCGGTGCCTAACATTCCTTCGTCAGGTCTTCAGTCCCAAGCTGTCCTTCGCCTGGTGCCTAGCATTCCTTCGCCAGGTCTTCAATCCCAAGTTGTCCATCGCCAGGTGCCTAGCAGTCCTTCGCTAGGGCTTCAGTACCCTGGCATTCCTTCGCCAGTACCTAGCAGTCCTTCGCTAGGACTTTTTACCCTGGCATTCCTTCGCCAGTGCCTAGCAGTCCTTCGCTAGGACTTTTTACCCTGGCATTCCTTCGCCAGTGCCTAGCAGTCCTTCGCTAGGACTTTTCCTGCACACTTGAGTAGCATGTTAGATAACAAATAAGACTTAACTTTTGAACCCTTTTGCCATTATCAGAACTCAGGTTCGACTTGGGTGCTTTCTGCACCAACAATCTCCCCCTTTTTGATTTATGGCAACCCTGGTTCAAAAAGTTATGTTAATCAGAGCAAGTAAAAATTAAATTTTGTTCCCTCCCCCTGGAAGGAATCTCCCTCTAGATTTTTCAAAACTTCGTGGGGTTTTTGAAAATAAATTCTAAGTTTAAGGATGGATTTTTACTTAGAATAATTTTCAACAGAAAATAATTTTGGTTGTCTATTTTGGAGAACTTGTAGAATATTTTAAGTTTAAATTCTTTAAAAACTTAAGAAGGATTCTGAAAACTTAAGTTTGAGTACTAAGGAAAATTTTGACGCCTTAAGTTTAAAGTACTCAAAGAAGTTTTAAAAACTTTAAGTTTTAGCGTACTTAGTGAAATTTGAAAAACTTAAGTACTTAGGAGTACTTAGGGAAGTTTTGAAAAACTTAAGTACTTAGAAATGTTTTGAAAAACTTAGAAAAGGTTTGAAAAACTTAAGTACTTAGGAAAGGTTTGAAAAACTTAGTACTTTTGAAAAATTTAGTACTTTTGAAGAAGAATTTAGTACTTTTGAAAAATTTAGTACTTTTGAAAAATTTAATTAAGTACTTTTTGAATAGAGGATAATTTTTAGAGTTAGAGAAAAAATTTTACACTCTCTCCATTCCTATCTCTCCCCCTTTGCCATATATCAAACACAAATAAATATAGCAGAAACAGAATAATTAAATTTCATAAAGGAAAATAACTTGCATGATTTTGCTGTACTGAACCAATTCATGATGAGAATTAAATCAAATCAGTTTCAATTTCCTCTTTTAGGGACCTGTCTAAACCAATTAGCTACTTACTAACTGTTATAAATAGTAGTTTTGCTAGGGTTAGTCAAGTTAAGTGTTCTGTTCAAGTTAGATTTTCTAAACTTGACATTTAATTTAATTACTGTGTAAGTTGTATTTAGTGCCCCAATTACTGCAGATGCACTGCCTTAAAGCATCTTGAATTAAGGCAAAGATCTAAGCATCTCAACCCTTTCTAAGTTATCAGTCAAACGTACCCTAAGGTGCTGGTGAGATGCTGGCTTCTAAATCTATAGGTGCATGCAGTTCTAGGGTTAGGTCCTAGGCTATGTCCATTTTTGAAAAAGCCCTAGTTTTGAAGGGGGTATTTTAAAATAAAACTAAGAGAAAAAAAATTTATTTTTCAAACCTTTTCAAAACTAAGTAAAAGCTGATTTTGAAGGCATTTAAACACTGCTTTAAAACTAATTTTGAAATGAGTAAAGTAGTAAGAAAACCAAAAAAAGAGAGTAAACCTATTCTACCAAGCATAATCCTAACTTCCTTCTTTGTGAGCTGAACTCAGACTCAGGTAGAGGTTTAGTAAATATGTTAGCTAAGTTAGATTTAGAATCTACATGCTTGAGGACTATCTCATCCCTGGCTATATGGTCTCTTACAAAGTGATGTTTAACTTCTATGTGTTTAGTTCTGGAATGTTGGATTGGATTTTTAGTTAGATTAATTGAGCTTATGTTGTCAATAAAAATCTGAGTTTGGGTGTAGTTGAGCTGGAAGTCCTTAAGAGTGTGCATCATCCATAAAAGTTATGCTACACACTCTCCTAAGGCTACATACTCAGCTTCAGTTGTGGATAGAGCTACACAGTGTTGTTTTCTGCTGCACCAACTTACTAGACTATTTCCTAACAGTTGGCAGCTTCCACTTATGCTCTTTCTATCTAATTTACAACCAGCGTAGTCAGAATCTGAATATCCTGACAAATCAAAAGTTGAAGTCCTAGGATACCAAATCCCTACATTTAGGGTGCCCTTAACATATCTTAGTATTCTTTTTAGGGCTGCTAAGTGCGTTTCCTTAGCACATGTTTGGTATCTAGCACACATTCCTATAGAAAAAAGGATATCAGGTCTACTGGCTGTAAGGTACAGTAGACTTCCTATCATACTTCTGTAGAGTTTAAGGTCTACTGGTTTTCCATCAGGGTCACTATCTATTTTTACATTTATGGCCATGGGAGTACTTATGTTTTTAGAGTTATCCATATTAAATTTCTTTATTAATTCTTTAGCATATTTGGATTGATGGACATAGTTTCCATCTCTAGTTTGTTTGATTTGTAATCCTAGAAAGAAATTTAGCTCACCAACTAAACTCATTTTCCATTATTTTCACGAATTCTTTTAGAAAGTTTGAGTTGGTGAACCCAAAGATTATGTCATCTACGTATATTTGGGAAATAAATATATCTTTTCCTAAGGTTTTAATAAATAGGGTTAAGTCAATTTGACCTTGTTTAAATTCTTTAGAAATTAATTAAGTTGATAGGCGTTCATACCAGGCCCTAGGTGCTTGTTTTAGTCCATATAGTGCTTTAGTAAGTTTATAAACGTGGTCAGGTCTTTCTAAGTCCTCAAATCCGGGGGGTTGTCCTACATAGACTTCTTCTTTAATGAATCCATTTAGAAAGGCTGACTTTACATCCATTTGGTATAGTTTGAATCCTTTATGGGATGCAAAGGCCAATAACATCCTAATGGACTCAAGTCTAGCTACTAGGGCATAGGTTTCGTCATAATCTAACCCTTCTACTTGGCTGAATCCTTTCGCTACTAAGCGGGCTTTATTTCTGACTATTTCTCCTTGATCATTTAACTTATTCCTGAAAACCCACTTAGTGTCAATGACGGATTTGCCCTCAGGTTTAGGCACTAATTCCCAGACTTGGTTCCTCTCAAATTGGGCTAATTCTTCTTGCATAGCTATGATCCAATCAGGATCAGGTAGGGCTTCATCTATAGTCTTAGGTTCTATTTTTGATATCATTGCTATTTGACTAAGGTTTCTATAGGAGGATCTAGTCCTGACTCCTAGAGTTGGATCACCCACAATTTGATCGGTTGGGTGACTGAGTTTGGGTTTCTTGGTTCTTCTAGAACATGGTTCAGCCTCAGGTCTAGCTGGTCGGTTTGGTTCACTATTTAATTCAACTCTTTGAGCTGGTTCAATTATTGGGTCAATAGTTGGTTGATTTGACTCAGTAGTTGGTTCAATAGTTAGTTCGTTTAAGGGTTCAATTAAAGGTTCAACAGTTTGTTCATTAATTTCTTGATCAGAATTTGATGACGTTAGGTCTGGATTATCAGATGTTGGGTTGATTTCTTCATCAAATATTAAGTTTATTGTTTCTTCAATTTTCTTAGTTTGTTTGTTGTAAACCCTATAGGCTCTACTTGTGGTTGAATATCCTAGGAAGATGCCTGGGGTTGACTTAGACTGGAATTTTCCTAAGTAGTCTTTGGTGTTCAGGATATGGACTTTGCATCCAAAGACCCTTAGGTAGTGTAGATTTGGAAGTCTATGGTAATATAGTTTATAGGGTGTTTTGTTGTGTCGCTTGTTAATCAGGACCCTATTTTGAATGTAGTAAGCCGTACTAATTGCTTCTGTCCAATATTGGTTTGCTAAGTTGAATTCATTGAGCATAGCCCTAGAGGCTTCCTGTAGTGTTCTATTTCTTCTTTCGACTATCCCATTTTGCTGGGGGGTTCTAGGACACGAAAATTCATGTAAATACCCATTTACCTTACAGAATTCCTCAAACCGTTGATTTTCAAATTCTCCCCCGTGGTCACTCCTAAGTCTTTTGATTTTCAATTAACTTACAGAATTCATTAAGAAGGTTTAGGGTTTCATCTTTGGTCTTTAGAAACCTAACCCAGGTAAACCTTGAGTAATCATCAACTATTACTAAGCAGTACCGGTTTCCGCTTAGTGACTTGGCTCCATGTGAATCAAATAGGTCAAGGTGCAGGAGCTCAAGTGTGGTTTGAGTTAGATCAGATTGAATTAGTTTGTGATTAGATCTGGTTTGTTTACCTTGATTACATGATTCACATATTAGGTTTTCATGATTTTTAATTATAAGAATACCTTTAATTAGGCCAAGTTGGGTGATTTTTGAAATAATTCTTACGTTAGTGTGACCTAATCTCCTATGCCAGAGATTTGATTGTTCTAACTGAGTTAACATACATTTAGGTACTAGGGGAAGGATTATAGTGTATACATTATTTTTCCTAGTGCCCTTAAGCATGATTTCTGAGTCTTGTACATTTCTAATCAGGCAGTTAGAATTGTTGAAGGTGACTATATAACCAGAATCACATAACTGACTTATACTAAACAAGTTAAAATTGAAGTTTTCAACCAAAAGCACTTTCTTAATAACAAAGTCAGATTTAAGTTCAATATTACCCGACCCAATTACCTTGAGTGTAGCATTGTTCCCAAATGCCACTGAGCCTAGGTCCTTGAACTTGAGTTTGGTGAATTTCAATTTATCTCCAGTCATGTGTCTGGAGCAACCGCTATCCAACATCCATTAGTCCAAATCTTTATGTTCCTACACATAAAGAGTTTTATTGATTTGGATCCAATTAGAGTCAGGAATAGCTTAAATTGAGTTTCACTGCCTAGTCTGTCTCACCCAAATCTAGGGTTTTCAATCACGTTAGCCTTATAGTTTTTGTGAGACAGGTTTTGATAAGTAAAATTATTTTGAAAAATTATTTTCAAAACCTTAAATTATTTTTTGAAAACAATTGAATTTATTTTGAAACGAATGTTTAAATCTACAAGTAACTGAAAATTTGTGTTAGATTTGAATTTGACAAAGAATAATTTGAATTTGAATTTCAAAAATTGGCTTCCAGGTCTTAGCGAGGCACTAGGCCTTCTTTGGCCGTAGCCTTATTGGATCATCAACCCTTTCCTTGACAAAGCCTTTTAATGAAATTTCATTTTCAAAATTAATCTTTGAAAAATTCTGGTCTAACTAGTTTGGGTCTTGGATCGATAGCTTCGGCTAGTTTCACCAGTCTAAATAGACCAAGTATACTTGACCTTATTAGAATTGGTTTCCCTAACGTACTATCATCTCACCGCCACCCAATACTATGTTGTTCAAATTTCAGTTAAGTTTGTTCCATCCTTACACTAACTATTTCTAAGTCTAAGCATGGTAAATTGCAGAAATTAAATAAACAATCAACCAAGCAATTTGCAATCAAGAATTAAATTTTTATTTAACAATAAATATAGTTTTTAATTTGGCTCCCCCTGGACTAAAGCCACGATAATGGTTAGGTAAGATGTGAATCTTGTCCTTGGGGATCCAATATTGATGTGATCCAGTTTGTTTGTTCAGATACAGTTTAGGTACCCATGCCTGAACTTTATTTCTGGACTGATTCAGTACAGCAAAATAGGATCTTTGTCTAGATTTGGTTCTATAGCCTAGTCCGGATCGATTTAGAACCGACTTCTATTTTCCAAGAATCATGTCAAGACCCTTGGAACCAGAAGTGAATCGTTCTAAAGCTGACCTTAGATCCTTAACCTGAGTTTTCAGGGAGGAGTTCTCTTTCTCAAGTTTTTCAACTTGAGTAGAGGTTCCTTCTTGAACCTTCTCGGTTAAGGGTCTAGAGTCAGCTCTCTCTTTCAGGAGTTTTACTTCCTGTCGGAGGGATTCGACTCGGAGTTTAGCTTTCGCCAAATCTCGAGAAAGATAAGATATTAATTCATTTAATTGACTTCTAGTAAATCCACTTACCTTGATTTCGCCATCCTCTGAAAAGGTCAGTCTGCCGTCGTCCTGTTCTGATTCTGACTCGGTCTCGACTTCTTCTGAGGCGGTCAGTGCTAGTAGGTTCGACTGTGGGACCTCTTCTTCTTCTTCGAAGGAGGACTCGTCCCACGTTGCTTGAAGTGCCTTTTTCTTCCTTGTCTTCTTTGTTTCCTTCAAGTTAGGGCATTCGGTCTTGTAGTGGCCCTTCTTCTTGCACTCATAGAAGGTCACTTGGGCTTGTTCTTTTCGTTTGCGGGTTCAGCTGGTTCATCCCTTCTTCGGCTGACTTTCCTTCTGTTGGTTTGGTTCTTCAGTTCCTTATAGTAGCTTCGGGCCAGTCGGACCAGCTTAGGTCGATCTCCTTCTTCGTCTTCTGAGTCTGAGTCTGAGTTGGACTCGGGTTCAGGTTGAGGCTTTTTCTTTGTTGTCCCTCCAGTTTTACCTGCAACAAAGGCAATACCTTTCTCGGCCAAATTGCAGTTAGTCTGTTCATGTAACTCTAATTCAGAGAACAATTCATCTAATTTAATTTTCGAAAGATCCCTTGAAACCTTGTATGCATCTACCATAGATGCCCACAAAGTGTTTCTCGGGAAAGCATTTAGAGCATACCTTATTAGGTCATGGTTTTCAACCTTGTGACCGATGGTGTGTAGACCATTCATTAGTTCTTGAATTCGGGCGTGAAGCTGAGCTGCTGTTTCGTTGTCGGTCATTTTGATGGTATACAGCTTGTTCAGGAGCAGATCTCTCTTGCTGATCCGAGTGTTTGATGTTCCTTCGTGCAGCTCGATCAGTTTTCCCCACAGCTCCTTGGCATTGTTGAAAGGGCCCACCCGGTTCAGCTCCTCTTTTGTTAAGCCGCATTGAAGGGTCTGGGTCGCCTTTGCATCCGCTTCAATTTTCCGTTTCAGAGTGGTGTCCCACTCTGTGTAGCTTTGAGGTACTCCTTCAGCATTTCTCGGAATCTCCAGTCCGGACTGGATGATTATCCACATGTCCACCTGAGTTTTCAGGTGGACCTCCATTCTGCTCTTCCAGTAGGAGAAGTCTTCTCCACTGAAGAGAGGTGGTCTTACGGTGCTGAAGCCTTCTTGCATGGCCATTTTATCTGAAATGAAAACTAGACACAAAAAAAATATCCCAAGACTTGGTCTTGGATTAGTAGTGCGGGATAAAAAAATATTTGTTGAGGGGTGTTGCACCAGCCTCGATCAACGAGAAGAAATTCGAACGAAAAAGAAATATTAGAAGAATTTCGAAAAAAATTTTAAACAAATCCGAAAAATTTTCAAACTGGTGGTTGCACCAAATTTGAATTTCCCCGCTCTGATACCACTTGTTGGATCGAGAGAAACGATAGAGGGGGGGTGAATATCGTTAAACGCTTTTCGGATAAAAACTAGAGCAAGTACGCAGCGGAATAAAAATAATTGCGAACACAGGTGGTTTTACTTGGTTCGGAGCCTAGGTCGACTCCTACTCCAAGGCCCACGGTCGTTGACCGTTTTTTGCGGGCAATTCTATAAGTGTACAAAATGATTACAGAGAGATATTACAAAAGCAGTATAGTAAACTTAAAAGTAACTCTTCTTTTACCGACGTCCAATGTAGATTGAATTTTCGGAGCAACGGGACGTTATCGGCGCTTGAGTCTCGAGTCGAGAGGTTTCCGGAGCAGAGCGCGGGAGCAGAAGAGCGTGATTGCGTTGAATGAATTGTTGTTTTGCCTTGGGGTCGAGGGCCTATTTATAGCCCCTGGGGGCGCCCGGGACGTCGGGGGCGCCCGGGACGTCGGGGCGCCCCCCCCCACGTGTCGGCCGATCCGACTTTCACTCGGTTAGCTTCTGATCCCTTCAAACTCGGGATCAGATCTTGACAGGGGCGCCCACGACACTGGGGGCGCTCGGGTTGACTGGGTCTCTTCTTATCCGTTGGCTTCGATGGGATCTGCTTCGTTAGCTTCACCTGGGGGCGCCCGGGAGCACGGGGGCGCCCCGCCCATGAGCTGCAGACGCAGTTCCTTTGCTTCAACTGTTTGTGTTCACCTTGGAGGCGCCCGGGACACTCCGGGCGCCCTACTCAGCCTTTGCCTCACTCCTTTGAGGCTCTCTGAGCTGCAGACACTCGTTCCTTCGGTCCTGCATCCAGGGTTAGTCCAAAACAACATAAAAAATAAGATGTTAGTTTATACAGCCTTAGCTGTCTTGGTTCTGACTTTGAGCCTCCAAAATGGAACCCTAGGTCGAACCGACACCTACTGTTCCCTCGACGGGGAACGCGTCCTCACCTACTCCTCTCGGGAGAATGTACCTGATGCCAACCGGCTCCTCCGGTTGGACTTTTGCCTAGCGGTCCTTCGCTAGGTCTTGGATACCAAGCTGTCCTTTGCCCGGTACCTAGCATTTCTTCGCCAGGTCTTCAATCCCAAGCTGTCCTTCGCTTGGTGCCTAGCATTCCTACGCCAGGTATTCAGTCCCAAGCTGTCCTTCGCCTGGTGCCTAGCAGTCCTTCGCTAGGGCTTCAGTACCCTGGCATTCCTTCGCCAGTACCTAGCAGTCCTTCGCTAGGACTTTTTACCCTGGCATTCCTTCGCCAGTGCCTAGCAGTCCTTCGCTAGGACTTTTTACCATGGCATTCCATCGCCAGTGCCTAGTAGTCCTTCGCTAGGACTTTTCCTGCACACTTGAGTAGCATGTTAGATAACAAATAAGACTTAACTTTTGAACCCTTTTGCCATTATCAAAACTCAGGTTCGACTTGGGTGCTTTCTGCACCAATAGAATCCTTTGTAGGCTGTTCAAACATCTTCGGGCACTTCGGCTTATACCCAATCATCCTGGGTCCACACCTCCTTGGAGATGCTTGCTTAAGATGTCAAAGTATAAGTCTCCTTGACCAAGATGACTTGAACACCGCAAGTCAAAGGAACATCGTACTTAAGCTGCAGTAAGAACTTCATTGACATATCTATATATAGACTATCATATGATGTTTTACAGCCAGTCACTCCAATGAACTAGTTCCCTTAACTAGCATTCATGTTTATCTCCGGACATCCCAATGTCACCGGCCAGTGACAATCAGCTGATTAGAGAATAACTCATGCTAGTCTCAAAAAAATTGATAGAGTCTGTATTTATCAATTCATCGACTAGGGACAATTTCAATACTTCACAATTGCACATGTAGAGATAATCACTAGTTGTGAATTCATCACAAATTCTCTCATGCTGTGAATTGTATTGCGGACATTCAGTAAATGAGTTTAAGATCTCAATCAAATACATAAACATGTATACTCAAATAGTGAATATTTATTTATTAAAATAAATGATTACAATCATAAGGCGATTGCCTTAGGACACTTTTCTCATATCACTAACAAACTCCCACTTGGCCTAATGCCAATCGCTACGGTATCCAATACCACAGGCTCCAACATGACCCTCAAACTTGCTTTGAGGCAAGGCCTTAGTTAAAGGATCCGCTAAATTCCTTTCAGAGGGAATTTTCTCAATTTGTATATCATTCCTGTTGGATCGAGAGAACCGATAGAGGGGGGTGAATATCGGAAAGCGTTCGGATTTAAAATAAGAGCAATTGCACAGCGGAAGATAAAAACACACAACGCAAACACAGTTATTTTTTACTTGGTTCGGAGCCTAAGTCGACTCCTACTCCAAGGCCCACGGTCGTTGACCGTTTACTTTGGGCAATTCTATATGAGGCGTAAAAACAGTTTACAAGAATTGATTACAATAGCAGTGTAATAAGCACAAAATTAAAAGATCGCTCTTTTGTTACCGACGTCCGAGGTCGGTTGACTTTTAGAAGCGGAGGGACGTTGTCGGCTCGTGTTGGGAGGTTTCCGGAGTAGAGTGCGGGAGCAGAAGAGCGTCGAAGCGTTGAATTGAAGTTGTTGCTGAAAGCCTGGGCGTTGGGTGCTATTTATACCACCTCGGGGTGCCCTGGACGTCGGGGGCGCCCCCCCCCCCCACGTGTCACGTGATCTGAGCTTTGCTCGGTCAATCTCTATCCCACTCGAATAGGGATGAGGTTTGACACTGGGGGCGCCCTGGACGCTTGGGGCGCCCTGCTTGACTCCTTCAGCGCGGGCTTCTCGGCTGGATAAGGGTAATCGGCTTCGCTGCAGTAGGCGCGGGGCGCCCTGGGCACTGAGGGCGCCCTGGGCGTTCGGGGCGCCCTGGCTGCTGTGGGCGCCCTGGCTGCTGGGGGTGCCTCGGCCAGTGGTTAGCCGAAGCCTTTGTTGCTTCGCTTGTTTTGTGTTGCCCCTGGGGGCGCCCGGGACACTGAGGGCGCCCGTGTCCCGGGCGCCCTGCTCAGCTACTTGCCTCTCTCCTTTGGGCATTCTGAGCTGTAAACACACGTTCCATCGGTCCTGCATCCAGGGTTAGTCCAAAACAATATAAAGCATTAGAGTATTATGTTTATACAGCCTTAGCTGTCTTGGTTCTGACTTTGGGCCTCCAAAATGGAGCCCTAGGTCGAACCGACGCCTACTGTTCCCTCGACGGGGAACGCATCCTCACCTACTCCTCTCGGGAGAATGTACCTGATGCCAACCGCTCCTTTGGTTGGACTTTTGCCTGGCGGTCCTTTGCCAGGTCTTGGATATCGAGCTGTCCTTCGCCCGATGCCTAGCAGTCCTTCGCTAGGGCTTCAGTCCCAAGCTGTCCTTCACCTGGTGCCTAGCAGTCCTTCGCTAGGGCTTTGTATCCTGGCATTGCTTC
Source organism: Boesenbergia rotunda (assembly GCA_024364735.1). Classification (NCBI taxonomy): domain Eukaryota; kingdom Viridiplantae; phylum Streptophyta; class Magnoliopsida; order Zingiberales; family Zingiberaceae; genus Boesenbergia; species Boesenbergia rotunda. The sequence continues at coordinate 449,328 of JAGFNQ010007455.1, forward strand.
GCCAGGTGCCTAGCAGTCCTTCGCTAGGGCTTTGTTTCCTAGCAGCCCTTCGCCAGGTGCCTAGCAGCCCTTCGCTAGGACTTTGTTTCCAGGCAGCCCTTCGCCAGGTGCCTAGCAGCCCTTCGCTAGGACTTTGTTTCATCATTCATAGGGTTCGATTTAAATTATAAGAATTATCTAATAACTTCAAAACAAATAATTACCAAAAAAATATTTCAAAAATTCTTCTTTTGACTCAAACTCCCCCTAAATTTGACACATCCTAGGAGTCCTTGTAGATCATGAAGTGGACCTTCCTATGTATCTTTAGGGTTTATTAAAATTAAAAGAATAATTTTGAACAATCTTCTGAGTATGATAACTTTCAAGATAAATTTTTGAGAAGACCCAAAGTCAGAACCAAGACAGCTAAGGCTGTATAAATATAATACTCTAATGCTTTATATTGTTTTGGACTAGCCCTGGATGCAGGACCGAAGGAACGTGTGTCTGCAGCTCAGAATGCCCAAAGGAGAGAGGCAAGTAGCTGAGCAGGGCGCTCTCAGTGTCCCGGGCGCCCCCAGGGGCAACACAAAACAAGCGAAGCAACAAAGTATTATGTTTATACAGCCTTAGCTGTCTTGGTTCTGACTTTGAGCCTCCAAAATGGAGCCCTAGGTCGAACCGACGCCTACTGTTCCCTCGACGGGGAACGCGTCCTCACCTACTCCTCTCGGGAGAATGTACCTGATGCCAACCGCTCCTTTGGTTGGACTTTTGCCTGGCGGTCCTTTGCCAGGTCTTGGATATCGAGCTGTCCTTCGCCCGATGCCTAGCAGTCCTTCGCTAAGGCTTCAATCCCAAGCTGTCCTTCGCCTGGTGCCTAGCAGTCCTTCGCTAGGGCTTTGTATCCTGGCAGCCCTTCGCCAGGTGCCTAGCAGCCCTTCGCTAGGACTTTGTTTCCTGGCAGCCCTTCGCCAGGTGCCTAGCAGCCCTTCGCTAGGACTTTGTTTCCTGGCAGTCCTTCGCCAGGTGCCTAGCAGCCCTTCGCTAAGACTTTTTCTGCACACTCAGTGAACACTGTTAGATCACCAATAAACTTAACTTTAAATCCTTTGCCAATATCAAACAAGGTTAAATATGGTGCTTCCTGCACCAACAATTCCTACTTATAATCTCTCTGATCAGATGATAGCGGCGAAGCACATGTTTGGATCGCTGATGAGACCTTGGTTCCTTTGCTTGTGCAATAGCTCCATTGTTGTCGCAATAAACTGGTATTGCTTCATCAATGGTTGGAACCACACCAAGTTCTGAGACAAACTTCTTGATCCAGACTGCTTCCTTTGCTGCTTCCGAAGCTGCTATATATTCCGCTTCCGTGGTAGAATCCGCTACGGTGTCTTGCTTGGAACTCTTCCAACTTATTGCACCTCCATTTAAAATAAATACGTATCTGGACTGAGATTTGGAGTCATCCTTATCTGTCTAGAAACTGGCATCTGTATACCCACGTATTATCATATCACCTTCTCCATGTATTAGGAACACATCCTTAGTTCTTCTCAAGTACTTGAGGATTGTCTTGACAGCCGCCCAATGATCCATTCCTGGATCAAACTGGTATCTGCTTGTGACGCTCAGAGCATACGATACATCGGGCCTAGTACATAACAAAGCATACATGATAGATCCTATCGCGGATGCATAAGGAATCTTATTCATGCAAATCCTCTCGTCTTCTGTGCGCGGACACAAAGACTTTGAAAGGTTGATCCCATGCCTGATGGGAAGGTAACCTTTCTTGGATTCCGACATGCTAAACCTTTCTAGCACTCGGTCTATATATGTAAACTGCGAAAGACCAAGCAACCGTTTTGATCTATCTCTATAGATTCTAATCCCAAGGATATAGGTTGCTTCTCCCAGGTCTTTCATGGAGAAAGTTTTGGACAACCAAATTTTAACTGACTGTAAGACTGATATATCGTTTCCTATAAGTAATATGTCATCGACATATAACACTAGGAATACGACTGCACTCCCACTAACCTTCTTGTACACACAAGGTTCGTCAGGATTTTGTGAGAAATCAAACTCTTTGATTGTCTCATCAAAACGGATGTTCCAGCTCCTGGATGCTTGTTTTAATCCATATATGGATCGTCGAAGCTTGCATACTTTAGTTTTATTAACCGATGTGAAACCTTCAGGTTGTACCATGTATACATCCTCAAGCAGGTTTCCATTAAGGAAAGCTATTTTCACATCCATTTGTCATATCTCATAATCATAATGAGCTGCTATGGCCAGGAGCATCCGAATGGATTTAAGCATAGCTACTGGCGAATATGTTTCATCATAATCAATTTCTTATTTCTGATGATATCCTTTTGTCACTAATCTAGCCTTAAAGGTAACAACATTACCTTCCATGTCGGTTTTCTTCTTGAAAACCCACTTGCACCCTATGGGCTTAATCCCTTCAGGTGGGTTAACCAAGTCCCATACTTGATTTTTGTACATGGAATCCATTTCCGACTTCATGGATTCAAGCCACTTATCCCTTTCTGAATTTTTCAGAACATCTTCATAACTGATAGGTTCGTCATTGTTAATGAGTAACACGTCGTTCGATTCACTTATGAGAAATCCGTATCTCTCTGGAATATTGCGTGTCCTATCAGACCTACGAAGAAGTGGTGTCGTTTTAGGTTCAACTAATAGCTCATCATTATGAGTTATTGGTTGTGGGTCTAGACTAGGTGTCTCTATAATGTCTATTGGAGTTTCTTGAACTTCTTCAAGTTCAATGCTACTCCCACTATTTTCTTGTAAAAGAAATTCTTTTTCTAGAAATACAGCATGCTTTGAAACAAACAGCTTTTGTTCCAAGGGATGATAGAATTGGTAACCCTTCGTTTCCTTAGGGTATCCAATAAATAGACATTTATCAGACTTAGCATCCAATTTGTCTGATACAGTCCGCTTTACATAAGCAGGATAGCCCCATATCTTTAGGTGAGATAAATGAGGTTTCTTACTATTCCACGTCTCATATGGAGTAGTAGAGACTACCTTGGTCGGGACTCTGTTTAGCAAGTAAACAGCTGTCTTAAGCGCATAGCCCCAAAAGGATTTTGGAAGAGTTGCATGATTCATCATAGATCTAACCATGTCCATCAAGGTTAGATTACGCCTCTCAGATACACCATTATGTTGTGGTGTATATGGCGGAGTCCATTGAGACAATATCCCATTGTCCCTAAGATAATCTTGAAACTCTTGACTTAAGTATTCACCACCCCGATCGGATCGAAGTATCTTAATACTTTTGCCAAGTTGTTTCTCTACTTCACTTCTGAACTCTTTGAATTTCTCAAAAGCTTCAGATTTGTGTTTCATTAAGAACACATACCCGAATCGTGAGTGATCATCGATAAAGGTAATGAAGTAGCTATAGCCTCCTTGTGCAAGAGTTGGCATTGGTCCACATACATCAGTATGTATTAGACCAAGCAATTCTCCCACTGGTTTTCCTTTTTCAGAAAAGGGTAATTTGGTCATCTTGCCATTTAAGCATGATTCACATGTATCAAATGAACCAGGTTCAAATGATTCTAGAAATCCACATCGGTGTAATTTGGTCATGCGTTTCTTGCTTACATGGCCAAGACGACAATGCCACGTATAGGAGTCTATTTGATTATCTATTCAAGCACGTTTGTTGCTAACTTCGATATTGAAAACGTCACCAGATAAATCTAACATGTAGATACTATTGCATAAAGTTCCGGTCCCATAAAGAACACCATTTAAAGTTATGTAACAGCAATTGTTACTAAAAGGTAAATGGTAACCCTTTTCATTCAAGCATGAAATAGATACAATGTTTTTTATTAACGAAGGAACAAAATAACAATTATCCAATTCTAAGACATGTCCAGTAGGGAGCTTTAGCAAATATGTTTTGATGGCAATAGCAGCAATATTTGCTCCTTTTCCAACTCGCAAATTCGCTTCTCCCTTGACGTGTCTTCTTCTATTCCTTAGCCCGTGTATGTCATTACATATATGTGAGCTACACCCAGTATCAAGTACCCAGGTGTACGAGGAAATAGAGTGACATTCAGTAACGAAGATGCCTGAAGAGGATGAGGCATCGGATGCTTTCTTCTTCAAGGACTCAAGATAAACCTTGCAGTTTCTTCGCCAGTGGCCCTCCTTGCCGCAGTGATGGCAAGTGTCTTCTAGTGCCTTTTCAATCCTTTTGGCCTTAGTTAACTTATTGGTGCCCAAAATGGAACGCAAATTCAGAGAAGACATGATCAGGTGATTATCCTAGAAATACAAATTGAGGTTATGTGATGAGAATGATAAAGAATGCATCAATATATATTAATTAAATCCTATTTATATTTCGAATTGAATAACCATTTTTATCAATTCGGGAGATCGTAGGAACATCTCCAAATAGGTTGATATCCAACCATAGATAAGAACAACCATGGCTGGAGTCCATCAAGTTATTCTTAGCTATGAAGGTAGGTAATTATACCGATTACATATTACACATATGTAACTATCACATTATGCTATCAACTAATTGAATGTTTGCATATATCATTGGGTTGTTAACTCATTAACAAGTATGCAACAATATACATAGCACCCAACTGCACCTCTCTTTACATCGACCTTGGCTGTGGCACAACAAATTGATGCTCCAAGCTTAAGGCTGACCCATTAATCAAGAAATAGTTTTAATATGGTTGGAGCTCATTCAACCGTTTAGTCAGGCTTGGATGTGTCCAACAACCAAAACTAAGGATTGACCTCTGACTCCAACTATATTAATCATAAACTAATTCCATGGTTTGAACATGTTGAGGTTCAAGCCGGGCATGGATGTGTCCATCAACCCAAACGAGAAACAAAACTCCGGTTCTAACCATATTAATGGAAGGTGTTGGCCTTAATATTTTGTAAGGGGTTTTGGGTCTCATCTTTTTCTTTTAAGCACATTCATGACATATAATTATGTCATGTACTAACGATTTCCTTAATAAAGTATATATGTGACTTAATTTATCAAGTCTCATTAATTGAATTAGGAACCGGATTTCCTAATTCTAATTTCATACTTTATTCAAGGAATTGTTTTGGGAAACAATTTCCTAAATTATCACAATCAATTTCGGAAATAATATGTTTAAGACTTTGATTTCTCTAAATCAAATCTTATTAAATTAAGAGACAGATTCCCTTAATTCAACCATATATTATTTTCATGAAAATCTTATTTAAGGAAATATACTCTATAGAAAATAATTTTCCTAATTAATTTTGGAGACAATAATATGTAAGAGCATCACCTCATAAATCAAATAAGGAAATTATCGTTTGAGAATCACCTCAAAATTTTCAAGATTTGATCACATATTTTATTTATGGAAAATTAATATCAATAACTTAATTTGGACGGCTCCCCGAGGCTCAATCCAAAGTAAGAATTTATTGATAATATAATTTGGACGGATCCCCGAGGCTCAATCCAAATTAAACATTTGACAGTTTAAATTAAATTTAAGAAATTTAATTATAACAACTAACTTTAAATTGGGCGGCTCTCCGAGGCTCAATCCAAAATAAAGAATTTTGTAAATAATTTAATTTCCAATTATGAATTTAAATGCCAATTAATATTCCCATTGTCTAGACTTTCTTGAAAGAAAGTGCCCAAAATTTGTGAGCTTTCCATAAATGGAAAGTTTCCAAAAATAAAAGGTTTTCAGAATAATTGTAAGTTTCTGGTACAAAGAAAACTAACGTATTTCCAAAATAGGAAATTTCCAAAATTAAAAAGTTTCCAAAAATGGAAAGAAACAGAGGTATTTCAAAAGTTTGCGAAGTTTCATGAGGATTTCCAAACTTTGAAATTCCTAAATCGAAAATTTACCATAATTGGAAAGTTTCCATAATTGAAAAATTTTCCAAAATTGAGATCATGATAAAGTTTTCCGCAAAACAATTATATGATTATATCGAACACTAACCGGCTCTGATACCACTGTTGGGACCGGGTGCATGTTGACATGGATACGGGTTCGTTATTTTAAAATTAATTACGTGCAGCGGAAGGTTTAGCATAAATAATTTCTCAAATTATTTAAACACACATCTAAACATGCAACTTTATCTTGTGTAGACATGATCATATATTTAAAATTTTGTAGAAACGTAAACTAATTTACGAATTACCTCACGTAACTCGAAGGAAGGGACGAGATCCAACCGTAAGCGTCCCTCGGAAGCTCTGCCTCTATTCGCGTCCACGCCGAGTATCTTCGGGATGACTTCACAAAGCCACGAGTTTCGTGTTCTCGAGAACTACTAGATTCTCCGAGAACGCGACAAGAAAACCAAGAGAGAAGCAATCACAACGGAAAAACTCACTACCAAGGTTGGACGGAATCACAATTCCGGCGAGAAGGAGGAAGATGACTTGCGCCCAATCCCAAGGTGATGATGGCTGGAGAGGAAGATCGTACCAACGGAAGAACTTCGTCGCCTCGATGATTCTCCTTGTGCTCACGGCAAGAAGAAGGGAGAAGAGCCTTGTGGCCGGCCAAGAGAAAGAAGGGAGGAGAGGGAGAGAGCCCAGGCAAGAATAGTTCGATTGATTTCCAAGCCTTGCCTTGGGTCCTTTATATAGTGGTCTCTCAACCGCCAAGTCTCTTTTTTCTTATGGAATAAATTTTCTTTAACTTATTCCATCATGCCAAGTTTTATCATATTTTAAATCATGATAAAAACCGACCAAGTCTCCTTTTTTCTTATGGAATAAATTTTCTTATCATGGTAAATCAATCCTTGATTGATTTTATAAAATAAAATAAACCAATCCATGGTTCATTTTAATTTCCATGAAAAATAAACCAAACCTTGGTTTATTATATAAAAATTTATATCGTCCATAATTTTATAAAACAAACCACACTTGGTTTATTTTATAAATTGAACTAAAAATTTGGTTCTCTCCCTTTGTTGTGGTCGGCCAAGCAAAGAGGATGGAGACCCTCTTTGGCCGGCCCATCCAAGTCATGCCCCAATGAATTAAACTTATTTAATTCATCTATTAAGTCTTCAAAAGACTTAGGCATTTTATGCTTCCGATGTGTCTCTGAAAAATTCAGATTCGACTTATTGTTTGGCTTAACCAAACCTAATCTCTATTGATTGGAAAATCCAATTTTCAACTCGTTTTAAATCCCTCGGATTACTCGTAGTGCGTGTGAATAATAGGCTTTCGATTTATGTTGGTCGTCTATAATTAACCAATTATAGAACGATCATGAGTGGTACCTAGTAGTACATCATGATCCCCAATTAATCGAAAGATCAACGGTTGACCTCAGAAACTATTCTGAAACCCTTCAGCAACTATAATGAATCGTGCCCCATTCCCTTCACCATCTTATACCCACTTGGTTCAGGACATGGTCTATGTGTGTCAGTCCCCACTAGGCTGACTACGTCACACCTAGCCCATGTAACGTTTTCTCGTCATACTTTGAACATGTCATGCTCTGGCCAGAGGCTTCGAGTAACAATCCGACGATAGGCCTTGGGTATACATCTCCTCGCAAGGAGTGGTGAATCCTTTGTAGGCTGTTCAAACATCTTCGGGCACTTCGGCTTATACCCAATCATCCTGGGTCCACACCTCCTTGGAGATGCTTGCTTAAGATGTCAAAGTATAAGTCTCCATGACCAAGATGACTTGAACACCGCAAGTCAAAGGAACATCGCACTTATGCTACAGTAAGAACTTCATTGACATATCTATATATAGACTACCATATGAAGTTTTACAGCCAGTCACTCCAATGAACTAGTTCCTGTAAGATCGATGCACGTGAGAGGGGGGTGAATCACGTGACTTTTTAAAAAATTAAATCAGAGTGCTTTAAAGAGCGTGCACAGCGGAAATGAAAGAGACGAAAAACAAACACGCAAACACGAACGATTTTTACTTCGTTCGGAGCCTTCGGCGACTCCTACTCGAAGGCCCAGGTCCCTCGGACCTTTCCGTTGGGCAATCTACTAAAACTCTCTATCGGTCAACCCCGATAGAGTAGGCGAGTACAAATGAAATGAAAGTGTGACAACCCCACACTTTCAAGTAATTAAGTGCAATAAAGTATTAAAAGAAATTCTTCTTTTTACCGACGTCCGGAGTAGGTCGACTCTTTCGGGGCAGCGGGACGTCGTCGGCTCGAAGTGTAGCGTTTCCTGAGCAGGGCGCGAGCGTAGAAGAACTTGGAGCGTTGAAAAAAGTGTTGTTCTTTGAAGAGGGTCGAGGCCCTCTTTTTATAGGGCAGGGGGCGCCCGACATGCTCGGGGCGCCCCCCACGTGGCTGTAGATCCGGCGATGCTCCGGTCAGAGCTAATCTCGTCTACTTCGGGATTGCTTTTGACTGGGGCGCCCGACGCGCGCGGGGCGCCCGTTTGACCGGTCAAAATCCCATCTTCTGGCTTCGCGAGGGCGAGCTTCGGCAGCTGGCAGTGAGGTGGCACAGGGGGCGCCCGATTCAGGCGGGGCGCCCCGAATAGCGCTGCTGTCGGGGCGTTTACCTCTCCGCGGACTTGGGTTGACTCTGGGGCGCCCGACACACCCGGGGCGCCCTGCTCAGCTTCGGCCTCACTCCTTTGAGGCTCTCTGAGCTGCAGAAACACAGTCCTTCGGTCCTGCATCCAGGGTTAGTCCAAAACAAGGCTAGTACTAAAATAAGATACAATTCTAAGTTAATTAGATCCTGTCTCCCAGACCAGGATCTAACCAGGACTCAACTTAGATCACCTAAATGGGTCTAAGTTGGACCGCGCCTAAAGTCCAAGATTGGACTCGTCCTCACTGGGTCGCTCCTCCAGTGACTTACCTTACTTACCCTATTGTGCAGCTCTACTTGACTTCTTGACCCTACCAGGACTTCCTGCCAAGTCTCAACCACCTTGGTCTTCCTGCCAAGTCTCAACCAACTTGGTCTTCAGCCAGTTGTCAGGTCCCGCGGACCCAACTGGACTTCCCGCCAGGACTCAATCATCCTGGACTTCAGCCTGGTGTCTGGTCCTAAGTCTTTCAACCCTGCACACTTAGTAAATAGGTTAAACACACACAACCCTAACTTTAACCACTTTGTCATACATCAAAACCCGAGTTTGACCGTTAGTGCAAACTGCACCAACAATCTCCCCCTTTTTGATGTATTGACAACTCAGGTTAAAGTTAGAGAAAAACTAGCAGATACATGTAAGTAAATAAAAGATAAGCATGAAAGTACATGGTGCAAGATTAAGTAGCAAATAGAATTTTCTAAGCTTTAACCCTACTCTCCCCCTTTGTCATTCATCAAAAAAACATACGTATATCAAGTTACGGAGAGTAGGATCCAAAGCTAAGTGATAGGGAAAACTAGACTTAGGCAAAATAGATTAAGTAAGATAAATAGCCTAAGTAAAAAAAAAGGAACTCCCCCTAAATCAATTAACTTAGCTTTCAAAACTAACAATTAGTTTTCAACAACATTATTTTTCAAATGAATTAGAAATATTTTCAAAGTTAGTTTTCCAAGTTAATTTTCCAACTATTCTTAAAATTAATTTTCCAAGTTAGTTTGAACTCCCCCTTAACTTGACAAGCCCTTAGAATTCCTTGTCAATGGCAAGGTAAACATTCTAATATGTCTTAGGGATATCCAAACTACAAATAAAAATATTTCAAAAGAATCATTTTTGGAAGTAAATCAATCAAAATATTTTGATACTTTCTAGTATAAGAGTAAGCTAATAGTGGATTTTCAAAAACATAAGTGTTTTTATTTTAAAGTTAATTTGAAAAAGGAGATTTGCAAGACCCAAAAATACGGATTTTTCAATGCTAAATAGGAATTGCAAGGAACTATTTATAAGCATAATAACTTTTAAGGGAGTAGAAATATAGGCTAAGTGTTAGAAAAAACTAGTCTTAAATTTATTAACTTAGCTTTAAAAAAAAAATTTTCCAGAAAATATAAAAAAAATTTTAGGGATCAATATTTATCAAAATTTTCAAATGTGTTTTGTTAAAAATGACATGTTGAAAAAGTATTTTGACCTCAGCTCCCCCTGGACCAAGTAATGATTGTGGTCCCTTTTCATATGTCTAACTCCAGTTACTGACTAACTATCTAGATGATAGTAGTGTTCACTGAGTTAGTCAAGTCAAGTAATAATGTCTAGCTCAAATTTCAGTGCAAGACTACTTGACTTGATCACTGTAACGTAGGTATTTTACGCCCAGACTTACTGTGATGCACTGACTTAAGCATTCGGAAGTCCAGGCAGAGTCCTATGCATCTCACAACCGTTCTATGTTTTTGCAAACACAAACAAGTTAGTCTTAATGTGTTTTGTGAGATGCGGCTACCTAAATCTATAGGTTCATGCAATTCTAGGGGTCAAGCTTAGGCTAAGTCTGCCAGTTTTGAAAATCAAATTTTTAAATACAATAAAGTTCTTGAAAATCAAGTTTGAAAAATTCGTGTTTAAGTTTAATTTTGAAAAGCAATAAACTTTTGAAAAACCAGTTAAAAAAAATCCATGTTTTTAAAACCAAAATTCAACTTAAGTTTATCAGGTCATTCCTAGTCTATAACACACATTCCTATTAACCTTCTTAAGTTGCTAAATTCAGATTCAGGAAGTGGTTTGGTAAATATATCAGCTAGGTTAGACTTAGATTCAACATGGTTAAGTTCAATTTCTCCTTTATTTACATGATCTCTGACAAAATGGTGTTTGATTTCTATATGTTTGGTCCTAGAGTGGTGGATTGGGTTTTTGGTTAAATTGATTGAACTTAGGTTATCTATATAAATTTTGACTTTCTTAAAATCTAAGTTAAAATCTTTTAAGGTATGCATCATCCAAAGCAGTTGGGCTACACATTCACCCATTGCTATGTACTCAGCTTCAGTGGTGGATAGGGCAACACAGTGTTGTTTTCTACTAAACCAACTAACTAATGAGGGTCCTAGAAGTTGGCATCCACCACTGGTACTTTTTCTGTCTAATTTACAGCCAGCATAATCTGAGTCAGAATATCCAATAAGTTCAAACTGGGCTGTTCTAGGGTACCAAATTCCTAAACTTTCTGTCCCTTTGAGATACCTAAATATCCTTTTAACTAGGGTTAGATGTGATTCTTTAGCACATGTTTGATACCTAGCACACATACTAACTGCAAAGAGAATATCAGGTCGACTTGCAGTTAAGTAAAGTAAGCTACCTATAGCACTTCTATAATACTTAAGGTCAACAGGTTTGCCATTTGTGTCACTATCTATAGTTTGATTGGTAGCCATAGGTGTCTTAATTTCTTTAGCACTATCCATTCCAAATTTTCTAAGTAATTCTTTAGTGTATTTTTGTTGATAGACAAAAGTACCCTCACTAGTCTGTTTTATTTGTAGCCCTAAAAAGAAAGTTAATTGACCTACTAAACTCATTTCAAATTCAGTTTCCATTATCTTTGTGAAATCTTGTAAAAAGTTTGAGTTAGTTGAGCCAAATACTATATCATCTACATATACTTGAGCTATAAAAATATCAGTTTTTAGAGTTTTAACAAATAGTGTTGGGTCAATTTTGCCTTGGTTAAAGCCTTTAGAAACTAAGTAGTTAGATAGTCTTTCATACCAGGCCCTAGGGGCTTGCTTAAGTCCATATAAGGCTTTCTTAAGTCTAAAGACATAGTCAGGGTGTTCTAAGCTTTCAAAACCAGGGGGTTGACCTACATAAACCTCTTCTTTAATTAGGCCATTTAGGAAGGCTGACTTAACATCCATTTGAAAAAGCTTAAATCCCTTATGGGCTGCATAACTTAAGAGCATTCTAATGGATTCAAGTCTAGCTACAGGGGCATAGGTTTCATCATAATCAAGACCTTCTACTTGGCTAAACCCCTTAGCTACTAGCCTAGCCTTATTCCTTATTGTTTCTCCTTGTTCGTTAAGTTTATTCCTAAAGACCCATTTAGTTTCAATAAATTTCTTGCCTTTAGGTAAGGGTACTAAGTCCCAGACTTGACTACGTTCAAATTGGGCTAACTCTTCCTGCATGGCTATGATCCAATCAGGGTCAAGTAAGGACTCTTCTATAGACTTGGGTTCAATTTTTGAAATCAATGCAATTTGACTAAGGTTCCTAAAAGCTGATCTAGTCTGAACCCTTAGTTCTGGATTACCTAAGATTTGATTAGTTGGGTGGTCTGAATTAACTCGTACAGTTCTGGGTTGGTTAGGTTCAGTTTCAGGTGTGGGTTCAGTTAGATCATCGTTTTGGTCCTCAATTGGCCTTTCATCAGGGTCAGTACTGGATCTAACAAAGTCAATTGGTTGGTAGGTGGTTTGATCAGAGTTATTTGGGTCAGATTTTTCATCAAATTTTACATTTGTAGTTTCTTCAATTTTTAGGGTAGTTTTGTTATAAACTCTATAGGCTCTACTGGTTAGGGAATAACCTACAAAGATACCTTCCTCAACCTTAGAAGTAAATTTTCCTAAGTGTTCTCTAGTATTTAAGATATAGACTTTACATCCAAATACTTTAAGGTATTTAATGTTTGGTTGTTTGTTATAATAGATTTCAAAAGAGGTCTTTCCTAGGTTTTTAATTAGAGTTATTCTATTTTGTACATAACAAGCTGTACTAACAGCCTCAGCCCAAAGGTATTTAGGTAAGTTATATTCATTAAGCATTGTTCTAGCTGCTTCTTGTAGTGTTCTATTTTTTCTTTCTACAATTCCATTTTGTTGAGGTGTTTTAGGGCAAGAGAATTCGTGATGGTAGCCTTTTTCTAGACAAAATTGATTAAATTTATGATTTTTGAATTCTCCGCCATTATCGCTCCTAAATCTTTTGATTTTAACCCCCTTTTCATTTTCCGTTAATTTACAAAATTGAGTGAGTGTATCAAAAGTTTCATCTTTATTTTTTAAGAATTTTACCCAGGTAAATCGTGAATAGTCATCTATAATTACTAGGCAGTATAGGTTACCATTAATTGATTTAACCCCATGTGAGTCAAATAGGTCTAGGTGAATTAATTCCAGAATTGACTTGGTTTGAGTTTGATTAGTTGGTTTGTGGGTTGACCTAGTTTGTTTTCCTTGTTGACAAGCATTACATAAGGTTGACTCAAGGTTAGATAACTTTGGTAGGCCTCTAACTAAACCATTTAGTTTAGGTAGTTTTCGGAAGTGAGTATGTGAAAGTCTCCTATGCCAGAGCCAAGTCTCATCCTTATGGGTTAAGAGGCAATTTTCTAAGGGACAGGTTAACTTAATTTCATAAATGTTATTGTGCCTAAGTCCTCTAAGTGTGATTTTTGGGTTGTCATTGTGTTTGATCAGACATTCATTTGATAGGAACCTAACCTTATAACCAGTGTCACACAATTGGCTAATGCTTAGTAAATTGAAGTTAAAATTCTCAACAAGTAATACATTTGTTATTATGAAATCAGACTCAAGTTCAATATTGCCTAGGCCAATTACCTTAAGTTTACCGTTGTTTCCAAAAGCAACGGTCCCTAGTCTTTTGTACTTGAGTTCTGTAAATTTGGTGGGATCCCCAGTCATGTGTCTGGAGCATCCACTGTCAATAATCCATTTGTTTTCCTACAGTTAAGTAAAAGGTTTAGACCTTAGGTTGAGTTTTTTTTTTTTTTAAAAAAAAAAATCTAAGAAGATTTAAAAACTTGAATTTTGAATTTGAGTTATGTTAATTTTGATTTTGAATTTTAATTTGAATTTTAATTTTAATTTTAATTTTAATTTTAATTTTAATTTTAATTTTAATTTTAATTTGAATTTTAATTTGAATTTTAATTTGAATTTTAATTTTAATTTGAATTTTAATTTTAATTTTAATTTTAATTTGAATTTGAATTTTAATTTTAATTTTAATTTGAATTTGAATTTTAATTTTAATTTTAATTTAATTTGAATTTGAATTTGAATTTTAATTTTAATTTGAATTTGAATTTTAATTTTAATTTTAATTTGAATTTGAATTTTAGTTTTAATTTTAATTTTAATTTGAATTTGAATTTCAATTTTAATTTTAATTTGAATTTTAATTTTAATTTTAATTTTAATTTGAATTTTAATTTTAATTTTAATTTTAATTTGAATTTGAATTTGAATTTTAATTTTAATTTTAATTTGAATTTTAATTTTAATTTTAATTTTAATTTGAATTTGAATTTTAGTTTTAATTTTAATTTTAATTTGAATTTGAATTTTAATAATTTAATTTGGTTATCCTTATTCATCTCACTCGGTCTAAGTTATCAATCAATGGAGTCTTATGATTTTGTGAGATGATTTTGAGTTTGATTAGAAAAGTTAACTTGACCTTGTGTTAGATCCAAGTTTAACAAGTAGTAATTTAAAAGTACACTTCAATAATTGGCTTCCAGGCCATGGCGAGGCACAGTGGCCTTCTTTGGCCGAAGCCTTATTGGAGCAACAACCATTTTCTAGGCAAAGCCGCTTAAAGAAGTTGAACTTTTAACTTACTCATTGAAAACCTTGGTACTAAATAGTACAAGATTCAAATTAACTTTGAAGCTAATCCTAAGTGCCCACCTGGGCAGAGGCTGATTTTAAGGTGCCAACTAGTTTGGAGCCTCCCCCTAAATTGTAGACTGGGTGTTTAGGGTCAATGTAATGGATGTCCCTTTTTGGGACATAAAATTGATTCTGACCTACTTGCTTTGTTAGATAAGCTTTCGGAACCCACGCTTTTCGTTGATTTTTGCGGGGGTGGATAAAGGAGATAAAAGATCTTTGGTTCGATCTTGATTTATATCCAATCCCAGATTTGTTGTACATGCCCTTTTGTGATCCAAGAATAAGGTCAAGGTTCTTGGATCGGGTTGTGAAAGTTGCTAGTAGATCCTTAAGTTTTAGGACTTCACCCTTTAGGGTTAAGTTTTCAGTTTCAAGCTCAATTAATTTTTGATTTTTAGTTTGTTCAGTTAATGTTATGGTATTAATTAATTGCTCCTTAAGGTCTTGATTTTCCTTAAGAAGCTGGTCATTTCTAGATTCAGATTCAAGCAATTTTTTATTTAAAACAGAAATAATTTTAAAGAACTTTTTATTTACTGAATCTAAATATACCTTAGTCGAGTCGTCCGAAAAGAGTCCGATCTCTTGACTCGACTCGTATTCGGAATCCTCGTCTTGCTCCGAGTCCGATTCTGGTCCGGTTGCCATCAGTGCGAGGTAGCTTGCATTCTTCGGTTGTTCATCGTCGGAATCGTCCGAGCTTTCATCCCACGTGGCTTGAAGAGCCTTCTTCTTTTTGTTCTTAGTGGGTTGGTCCTCTTTCTTGTAAGGGCATTCATGTTTGAAGTGCCCTTTTCTGTTACAGCCGAAGCAGATCATTTTGCTTTTACCTTCAGTGCTGTAGGGCTTCATCACCTTTTGAATATCCTTCTTTGAAAGTTTGTTCTTCCTTCTGGTGAACATTTTTCTTACCAAGTTCACCAGTTGTTCTTCTTCATCAGAGCCTGACTCATCTTCAGGTTCTTCTTGGACTTTTCTCTTTGATTTGGCTTCCTTTGGTGAACCTGCATATAAAGCTAGCCCTTTCTCGGCCTTGGCGTTAGTCTGTTCGTGCAGTTCTAATTCACAAAACAATTCATCTAAATTAATTTTAGAAAGGTTCCTAGAAATTTTATAGGCATCTATAATAGATGCCCATAGTGAATTTCTAGGGAATGCATTTAAAGCGTACCTTATTATGTCCCGGTTCTCCTGTTTGTGCTCGATCATGTGGAGTCCATTCAGTATGTCCTTGATCCGGGCGTGGAGTTGGCTAGCAGATTCTCCTTCCTGCATTTTTATATTAAATAACTTATTTAAAAGTAAATCCCTTTTTGTTACCTTGGCATCAGAGGTGCCTTCATGTAGTTCAATTAATTTGTCCCATAGCTCCTTTGCTGAGTCGGTTGGTCCAATTCTGTTTAGCTCCTCTTTGGTAAGTCCGCACTGGAGGGTGTTCTGGGCTTTGAACTCGGTCTGAGCCTTTTTCTTCATTTCTGAGTTCCATCTGTCGGGCCTTAGTGGAGCATTATTTCCCTCATCCATTGGCGGTGTGTAGCCTGTTTGAACTGCAAACCACTGATCCATGTCGGTCTTCAGATACACCTCCATCCTTCTCTTCCAGTAGGGAAAGTCTTCCCCATTAAAGAGGGGAGGGCGAGCAGTGCTATAGCCTTCACCTTGGGCCATTTAACTTCTGTGCACACGAAATAAAAGTAGAAAAAATATCCCAAGACTGGGTCTTGGATTAGTAGTGCGGGAAATGATAAACTAACTAAAAAGCAACTTGAACGGTGTTGCACCAGATTCAAGTAAAATCAAACGAACGGAAAAAGTAATCCAAATCTAGGCAACAATACCTAATTTAGATCAAGTGTAGCGAAAAACCAAAACTCAAAAAAAACTGGATTTCCCCCGGCTCTTATGGTGGTTGCACCGATACAGAGCGTACCAGGCTCTGATACCACTTGTAGATCGATGCACGTGAGAGGGGGGTGAATCACGTGACTTTTAAAAAATTAAATCAGAGTGCTTTAAAAGCGTGCACAGCGGAAATGAAAGAGACGAAAAACAAACACCAAACACGAACGATTTTTACTTCGTTCGGAGCCTTCGGCGACTCCTACTCGAAGGCCCAGGTCCCTCGGACCTTTCCGTTGGGCAATCTACTAAAACTCTCTATCGGTCAACCCCGATAGAGTAGGCGAGTACAAATGAAATGAAAGTGTGACAACCCCACACTTTCAAGTAATTAAGTGCAATAAAGTATTAAAAGAAATTCTTCTTTTTACCGACGTCCGGAGTAGGTCGACTCTTTCGGGGCAGCGGGACGTCGTCGGCTCGAAGTGTAGCGTTTCCGGAGCAGGGCGCGAGCGTAGAAGAACTTGGAGCTTTGAAAAAGTGTTGTTCTTTGAAGAGGGTCGAGGCCCTCTTTATATAGGGCAGGGGGCGCCCGACATGCTCGGGGCGCCCCCCACGTGGCTGTAGATCCGGCGATGCTCCGGTCAGAGCTAATCTCGTCTACTTCGGGATTGCTTTTGACTGGGGCGCCCGACGCGCGCGGGGCGCCCGTTTGACCGGTCAAAATCCCATCTTCTGGCTTCGCGAGGGCGAGCTTCGGCAGCTGGCAGTGAGGTGGCACAGGGGGCGCCCGATTCAAGCGGGGCGCCCCGAATAGCGCTGCTGTCGGGGCGTTTACCTCTCCGCGGACTTGGGTTGACTCTGGGGCGCCCGACACACCCGGGGCGCCCTGCTCAGCTACGGCCTCACTCCTTTGAGGCTCTCTGAGCTGCAGAAACACAGTCCTTCGGTCCTGCATCCAGGGTTAGTCCAAAACAAGGCTAGTACTAAAATAAGATACAATTCTAAGTTAATTAGATCCTGTCTCCCAGACCAGGATCTAACCAGGACTCAACTTAGATCACCTAAATGGGTCTAAGTTGGACCGCGCCTAAAGTCCAAGATTGGACTCGTCCTCACTGGGTCGCTCCTCCAGTGACTTACCTTACTTACCCTATTGTGCAGCTCTACTTGACTTCTTGACCCTACCAGGACTTCCTGCCAAGTCTCAACCACCTTGGTCTTCCTGCCAAGTCTCAACCAACTTGGTCTTCAGCCAGTTGTCAGGTCCCGCGGACCCAACTGGACTTCCCGCCAGGACTCAATCATCCTGGACTTCAGCCTGGTGTCTGGTCCTAAGTCTTTCAACCCTGCACACTTAGTAAATAGGTTAAACACACACAACCCTAACTTTAACCACTTTGTCATACATCAAAACCCGAGTTTGACCGTTAGTGCAAACTGCACCAACAGTTCCCTTAACTAGCATTCATGTTTATCTCCGGACATCCCAATGTCACCGGCCAGTGAGAATCAGCTGATTAGAGAATAACCCATGCTAGTCTCAAATGAATTGATAGTTTCCATATTTATCAATTCATCGACTAGGGACAATTTCAATACTTCACAATTGCACATGTAGAGATAATCACTAGTTGTGAATTCATCAAAAATTCTCTCATGCTGTGAATTGTATTGCGGACATTCAGTAAATGAGTTTAAGATCTCAATCAAATACATAAACATGTATACTCAAATAGTGAATATTTATTTATTAAAATAAATAATTACAATCATAAGGCGATTGCCTTAGAACACTTTTCTCATATCACTAACAACTTCTGCACTATAAGACGGGTTTTCTCCGCCTCCGGAAATTCCGAAAAGGAGACCAATAGTGGACTCACGTCGAGTACATAGGCCTTGGACGTACTGACCCAGGGGGGTCGGGAACCAAGTAAATAAATCCCGCGTGTCTACTGTGTTGTGTTTTTCTTCGTTCTGTTTATTTTCTGCTGCACTAATGCTCTGAGTCTAGAATGAAGATTCCAAAAGTTTACGATTTCCGTGAGAGATTTACGGTCGATATTCACCCCCCTCTATCGACGGCACCGGTCCTACACTGATAACATGATCTTCTGTGTGACACCATACACCATGTTATCTACAATGTAAAGTATTAGATGATATGCACATACTAATATAAACATGCAATTAGTGATCTTGTGATTCTCTTTCAAAATGTAGATGTCCATACAGAAAGCAAGGCTTTTAGTATACATCCTAACACTACCAGCGAGACTCTCATCGGGCATGGAAGACTCACACGCGTCGGCTAGAGAACTACACCATTCGGACCAGCAGTGACAAACGCCAGGGCCCGATCATTTCATTTAGCCCTAACGATCTGGAGGACGTAGAGGCTCCCCATGTAAATGCTCTGGTAATCCTCGCACGCATTGCTAATTATGAGGTTAAGCCCATCATTGTGGACACAGGAAGCTCCGTCAATATCCTCTATAAGGCAGCTCTGGCCCAGATGCAGATCGACGAGGAGGAGCTGCAACCAGTCTCCACCCTCGCTCTTTGGCTTCATCGGATACCGGGTGCAGTCGATAGGGCAGATCTATCTGTCCCTGTCGCTGGGGGATGACACGCTGGAGAGGACCAGAAGGACGCCCTTCATAATCGTAGACACCCCGTCATCCTACAACGCCATCCTGAGTATCCAGCGCTCAGCCTATTCTAGGCGGTGGTCTCTGTCTACCACCAGAAGATCAGGTTCCCAGTGGGTGAGCAGGTGACCGAGGTCAAAGGGGACCAACTAGCTTTTCGGCGGTGCTACAGTGGGAAGGTCAGGACCGAAGCCCGCAAAAACCTAAGGACGCATGAGGCACTACAAATTGACCTCGTCAACCCTCAAGAAGAAGAGGGACCCAAAGAAGAACGTAGGGAGGTCGAAAGTGAGGAGGTCCAAATTCATCCTCAACAGACAGGGGGATCACAAGGATTGTGATTGTCTTTACGCCCGAGCTGAGGAGCCATCTGCTCAGCTACTTGAAGGACCATCACGACACGTTTGCATGGGCTACGGAAGAGATCAAAGAAGTCCCCCTGCTTTGGCCACACATCGCCTACACATAACCCCGGGAGCCCGATCGACAAAGCAGAGGCGGAGACATTTTGCTCCTAAGCAGGACAAGATCATCGAAGAAGAAGTCGCCAAGTTGCTTAAGGTTGGACATATAAGAGAAGTATAATTCCCAACTTGGCTGGCTAATGTAATACTTGTCCCTAAGCCCGGGGGTAAATGGCGGGTCTATACTGATTTTAGAGATTTAAATAAAGCCTGCCCAAAGGATTGTTATGGGATCGATGCCGGTCGATAGAGGGGGATGAATATCGACTCGAACTTTTTGTGGAATCTCGTCGTTCGATCAATTGTCTTTTCTATCAGAAAGTTAGTACGTAGTGGAATAATAAATAAAGAAAAATAAAAACAACAATAGACACGTGGGATTTATTTACTTGGTTCCCAACCCCCCAAGGTCGGTACGTTCAACGCCTATGTACTCGGTGTGAGTCCACTATTGGTCTGCTTTCCGAAATTTCCGGAGGCGGAGAATACCCGTCTTACAGTTTGATTACAAACACAAAAATGATAAATAAATATAGCATGTAAATAAATGCAAACCAAACAAAAAATCTCAGCCAACTCTGGAAGTCCGAAGCGCCCGCACTTCTTCCTAGAGCTTCCTTGGTCGCAGAGCTTCGTTGTAGTTCTTTTGCATCACACAAAATCACAGAGTGGATGGAAAACATGATGTCTTGAAGTGAGGGGTCGAACCCCTTTTTATTCTATGCTCTGGGGCGCCTGATAACCCTCTGGGGCGCCTAACAATGGGTCAAAACTTCATCTATAGTAGCTGAATCGGCACAAGGATAATATTGCCTTCCCAGGCGCCTGGGAAGCTTCAGGCGGCTTAGGGGCGCCTGGGAAGGCCACCCTTAAGCTAGGGTGCCCACCCATACTGGGCCCTTGATTCATATCAGGCACCCAGGAAGCTTCTTCCCAGGCATTGTTTTTTCTGCATTTGCTCTCCTATCTTGCCTCCAACTCCAAGTACCTGCAAGACAACAAACACAAGACAAAACACATAACCTTTAATGATTGGTTCTGACTTTGGATTTCAACAAAAATCCAAGGTCGCACTGACGCCTACTGTTCCCTTTTCCGGGGAGCGCGTCCTCACCTACTCCACCCTGGAGAAGATACCTATTGCCAACCGGGACCTCCGGTTGGACTTGTGCTTAGCCTCCGAGAACCCGGATCTCGAGACGTCCGACCTTGACCCGTCTCTACTTCTGTCCGCGATCCCCGCTCGGCTAAGTCTTTTGCCTGATCCTCGACCAGGACTTCGTGCTCAGCCTCCAAGACTCCCGGACCTCGAGACATCTGACCTCGACCCGTCTCTACTTTTGTTCGTAGTCCTCGCTTGGCAAAGACTCTGTTGCACGATCCCCGACCAGGACTTCATGCTCAGTCCCCCGGACCAAGACTTCTTGCCCAGCTTCGCTCACCAAGACTTCTTCCACCTAGCTTCACTCATTAGGATTTCTTCCACCTAGCTTCACTCACTAGGATTTCTTCCTTCATAATGACTTCTTTGCTAGTCATCTTAATCCTGACTAGACTTCTTCCAACATTCAGGTAAGTAAAATCCTAAACCACATGTCCAGTTTGGTTTAATCCCTTGGTCAACCTGACCAACCCTGAGTTTTATTTACTCTGTCAAACATCAAATCATATTTGGCTAACCCTTTATCAAACTGATTAAACTTGGGTTTACCCTACCAAACATCAGGTTCTGTTTGGCTTAACCCTTGATCATTTTGACTAAACCATGGCATATTGTTACTACCAAACATCAGGTCCTGTTTGGCTAACCCTTTGTCAAACTGATCAAACTTGGGTTACCTTATCAAACATCAGGTCCTGTTTGACTAACCCTTTGTCACTTTGACTAGACCTTAGCATATTTTCAAACATCGAAACACTTGAGATTGACTGTTCATAACTGATGAACTTTGCACCAACAATTGCTACCCCTTACCTCGGATTGATCGGCTAATGGATTCTATCTCTGGCTGCAATTTTATTTCGATGTTGGATGTTTACTAGGGATACCATCAAGTTCCTCTCGCTCATGAAGACCAAGAAAAGGTCAGTTTCATAACGGCAGATGGTACCTACTACTATAATGTCATGCTATTTGGATTGCGCAACGCAAGGGCAACCTATCAGTGGATGATAGACAAGGTCTTTCGCCACCAAATAGGGAGTAACATTGAAGTATGTGTGGATGACATCTTGGTCAAGACAGACAAGGGGAAAGATATGATAGCAAACCTGGAAGAGATGTTCGTCACCTTGAGGGCCAACAAGCTAAAACTGAACCCCGCTAAATGTCTGTTCGGGGTGAAGAGTGGTCGGTTCCTCGGGTACATGGTGACGGAACGGGGAATTGAAGCTAACTCGGAAAAATTCCAAGCCATCCTCGACATGCCATCTCCTCGCAAGTTCAAGGATGTACAACGACTGAATGGCATAATTACATCCCTATCCAACTTCATCTTCAAGTCTGCTGATAGGAGCCTACCGTTCTTCAAGATTTTGAGGAAGGCAGTCAAATTTGATTAGGACGACTAATGCGAAAAGGTCTTCACAGACATAAAGGCATACCTCATCAAGCTCCATATCCTTTATAAGACATTGGAGGGAGAAACATTGTTCGTCTATCTGTCTGCAGCTGAACAAGCGATGGGCTATGCGCTCATTCGGGAAGAAGGCACTATTCAGTACCCCGTCTACTTCTTCGGGCATCTCCTGAAAGACGCAAAGACACGGTATACTACTATGGAGAAGTTGGTCTATGCTCTGGTCCTAATGGCCCGAAGACTCAGGCCTTATTTCTTAGCACATCCCATCATGGTGCTCACCAACAGCCCACTGGGGTGGGTCCTCAACAATCCAGAAGCTTCGGGTCGACTGATCAAGTGGACGGCAGAGCTGAGCGAGTATGGGATCAAGTACCACCCCCGTACTGCCATCAAGGCACAAGCCCTTGCTGATTTCATGCTCGAAGCTGTCCCCGAACTTGAAGTTGATGGAGTATTGAAGATCTATGTTGATGGTTCCTCTAACAATAAGCACAGCGGGGTCGAAGTTTTGATGCTTTCCCCCAGGGGAGATACATTGCATTTATCCATCCGACTCCACTTCCGTGCCACAAACAACAAAGCTGAGTACGAGGCGATTCTAGCAGGATTACAAGCAGTAAAGCAAGTGGGATCTACTCGAGTCATTTTGCACTCAAACTCTCAACTCATCGCCTAGCAGATAAAGGGTGACTTTGAAATAAAAAATGAGTGCCTGCAAAAGTATGTGGCCATCTACGAACAGATGAGATCCTCTTTCACAGAGGTAGTTCTGCAGAAGATCTCGCAAGCCGACAATGTTAAGGCAAACGAGCTAGCCAAGTTGGCCAGCTCCATTACCTCTTGGGCATTGGATGAGCCCAACGCTACAGAAGAAATGGTGGCTCAGATCAAAGAGGAGGTCGTTGACACTGCATTACCCGACTGGAGAGAGCCATATGTGGAATTCTTGCAAAGTGGAGCTACGCCGGCTGGCGGCAAAGAAGTTTGGCATTTTTGCCGCGGACTTCCAAGTTCACGTTGGTCGGGGAGAAGCTATACAAAAGAGCATTTGCCCGGCCTCTGCTCAAGTGTGTCGGTCTAGAGGAAGCCGACTACATCATGCGAGAGATACACGAGGGCATTTACGGGAGCCATATTGGGGGAAGATCCCTAGCTAGGAAGATTATCCTGGCTGGATAATTTTGGCCAACGCTGCAAGCAGATGCCATCAAATTCGTCACTAGATGTGAGGCATGTCAAAAGAACCAACATATCACTCATCGCTTGACTGTGCTACTTCGAACCTCCACTGTTTCCTGCCCCTTCAATCAATGGGGAATGAACATTGTGGGTCTTTTACCAATCGGTCCCCAGTAGTGTTAGTAATATAAGAGAAGTGTCCTAAGACAATCGTCTTATGATTGTAATCATTTATTTTAATAAATGAATATTCACTATTTGAGTATACATGTTCATGTATTTGATTGAGATCTTAAACTCATTTACTGAATGTCCGCAATACAATTCACAGCATGAGAGAATTTGTGAAGAATTCACAACTAGTGATTATCTCTACATGTGCAATTGTGAAGTATTGAAAATGTCCCTAGTCAATGAATTGATAAATACGGATACTATAAATTCTGTTGAGACTAGCATGGGTTATTCTCTAATCAGCTGATTCTCACTGGCTGGAGACATTAGGATGTCCAGAGATAAACATGAATGCTAGTTAAGGGAACTAGTTCATTGGAGTGACTAGCTGTAAAACTTCATATGGTAGTCTATATTTAGATATGTCAATGAAGTTCTTACTGCAGCTTAAGTGCGATGTTCCTTTGACTTACGGTGTTCAAGTCATCTTGGTCATGGAGACTTATACTTTGACATCTTAAGCAAGCATCTCCATGGAGGTGTGGACCCAGGATGGTTGGGTATAAGCCGAAGTGCCCGAAGATGTTTGAACAGCCTACAAAGGATTCACCACTCCTTGCGAGGAGATGTATACCGAAGGCCTATCGTCGGATTATTACTCGAAGCCTCTGCCCAGAGCATCACATGATCTGAGTATGAATATCTCAGATACATGAGAGTAATTAGAATCTGTTGGACGAGAAAGACATTACTTGGGCTAGGTGTGATGTAGTCAGCCTAGTGGGGACTGACACACATAGACCGTGTCCTGAACCAAGTGGGTATAAGATGGTGAAGGGAATGAGGCACGACTCATTATAGCTGCTGAAGGGTTTCAGAATTATTTCTGAGGTCAACCGTAGATCTTTCGATTAATTGGGGATCATGATGTACTACTAGGTGCCACTCATGATCGTTCTATAATTGGTTAATTATAGACGACCAACATAAATCGAAAGCCTATTTAGTCACACGCACTACGAGTAATCCGAGGGATTTAAAACGAGTTGAAAATTAGATTTTCCGATCAAGAGAAATAAGTCGAATCTGAATTTATCAGAGGCGCACCGGAAGCTTAAAATGGCTAAGTCTTTAGAAGGCTTATTGGAGGAATTAAATGAATTTAATTCGCAAGGAGACGACTTGGTTTGGCCGGCCAAAGAGGGTCCCCACCCTCTTTGGTTTGGCCGGCCACAATGAGGAGGGAAACCAAATTATTTGGTTTAAATTATAAAATAAATCAAACGCGATTTATAAAATTATGGATAAAGAAATTTATATAAATAGATTTTATTTTCATGGAAAATAAAATAAACCTTGGATTGATTTATTTTATTTTATAAAATCAATTATGAATTGATTTTTCCATGATAAGAAAAATTTATATAATAAATTTCTTGTGAAAATTTATTCCATAATAAAAGGGGAGATGTGTTTGTTTTTATTATAAACTTAGTTATAATAAAACTTGGCATAACGGAATAAATCATAGGAAAATTTATAAGATAAATTTCTTATGAAAATTTATTCCATTAGAAGGGAGACTTGGCGATGGAGAGGCTACTATATAAAGGAATCAAGGCAAGGCTTGAATTCCAATCAAGAGATTAAGAAGCAAGCCCTCTCTCTCTCCTTCTCTCCCTCTACCTCCTCTAGGGTCGGCGCCCTCTACCTCCTCTAGGGCCGGCGCCCTCTCCCTCCTCTAGGGTCGGCGCCCCTTCTAGTTGCCGTGAGCCACATCCACCAAGAAGGTGTCGAAGAAGAAGAAGAAGCGGGTCGCAACTCCTTCCTTCCCCGGAATCTTGATTCCGTTACTTGGTGGTTAGTTTGCATCTCTCTCTCTCTTGATATTCTTGTCGTGCCTTTGGAGAATCTAGTAGTTCTTGTCGACACGAAACTCGTGGCTTTGCGAAGTCATCCCGAAGAGAACTCGGCGTGGACGTGATAGAGGCGGAGCTTCCAAGGGACGCTACGGTTGGATCTCGTCCCTTTCTACGAGTTACGCGAGGTATTAAGTAAATTAGTTTACTTTCTGCAAAAAATTTTAAATGTATGATCATGTCTCCACAACTTAAGGTTGCATGCTAGATACGTAGTTAAAATAATTTAAGAAATTATTTATGCTAAACCTTCCGCTGCACGTAATTAAATTTTAAAATTACGAACCCGTATCCATGTCAACATGCACCCGGTCCCAACAAGTAGAAGAAGTTCCTGCTGGTGCTTGTTGACTACTACTCAAAGTGCATTAAAGTTGAGCCCCTCGCGCACATCACGGAGGCTGCCGTGATGAAGATCCTATGTAGGGATATAGTCTGTAGGTACGGTATCCCTTATAATCATGTGTTAGATAACGGCAGACAGTTTGTAGTGCGCAAACTCAAAGAATGGTGTGAAGGACTGTGTATTCACCAAGCCTTCACTTCAGTCGTATATACCCAAGGCAATGGCCAAGCAGAAGTCGTCAACCAGGAGATCATTAGGGGACTCAAGATAAAGTTCGATCATGTCGGAGGCAGCTAGGTCGATGAGCTCCCCAGCATTCTATGGTCGTACCGCACCACTCCCAGGGAAAGAACAGGTCAGAGCCCTTTCAATTTGGTATATGGAGCGGAGGCAGTAATTCCGATGGAAGTCGGTGAGGAGTCCGTCCGACGACAACACTCCAATCAAAAAGACAATGATCAAGAACGGCTGATCGACTTGGACCTAGTAGTCGAGGTACTAGACAAGGCAGTTACCCGACTAATGACATATAGGCAGCGTATGCAACAAGAATACAATTGACAAGTAATCGTCCGAACTTTCCAACTCGGAGACAAGGTCTGAAGAGAATCAAGCCGGTCGGCGATCCCGGAATGCTCGAGCCACAGTGGAGTGGACCTTATACAGTCATCAAGGAGCTCACCGGAGGTAGATATTACCTACAAGACGACAAGGGCAAAAAGTTGGATAGGTCATGGCATACAAATCACCTCCAGTCCTACCGTACTCGGTGAGATTTGCAAGATACCATATATATTTGTATGCGTGTTTGTACAATCTTGGAGTTTCAATAATGAAAGAAGCAAGCGAATTGTCTCACCAAGAACGACGACATTGCTTAAAAGCCCAACTACCTCGTGGTGCTGCGGATGCCCGAGGTGAGTAGGCCTAGTCGTGGTGTTGTGGATGCCCGACCAGGAGCATAAAAAACCCTACTACCTCGTGGTGTTGCGAATACCCGAGGTGAATAGGCCTAATTGTGGTGTTGCGAATGCCCGACCAGGAGCTGCCGAAACCCTACTATCTCGTGGTGCTGCGAATGCCCGAGGTGAATAGGCTTGGTCGTGGTGCTGCGGAAGCCCGACCAAGAGCAGAAAAAAAAAACTACTACCTCGTGGTTCTGTGGATGCCCGAGTTGAGTAGGCCTGGTCATGGTGCAACGAATGCCCGACCAATAGCAGAAAAAAAACCCTACTACCTCATGGTGTTGCGGATGCCTGAGGTGAGTAGGTCTAGTCGTGGTGCTACGGATGCCCGATGTCACGCCCCTAGAGGCACATGCTTACTCGAAAATCGGGTAGCATCTCTCCTGTACGGCAGACAAGTTAGGACAAATAATACATATCTCTCACAAAATAAAAGATGGCTCAGCCATCACAACAGAAAATAAAAACACAACCACGCAGTTTATATCAATATAAATGATAAAAATAAACTAAACTTAAACATTTCTCACCATTATTGTCTTTTAGCATAAATAAAGCTAACGAAAATCCGAAATATCAACAAAACTCCAACATAAGTCCAAAGATGAACATACTTCTACTACGACAATATAGGACTAATAAAATATATATCCAGTCTAGGAAATAAAAATGTGAAAACAATGAAAACACAGAAAATAAAACAACTATGACAAATAACTAAACTCAACTCCAAAATGAAACCACACGGTAGGACAGGTAACTGGATCCTCTCCTGGCTCCAAGAGATGCAACTACCTGCTACCTGAAACAAAAATAGGAAGCAGGGGTGATGAGTCCGGGCGGACTCAGCGGATATATGAATAGACAAAAGCATAACATAACAAAAGATATAATAAGTAGAGAAACAACAGGGTACAGTCTCTAGGAAATAGAAGATCACCTAAACATGTATAAAACAACTCAACAACATAATAACAAAACCTCATGTAAAAAACAACGCGACAACATAATATCAATATATACATGCATGTCAACCAAGTGCAACAATTATAGCTCATATAAATGCAACAAATACAAGAAAATGCATAAATACAATAAATGCATATGATGCAATGACATGTGTCACCCCAAACGTCAGTCAAGCCGCCAACACATCACATCTGTGTGACCGAGTGGGTAGAGTTGTGACAACTGTACGCACTCTAACGAATACCACAGATATATGTGGTTGAGTGGACAGGATGCTGGGGAGCCAACTACTCCAAAACCCCGATATATAGGGGGAGCTATCAACAGCTCTAATATCCCTCGAAAACAATGGTGAGGGTGTCACTGCTTGTCTACAGCTGCAACATGTGTGGCATAACAGGACAGTTGCTCACACTCTAGCAACTACCACAACAACAAGTGGTTGAGTAAACAGAGCAACTAAATGACTAACGATGGCTTAATCAAATGAAAGTCAATAGTCGTTAGTATGCAACGGTGCAAATATGGTGCATTCTACAAGATGCACGAATAACCGAAAATCAATGATGCAACAAAATCCAACAAGTATCAACGATGCAGCGATACAACCAACCAAGTATCGAAAACCAACGATTATGTATCTACACCACTAGGTAGGATATTTCTAATGCCAAATAAACCTAATTGTGTTTAATGAACCTCTAAGTACTCGCATGCAAGTGGTACTTTACAGAACAGAAATTCAACGGAAAACTGTACGGATACGAAATTTCGAATAACTCGAAGATCAACGAAGAAAGGCACCAATGGCGACAATAAACAATCAACGGCAAGAACAAGGTCAAGCAACCTATTTAGACATAAACAATCAAGCTTTAAGATAAAAGAACTACACGAGTACAAAGGAGATGTACCCACCTTTTATGTAGAACGTATACGAGAAGACCTTCCACAATCAACTAAACGAGTCCGAATCAAGGTCCTGTATTGAGGATAATGTTTAGCTATTAATAGAATTATATAATTAGCTAAACTACAATCAATTAAAAATTTAGGATAAATCCTCATTACTACATCCGTTTAATTAAATCGTAAACGACAGTTGATTTCCTCTAACCCAATCATTAAGATTAAGTACATTAGTTTAGAACCCACATTTAAACCCAGGGAACTACTATTATTATCAACCCCAATCTTCCAATCTAATCACTAAATTTCTTTTAATTAATCTAACTAACTTTGATTAATTAACCAATGATTATTCTAATTAATCAATGTAATCTAGGTCGAACTCAATTAATTAGACTACTCACAATTAATCCAATTATTCATTATAGCTTACAAACCAAAACAATAGCTAACTAAAAACCAAACAGAACTACTATTACATTTCAAACCACCCTACTGCTCGTTCTTGGCCGTGGGAGCAACAACACAGAAGTTGTGCAAGCTAGAAACCCAACGCAAACACAAAACATCCCATAATTCGTTCGGTTTAACCTTATCCCCCAAGCAAGCCATACCTCAATCTTGCACCTCGTCCAATCCAAACAAATCCCAGCTAGCCTCCCACAGATCGACTACAACCCACAACTGAAATCCTCAAACCAAACCCTACAGAAATCAACAGTTAGGGTTATCAAATTCCACAATGAATCCCAACAAAAATCCAACCCTTACCTTGATTTCGGCCGGAGAGAAAAACCAAGGACGGAAAGCAAAACAAGGCGGCGCTTCCTCAACTCACGACAACGGAGTCGGCTAGGGGTTCGCGCGAGGGAAGGTCGTTGCCGGCTTGTTTGCACAAGGAGAAGAGGAAGGAGAAGGAGATGAAGAGAGGGCGCGGTGGCGGTTCGGGTTCCACGCGAGGAAGAAGGGCTAAAGGAGGAAGAAGAAGTATGGCTCGGCGGGCGCTGGCTTGCTGCTGCGTCGACGTCGGGGCAGAGAGGAATCGGGGAGAAGAAACTGAATTTTGGGAGGATTTTAGGGCTTTTAAATGTTTTTGGCAGTTTTACAAAAAGCCCCTCCTTGTTTGGAGAATTTCAACTAGGCCCTTAAATTTCAAAATTTTCCTTTTCAACCCTTAAATTTCCAATATTTAACATTCTCCCCCACTAATAAAAATTTGGTCCTCAAATTTCGTTAACAACCCACAACAAATACTAGTCAACCACAACAGATACTAATCAATGGCAACAGGTATCAACACCTCAAATATAATATAAATACTGAACAAAAACCAACCATACGCACCTCAAGTAAATAGATGAGGGTAGCAAGCTCTGATCGTATCCTCGAGCTCCCAATTAGCTTCCTCATCAGAGTGGTGCTGCCAACCATCTTTGACCAACCAAACTATCTTGTTCCTCAACTGATGCTCCTTGCGGTCCAGAATCCTCATAGGCACCTCCTCATGTGTCGCGTCTAGTTGAAGTGTGACCGGCACCTCCGATAACACATGTGCAGGATCTGGTACATATTTCCTCAGTATGGAAACATGAAACACATCATGAACTCCAGCTAAAGATGGTGGTAATGCTAGACGATAAGCTACTGCTCCAATTCGCTCCAAAATCTGGAAAGGCTCAATGTAGCGTGGAGCTAGCTTACCTCGCAACCCAAACCTCTTCACCCCTTTCGTGGGAGACACTCGTAAGAACACGTGATCGCTCACGGAGAACTCCAAGGGTTTGTGTCTCCGATCTACATAACTCTTCTGACGATCCTAGGCCTCTGACAGCCTGCGTCTGATAATACGGACTAGCTCTGCATCATGCTTAATACTCTGAGGACCTAGCAACTAAGATTCCCCAACCTCCTCCCAGAGGGTGGGTGTCCTACAAACTCTACCATACAACGCCTCGAAAGGTGTCATCTGAATAGCCGAATGATAGCTATTATTATAAGCAAACTCAATCAAAGGCAGGTAATCCTCCTAGTTGCCTCTAAAATCCATAATGCAGGATCTCAACAAATCCTCTAGCGTTTGAAAGGTATGCTATGATTATTCATCTGTCTGCGGATAAAAGGTTATACTGAATCAAACCTCTGTACCCATGGTCTGCTGCAAACTCTACCAAAATCGCAAAGTGAAACGCGGGTCTCTATCTGATATGATTCTCAGAGGAACACCATGTAGTCTGATAATCTCACGGTAGTACAACTCTGCTAGCTTGTCCACTGAATCTATCCTCTGAATCCCCAGGAAATGAGCGGATTTGGTTAATTAATTAACGATCACCCAAATCGCATCATGTCTTCTCCGAGACCTAGGTAATCCCACAACGAAATCCATAGTAATGTGCTCCCATTTCCACTCAAGAATAGGTATCTTCTAAAGTAATCCAGCAGGTCTCTGATGCTCAGCCTTCACCTACTGGCACACCAGATGTCTAGCAACAAAATCCGTGATGTCTTTCTTCATACCTTTCCACTAGTAGGAACGTCTCAAATCTCAGTACATACGGGTTCCGCTTGGATGTATAGCAAACAGAGATCGATGAACCTCCTGAAGCAACTCCTCCATGACCGGATGTGACTTAGGTACGCACAATCTCCCTCGGAAATATAGAATACCCTCATCATCTCGTGTAAAGTCAGTCTGCTGCTCTGAGGCTATCCGGCTACCTAGGAACTACAGATGCTGATCACTAACCTGAGCCTCTCTGATCCTCGTCCTGATCGAAGACTGAGCAACCATAGTCACCAATAACCCTTTCTCTGTCTGACCCTGCTCCTCCAATCCCAACTCAGAGAAGCTCTAAACTAAGTCTGTGATCATAACCCGGTGACAAACCAAACACTCAGGGATTTTCTGCTCAGTGCATCTGCAACCACATTAGCTTTCCCTGGATGGTAGTTAATCGTATAGTCATAATCCTTCAAGAATTCCATCCATATTCTAAGACGAAGATTCAGCTCCTTCTGAGTGAATAAATACTTGTGGCTCTTATGATCCGTGAAAATCTCAAACGTGACGTCGTAGAGATGATGTCTCCATATCTTCGGGCAAAAATAATAGCTGCAAGCTCTAAGTCGTGAACTGGGTAGTTCTTCTCATGCTCCTTCAACTGACGTAAAGCATAAGAGACTACCCGTCCATGCTGCATCAAAATTACGCCCAAACCCTGATGCGATGTGTCTGTGTAGAGTACGAAACCGTCCTCACCTGAAGGTAACATCAATACAGGTGCAAACACCAATCGCCTCTTGAGCTCCTGAAAACTGATCTCGCAAGCCTCTGTCGATATAAATTTCACGCCTTTCCTGGTCAGACGTGTCAACGGTGAAGCAATGCTAGAAACCCCTCAACAAATCATCGATAATAACCAGCCAATCCGAGAAAACAGCGCATCTCCTGAACTGACTTAGGTTGCTCCCAACTAGTGACAGCCTCGATCTTTTGGGGATCTACGGAGATACCTCTACTGGAAACAACGTGTCTGAGAAAACCCACAGAAGACAACCAAGAAGCACACTTGTTGAACTTTGCATACAATTGCTCCCGTCGGAGAGTCTCCAGGACGATGCGAAGGTGGCGCGCATGTTCCTCCTTGGAACGGGAATAAATCAGGATGTCACCGATGAAAACAATAACGAACTGATCCAAATACTCCATAAAGACCTGATTCAGATCCATGAATACTGCAGGAGCATTGGTAAGCCCAAATGGCATTACCAAAAACTCGTAATGTCCGTACCAGGTGCGGAAAGTTGTCTTCAGGATATCTAATTCTCTGATCCTTAACTAGTGATATCCTGACTGCAAATCAATCTTAGAATACATTGAGATGCCACTAGTGAGGGGTACTCATGCCCAAGCATACAATAAATCTGCACTGGTGGTGGAACTGCCTGTTGACGTCCTGTCTGCTGCTGTCGAGATGACGTCTGAGTCTGACGGCTGCCTCGCTATGGCCTCTGCTGTCTTGATTGGTCATCCTGGGGAGTAACTTCTACATACTTATGCTAAGCCTTCAAAGGACAACCTCGACTCTCATGACGCGGAAGCTTACAGTAATAACAGATGGGGTGCTCTAGGGGACAATCTGGTCTGCTGCGGTCCCTAGATCCACACTGTAAACAATGAGCCCCACCAGTAGCAGACCTCCGGGTCTACTGAGAACCCTGCGACGATCCTGCTATAAACCGTCCAGACTTCTAGGGTCGAGACTGAGGCTTAGAAGTCTCCTACGTACTCTAACTCCTGCTACTGCGCTTCTGTCCAACAGTCTGTTGTTTCTGTGTCCCTGCTGAACCCTGAGTTGTCTGCTTTCCTTTCTTCTTATCACCATGCAACTGATGCTGAATCATCTCGATGTGTAAAGCCCAATCTAGAGCCTCACGATAAGAAGTAGGAACCCATCCAGACATATGTAACTGGATATATCCAGCTAGGCCCAACGTGAACTATGTCGTCCGCTCCTCCTCTGTAGCAACCAACTGAGGACAAAACTTTGCCAGGCGATTGAATTCTGCCTCATACTCCATAACTAAGCGATCTCCTTGATGAAGAGCAAGAAACTCCTGGCGTTGGGCCATTCGAAACGCAGCAGTATAATATTTGCCCTCAAAAGCTTCGCAAAAAGAAATCCAAGAAATTGGTCATCCACCAATAATAGTCTTCTGCATATTCCACCAAGTGACGACCTGATCTCGAAGGTGATATGCAGCCAACTCCACCTTCTCTATGTCTGTGAGGGTCATATAGCTGAAGGTGCCCTCCAATGTCTCCTACCAGGAACGAGCAGCATACGGATCTGGTTCCCCATGGAACAGTGTTAAACGACCCTTCACAGACGCTGCCAACAATGGAATTCGAGCTCTGTCCAGAAGCCAACCCGCTTGGGCAGGGGGTACCACTGATAGACTCCAGGAACTGCCATTCGTGGCACTGATGGATCTGCCTCTGATGGTACGACTGGAACTGCTGTCGGATAAGGAGGAGGTACTCTCAGTGGTGGAGGTCTCAGCTCACTAAAGGGTCCTGGTGAGCTGATCCCCGACCAGTTGGTTGCACCCTGGTGGGTCTCTCAACCTCTTGACCCGTGTCTCCCTCGGCCTCCTTTGGCCTCCCCCGTGATCGTCGTCCACGACCACGAGCACAGGGTGGAGACAACTCAATACAACGAGGCATACCTATTAACAACACCAACACACATTACTTAGATATAATTTTATCAAAATTGAAAACAAACTTACTTCTTGTTGCCGGGAGAGATCTCATCGCTGCCAAGTCTCAAAACATAACCATGTCAAGAAAATGACTCCGTAAAAATATAAACAAATCCATAAAATACAGATTAACCACATAAAATAACTTCGTAAACCCACAGACATCAAAACCTCGCAAAACCTGACCCTGATACCAAAAATTATCACGCCCCCAGAGGCACATGTTACTCGAAAATCGAGTAGCATCTCCTCTGTACGGTGGACAAGTTAGGACAAATAGTACATATCTCTCACAACATAAAAGATGGCTCAGCCATCACAACAGGAAATAAAAACACAACCACGTAGTTTATATCAATATAAATGATAAAAAAAACTAAACTTAAACATTTCACTCCATTATTGTCTTTTAGCAGAAATAAAGCTAACGAAAATCTGAAATACCGATGAAACTCCAACTAAGTCCAAAGATGAACATACGTCTACTATGACAATATAGGACTAATAAAATATATATCCAGTCTAGGAAATAAATATGTGGAAACAACGAAAACACAGAAAATAAAACAACTACGATAAATAACTAAACTCAACTCTAAAATGAAACAACACGGTGGGACTGGCAACTCGTTCCACTCCTGGCTCCAAGTCATGCAACTACCTGCTACCTGAAACAAAAATAGGAAGCAGGGGTGGTGAGTCCGGGCGGACTCAACGGGTATATGAATAGACAAAAGCATAACATAACAAAAGATATAATAAGTAGAGAAACAACAGGGTACAGTCTCTAAGAAATAGAAGATCATCTAAACATGTGTAAAACAATGCAACAACATAATATCAAAACCTCATGTAAAAAACAACGCGACAACATAATATCAACATATACATGCATGTCAACCAAGTGCAACAATCATAGCTCGTATAAATGCAACAAACACAAGAAAATGCATAAATGCAATAAATGCATATGATGCAATGACATGTGTCACCCCTAATGCCAGTCAAGCCGCCAACACATCACATCTGTGTGACCGAGTGGGTAGGGTTGTGACAACTGTACACACTCTAACGAA
Source organism: Boesenbergia rotunda (assembly GCA_024364735.1). Classification (NCBI taxonomy): domain Eukaryota; kingdom Viridiplantae; phylum Streptophyta; class Magnoliopsida; order Zingiberales; family Zingiberaceae; genus Boesenbergia; species Boesenbergia rotunda. The sequence continues at coordinate 484,326 of JAGFNQ010007455.1, forward strand.
TACCACAGATATATGTGGTTGAGTAGACAGGATGTTGGGGAGCCAACTACTCCAAAACCCCGATATATAGGGGGAGCTATCAACAGCTCTAATATCCCTCGAAAACAACGGTGAGGGTGTCACTGCTTGCCTACAGCTATAACATGTGTGGCATAACAGGACAGTTGCTCGCACTCTAGCAACTACCACGACAACAAGTGGTTGAGTAAACAGAGCAACTAAATGACTAATGATGGCTTAATCAAATCAAAGTCAATAGTCATCAGTATGCAACGGTACAGATATGGTGCATTCTACAAGATGCACGAATAACCAAAAATCAACGATGCAACAAAATTCAACAAGTATCAACGATTCAGCGATACAACCAACCAAGTATCAAAAATCAACGATTATACATCTACACTACTAGATAGGATATTTCTAATGTCAAATAAACCTAATTGTATTTAATGAACCTCTAAGTACTCGCATACAAGTGGTACTTTACAGAACAGAAATTCAACGGAAGACTGTACGAATATGAAATTTCGAATAACTCGAAGATCAACGAAGAAAGGTACCAATGGCGACAATAAACAATCAACGGCAAAGAACAAGGACAAGCAACCTATTTAGACATAAACAACCATACTTTAAAATAAAAGAACTACACGAGTACAAAGGAGAAGTACCCGTCTTTTATGTAGAACGTATACGAGAAGACCTTCCACAATCAACCAGATGAGTCCAAATCAAGGTCCTGTATTGAGGATAAAGTTTAGCTATTATTAGAATTATATAATTAGCTAAACTGTAATCAATTAAAAATTTAGGATAAATCTTCATTATTACATCTGTTTAATTAAATCGTAAATGACAGTTGATTTCCTCTAACCCAATCATTAAGATTAAGTATATTAGGTTAGATCCCACATTTAAACCTAGGGAACTAGTATTATTATCGAACCCAATCTTCCAATCTAATCACTAAATTTCCTTTAATTAATCTAACTAACTTTGATTAATTAACCAATGATTATTCTAATTAATCAATGTAATCTAGGTCGAACTCAATTAATTAGACTACTCACAATTAATCCAATTATTCATTATAGCTTACAAACCAAAACAATAGCTAACTAAAAACCAAACAGAACTACTATTACATTTCAAACCACCCTACTGCTCGTTCTTGGCCGTGGGAGCAACAACACAGAAGTTGTGCAAGCTAGAAACCCAACGCAAACACAAAACATCGCATAATTCGTTCGGTTTAACCCTATCCCCCAAGCAAGTCATACCTCAATCTTGCACCTCTTCCAATCCAAACAAATCCCAGCTAGCCTCCCACTGATCGACTACAACCCACAACCGAAATCCTCAAACCAAACCCTACAGAAATCAATAGTTAGGGCTATCCAATTCCACAATGAATCCCAACAAAAATCCAACCCTTACCTTGATTTTGGTCGGAGAGAAAAACCAAGGATGGAAAGCAAAACAAGGCGGTGCTTCCTCGACTCATGACAGCGGCGCCGACTAGGGTCTCACGCGAGGGAAGGCGGTTGTCGTCTTGTTCGCACGAGAGAAGAGGAAGGAGAAGGAGTTGAAGAGAGGGCGCGGCGGCGGTTAGGGTTCCATGCGAGGAAGAAGGGATGAAGGAGGATGAAGTAGGGCTCGGAGGGTGCTGGTTCGCTGCTGCGTCGGCGTCGGGGCAGAGAGGAATCGGGGAGAAGAAACTGAATTTTGGGAGGATTTTAGGGCTTTTAAATGTTTTTGGCAGTTTTATAAAAAGCCCCTCCTTGTTTGGAGAATTTCAACTAGGCCCATAAATTTCAAATTTTTCATTTTCAACCCTTACTTTTCTAATATTTAACACCCGACCAGGAGCTGCCAAAACCCTACTACCTCGTGGTGATGCGGATGCCCGAGGTGAGTAGGCCTGGTCGTGGTGCTGTGGATGCCCAACCAGAAGCTACCAAGACCCTACTTCCTCGTGGTGATGCAGATGTCCGAGGTGAGTAGGTCTGGTCATGGTGCCGAGAATGATAGTAATATGAGAGAAGTGTCCTAAGGCAATCGCCTTATGATTGTAAACATTTATTTTAATAAATGATAATTCACTATTTGAGTATACATGTTTGTGTATTTGATTGGGATCTTAAACTCATTTACCGAATGTCCGCAATAAAATTCACAGCATGAGAGAATTTGTGATGATTTCACAACTAGTGATTATCTCTACATGTGCAATTGTGAAGTATTGAAATTGTCCCTAGTCGATGAATTGATAAACACGGATACTATCAATTCTGTTGAGACTAGCATGGGTTATTCTCTAATCAGCTGATTCTCACTGGCTGGTGACATTGGGATGTCCGGAGATAAACATGGATGCTAGTTAAGGGAACTAGTTCATTGGAGTGACTGGCTGTAAAACTTCACATGGTAGTCTACATATAGACATGTCAGTGAAGTTCTTACCGCAGCTTAAGTGCGATGTTCCTTTGACTTGCGGTGTTCAAGTCATCTTGGTCATGGAGACTTATACTTTAACATCTTAAGCAAGCATCTCCAAGGAGGTGTGGACCCAGGATGATTGGGTATAAGCCGAAGTGCCCGAAGATGTTTGAACAGCCTATAAAGGATTCACCACTCCTTGCGAGGAGATGTATACCCAGGCCTATCGTCGGATTGTTACTCAAAGCCTCTGGCCAGAGCATGTCATGTTTAGAGTATGAGTCTCTTAAATACATGAGAGTAATTAGAAATCCAAAGGACGAGAGAACGTTACTTGGGCTAGGTGTGACGTAGTCAGCCTAGTGGGGACTGACACACACAGACCATGTCCTGAACCAAGTGGGTATAAGATGGTGAAGGGAATAAGGCACGATTCATTAGAGCTGCTGAAGGGTTTCAGAATTATTTCTGAGGTCAACCGTTGATCTTTCGATTAATTGGGGGTCATGATGTACTACTAGGTGCCACTCATGATCGTTCTATAATTGGTTGATTATAGACGGCCAACATAAATCGAAAGCCTATTTAGTCACACGCACTACGAGTAATCCGAGGGATTTAAAACGAGTTGAAAATTAGATTTTTCGATCAAGAGAAATAAGTCGAATCTGAATTTATCAGAGGCGCACGGGAAGCTTAAAATGGCTAAGTCTTTTGAAGGCTTATTAGGCGAATTAAATGAGTTTAATTCGGGAGAGTTTGGCTTGATGTGGCCGGCCAAAGAGGGTATCCACCCTCTTTGGTTTGGCCGGCCACTACAAGGAGAGAAAACCAATTTATTTAATTTATTTTATAAAATAAATCAAGCGCGATTTGTTTTATAAAATTATGGATAAATAAATCTATATAAAGAAATTTATATAAAGAGATTTATATAAAGAAATTTATATAAAGAAATTTATAGAAATTTATTCTTTTTATGGAAATTAAAATGAACCATGGATCGGTTTATTTTAATTTTATAAAATCAATTATGAATTGATTTTTCCATGATAAGAAAAATTTATAAATTTCTTGTAAATTTTATTCCATAATAAAAGGAGATATGTATTTGTTTTATTATAAAATTAGTTATAATAAAACTTGGCATAAACGGAATAATTCTTAAGAAAATTTATAGGATAAATTTCTTATGAAAAATTCCGTTAAAGGGGAGACTTGGCAAGGGAGAGGCTACTATATAAAGGAACCAAGGCTAGGCTTGAATTCCTAAATTGAGTTATCAAGAGATTTAGTAGCTCTCTCTCTCTCCCTCTCCTTCTCTCCTCCTCCTAGAGTCAGCGCCCACTCTTCACCCTAGGGCCGGCGTCCACTCCTCCTAGTGTTGGGACCGGGTGCATGTTGACAAGGATACGAGTTCGTAAAATTTTAAATTTTTACGTGCAGCGGAAGAATTTGCATAAAATAATTTCCTAAATTATTTTTACTTCGTATCTAGCATGCAACCTTACATTGTGTTGACATAATCATAAAATAAAACTTTACGGAAAGGTAAACTAATTTACTAAGTACCTCGCGTAACTCGAAGTAAGGGACGAGATCCAACCGTAGCGTCCCTTGGAAGCTCCGCCTCTATTCGCGTCCACGCCGAGTTCTCTTTGGGATGACTTCGCAAAGTCACGAGTTTTGTGCCGACGAGAACTACTAGATTCTCTATAGGCACAACAAAGAAGATCAAGAGAAGAAAAGGAAACTAACCACCAAGAAAACGGAATCGAATTCCGGGAAGAGAGGAGTCGCTATCCGCTTCTTCTTCTTCTTGCTTTGTTTCTTCTTCTTCTTGAAGCTCACGGCAACAACCTTGCTTGGGTGTAGGTTGGGGGCCGGCCCTAATAGAGCTAGGGTGGGCGCCGGCCCTAAGGGAGGGAGAGAAGAAGGAGAAGAGAATAAGAGGGAGAGAGGGAGCTACTTCTCTTGACAACTCAATTGGAATTAAGGGCTTGCCTTTGGTTCCTTTATATAGTAGCATCTCCCTTGCCAAGTCTCCCTCTTAACGGAATTAACGGAATTAACGGAATTAGTTATCATAAGAAATTTATCCTATAAATTCTCTTATGAATTATTCCGTTTAAACCAAGTTTTATTATAACTAACTTTATAATAAAACTAATTAGTTATCATAAGAAATTTATCCTATAAATTCTCTTATGAATTATTCCGTTTAAACCAAATTTTATTATAACTAACTTTATAATAAAACTAATTAGTTATCATAAGAAATTTATCCTATAAATTCTCTTATGAATTTTATTATAACTAACTTTATAATAAAATTAATTAATCTCTCCTTTTATTATGGAATAAATTTTATAAGAAATTTATAAACTTTCTTATTATGGAAAAATCAATTCATAATTGATTTTATAAAATTAAAATAAACCAATTCATGGATTATTTTAACTTCCATAAAAAGAATAAATTTCTATAAATTTATTTATATAAATTTCTTTATACAAATTTATTTATCCATAATTTATAAAATAAATCGCGCTAGATCTATTTTATTAATTAAACCAAAATTAAATGGTTTCTCCCTTTAATGTGGCCGGCCATCCAAGGAGGGTTAGCACCCTTTTGGCCGGCCAAACCAACCCGAACCGGTCGCGAATTAAACTCATTTAATTCGTCCAATAAGCCTTCAAAAGACTTAGCCATTTTTAGCTTCCATTGCGCCTCTGATTAACTCAGATTCGACTTATATCTCTTGATCGAAAAATCTAATTTTCAACTCGTTTTAAATCCCTCGGATTACTCGTAGTGCGTGTGACTAAATAGGCTTTCGATTTATGTTGGTCGTCTATAATCAACCAATTATAGAACGATCATGAGTGGCACCTAGTAGTACATCATGATCCCCAATTAATCGAAAGATCAACGGTTTGACTGTTGGTGCAGTATGCACCCAAGTCAAACCTGTGTTTTGATATTGGCAAAAAGGTTCAAAAGTTAAGGGTTAATGGTTGTCTAACGAGTTTCTTGAGTGTACAGGAAAAGCCCTAGTGAAGGAATGCTAGGCACTGGCGAAGGACTGCCAGACAGGACAAGCCCTAGCGAAGGAATGCTGGGCACTGGCGAAGGGCTGCCAGAAGAAAAAACCTAGCGAAGGGCTGCTAGGCACCAAGCGAAGGGAAGCTTGGTAACTCAAGACCTGGCGAAGGACTGCTGGGCAAAAGTCCAACTGGAGGATCCGGTTGGCACCAGGTAAAACTCTCCCGAGAGGAGTAGGTGAGGACGTGTTCCCCTCGAGGGAACATTAGGCGTCGGTTTGACCTAGGGCTCCATTTTGGAGATCCAAAGTCAGAACCAAGACAGCTAAGGCTGTTTTAACTAACTTATTATTTGCTGTTTTGGACTAACCCTGGATGCAGGACCGAAGGACTGTGTTTCTGCAGCTCAGAGAGCCTCAAAGGAGTGAGGCCGTAGCTGAGTAGGGCGCCCCGGATGTGTCGGGCGCCCCAGAGTCAACCCAAAGTCAGCAGAGAGGTAAACGCCCCGACAGCAGCGCAATCGGGGGCGCCCCGCGTGTGTCGGGCGCCCCGCATGTCGGGCGCCCCGCGTGTCTCGGGCGCCCACTGTGACACGCCACTGAAGGCGGCTGCAGCTCACCCTCGCGAAGCCTCGGTGATAAAGTTTGACCGGTCAATCGGGCGCCCCGTGCGCGTCGGGCGCCCCAGTCAACTGTTATCCCGAAGTCGAAGCGATCAGTCACGACCGAGAGCACGCCGGATCAGAAGCCACGTGGAGGGCGCCCCCTGCCCTATATAAAGAGGGCCTCGACCCTCTTCAAAGATAACCAATTCCTTCGACAACTCTACGCTCTTCTGCTTCCACGACACGCTCCAGAAAGCTGCCAACTCAAGCCGACGACGTCCCGCTGCTCCAGAACTTCAATCTTCACCGGACGTCGGTAACAAGAGTTGTATTTAAGTTTACGAGAATATTTTTATTATTATTTGTGTGTAAACTTTTGCGAACTTATAGAATTGCCCGCAGAAAACGGTCAACGACCGTGGGCCTTGGAGTAGGAGTCGACCCAGGCTCCGAACCAAGTAAACCAGCTGTGTTTGCGTTATTGTGTTCTCTTTTATTTCCGCTGCGCACCCGCTCTTTTTAAATCCGAACGAATTGCGACATTCACCCCCCCTCTCTCGCATTTCTCGATCCAACAAGTGGTATCAGAGCGGGGAAGTCAAACCTGGTGCAACCACCAGTTTGAATATTTTTCGGATTTTTTTTCTCTCTCATTTTTTTTAAATAAAGAAATTTTTTTTCGTTCGAGTTTTTATCTCAAGGTTGGAGCAACACCCCTTGAAATCTGTGTTTGATTATTTCTTCCCACACTACTAATCCAAGACCAAGTCTTGGAAATATTTTTGTTGTTTACTTTTATTTCAGTAACAAATGTCTATCCAAGAAGGATTTAGCACTGCCAGACCTCCACTTTTCAGTGGAGAAGACTTTCGCTACTGGAAAAGTCGAATGGAGGTCCACCTGAAAACTCAGGTGGAAATGTGGATAATCATCCAGTCTGGACTGATGATTCCCACCAATGCTGAAGGTGTACCACAAGACTACTCAGAATGGGACACTGCCCTTAAACGAAAGATTGAAGCTGACGCCAAAGCAACCCAGACTCTACAATGTGGACTAACGAAAGAAGAGCTGAACCGCGTAGGACCCTTCAAAAGTGCAAAGGAACTATGGGCTAAATTGATTGAACTCCACGAAGGAACTTCAGATACAAGGATCAGCAAACGAGACTTTCTACTGAACAAGCTCTTCACTATCAAAATGGCAGATAACGAGACAGCAGCCCAGCTCCACGCCAGAATCCAGGAGCTGATGAATGGTCTTCACGCAATAGGTCACCAGGTTCAAAACCGTGATCTGATAAGGTACGCCCTAAACGCATTCCCTAGGACCACCTTGTGGGCATCTATGGTAGATGCATACAAGGTCTCTAGGGATCTTTCAAAAATTAAGCTAGATGAGTTATTTTCTGAACTTGAGCTGCATGAACAGACTAACTCCAATTTGGTAGAGAAAAGTATAGCTTTTTTTGCAGGGAAAACAGGGAAAATGACCAAGAAGAAAATTCAAGTTGAACCTGAATCTACCTCAGATTCAGAAATAGAAGAAGAAGATCAATCAGAACTGGTCCGGCTAGCTCGAAGCTACTACAAAAAGTTGAAGAACCAAACTAACACACGGAGAACAAGCCGAAGAAAGGACGGACAAGATGAACCGGCAACTGACAAACAAAAGCCCAACGTAACCTGCTACGAATGCAAGAAGAAGGGCCACTACAAGACTGAATGTCCAAGTCTAAAGGAGTCCAAAAAGAACAGAAAGAAGAAGGCACTCCAAGCAACCTGGGACGAGTCTTCCTCAGAAGAAGAAGAAGAAGCACCTCAGTCCAATCTTCTAGCCCTGACCGCTTCGGATCAAATCGAGACTGACTCAGACTCGGAACGGGACGACGGCAAGCTGACATTCTCCGAAGACGGACGAAATAAAGGTAACGGGTTTTTCAAAATCGCAATTAAATTCTCTTATTTCCTATCTATCCCGAGATTTGGCGAAAGCCAAACTCCGAATCGAGTCCCTCCGACAGGAAGTAAAACTCCTGAAAGAGGGAGCTGATTCTAATTCCTTAACTGAGAAAATTCAGGAAGAAACCCCTGATCAAGTGAGAAACTTGAATCAGAGAATTTCTCCTGAAAACTCAAGTCAAGGATTTAAGAACAGCTTTAGAACGATTCACTTCTGGTTCCAAGAATCTTGATATGATTCTGGGAAAACAGAAGTCTGTTCTAAACCGATCCGGACTTGGCTATAGAACCAAATCTCGGCAAAGATCTTACTTTGCTGTACTGAACCAGTCAAGACCTAAGGTTCAGGCATGGGTGCCAAAACTGTGCCTGACTAAACCAACTGGTTCAAATCAATTTTGGATCTCCAAGGACAAGATTCACATCTTGCCTAACCCATATAGAGGCTATAGTCCAGGGGGAGCCAAAATCAAAACAATTTTTATAATTAGATAGTTTTTTTTTAATTGATTGATTGTGTGTTTATTTAATTTCTTGCAAATTGCCATGCTTAGATTTAAGGAATTCTTAGATTTAAGGACTAGAATTACTTGAAAATTGAAAACATAGTATTGGGAGGAGGTGAGATGATAGTACGTTAGGGAAGCCAATTTGGCGGAACTAGCCGAAGCTACCGATCCAAGACCCAAGCTAGTTAGACCAGAAAATGACCTAATTTAATTTGAAAATGAAATTTCATTAAAAGGCTTTGTCAAGGAAAGGGTGGATGATCCCATAAGGCTTCGGCCAAAGAAGGCCTAGTGCCTCGCCAAGACCTGGAAGCCAATTTCTGAAATTCAAATTCAAATTAACTTTTGTCAAATTCGAATCTAACTCAAATTTCAAATAATTATAGATTCTAAACTATTTTTCAAAACCTCTATTTTTCAAACTTATTATCTTTTTGAAAAACACTTAATCTGGTTTCAGAATTTTTTTTTCAAAAGTAAATATCTTTTCAAAATAAATGAAAATTCCCTTTCAAAATTAATTTTTACCTTTAAACCTGTCTCACAAAAACCTTAAGGTTAACATTTTTTTGAAAACCCTAGATTCAGTGAGACAGGAAAATTAAGCTCAAATTAACCACCTTGCTTGTGCTTTCATAATCATGGTCAAACTATGATTAACCTAGTCAAACATGGTCAAACACAGTCAAACGGAGTCAAACAGTCAAACCTGGTCAAAACAGTCAAAAGTCTGGTATGTAGGGCGCCCGTAACTGTCGGGCGCCCCTGACAACACTGAAAAGGTACCAGCTCCAGTCAAAGCACAAAAGCTGCATTTGACCGACTTGTTAAGGGCGCCCGTAACCTGTCGGGCGCCCCTATACACTCCTATCCCCCACGCTGATTAAAGCAGTCAAAAGCTGCAGTCAAACAGCCTTTGAGAAGGGCGCCCGTGACATGTCGGGCGCCCCCATCAACTCCTGTCCCCCACGCTGATTAAAGCAGTCAAAAGCTGCTGACAAACAGCTTTTGCGAAGGGCGCCCGTGACCTGTCGGGCGCCCCTACAGACCTTTTCCCTGCCCGAGGCAAAACCAACCTGTAAAGGGCGCCCGTGACCCGTCGGGCGCCCCCCCATCAACCCCTATAAAAGGGACCCGAGACTCCCTCATTTCCCACATCACATCTCACTCTCCTTCTTCCCTTTGCCTCATTCTTGTGGATCAAGTGAACCTAAGCCTTCCCTTGCCTCAACCATGCCTCCAAGGTATGAAATTTAGTTGTGCAATTAATTTTTCTTAAATTACAAATTTTTTTTGCACACTCCTTCTTTATCCTTAATCACTTATTTTTTCTACACTTAGAAAACGCCGAGCAGTTCAGTCGAACCCC